>JAZGQO010000008.1:42175000-42610000 GCA_036850965.1 Patella caerulea
TTCAATAAGCTTAAAATAGCATTATGCAAGAGCAAAACCTGCTTATTACAGGTCTTTCTTTAGGCCTGAAATGTTATCTAAATAATCAATTAGACATTAATTAACATATCCAGACCATAATAAACTCTTGATGTCAAGGCTAGCCTTCGATGTTGGCGGATTAAAATCCTATATGCCGCTTAATGGCCGTTGATAATTAAATCAATCAAGTGGATAATCGAGACTATGCTGTTTATATTAATGATCTGAGTAATGATGACTGAGGCTATGTGAATATTTCAAACACTTTTTTCTCGGCTAATAATGGATCAATTTGACTGAAATTTTCAGCAAATTATCTTTACAGTATCTAGTTTTTAACTATTATAGTGAGAACTGCCATCTCTTTATCTTATCTCCCATAATGTACCTTTAATATTTCCTGAAATGATGTAGTTTGTGTCTAATGGACCTCTCTCTCTGAACTGACCTAGTGTCTAGGAAATATTAAGCTTATTGAATCTGTATATAAAATATTTGGGCGTGGGTGGTTGCATTAAAGAGTTGAATACACCTGTACTTGAGGTAGGTTGTCACGGAGGTATAACATGTTAACCTGTAATATATATATATAGATAACTAATATATATTATTACAAGTCAACATGATATACCTCCATCATGTTAACCTGTAATATATATATATATATTACAAGTCAACATGATATACCTCCGTGACATCCACTCTACACAAACATATGGCTCATTTTTTTAAAAAATAATTCGCTTACGGGTAGGGGTCTGGTAGAAAACTCCCAAGGGTGGACTATTCAATGACAGAAATTATCATCTTAAGCACAATCTTTAATTTATTCAGTAAACAACCCCCTAATTTCTGTTGTAATAATTCACTAACGGATATAGTGTGATAGCCAAAGAAAGTCTAGAGGACAAATGCCCACGTAATATTGCCACACATGTATAAATAATATCATTTAAAAAAGGACAAATCAGTGCCGGACAAAATGACAGGCACAAGGCCTAAATCTGTGTCTGACATTGTCTGTGAGAGGTGCCTTAATTCCAGACTTGGGGGGGTCTTCAATTCGTATACTTTTCAAATGTATCAAAAAAGAAATGTTTACCTGTAGCACTTGACAACCAATCCTAAATCAGCAGTAATAGCTACATTATATGGTTTACCATTATCCAGTGTTTCTAAAGACTACAGAAAAACAAAGAAAAGAGTTTAACTATAGCTATAGGCCATTTCGAGACTAGCATATGCTATTTAATCTTTAATTCAATAAATTGTTTGAGCATTGGTGTTTTTTAATTGTGGAAAGGGAGACATGGTTAGACAGGCAAACGCAATCTGTTTCACAGAGAATTACTTACGAATTAACTCTGTAACAGATGAGTGTCCATAGCACGTGCGTTGACTGCAGTCATTGGCTCAACGGCTCGTGCAATGTTTACTTAACACCTAACTGCTTCATTTTAATACCCATTTACACTTAATAGGAAATATTTTTTAACTTCAATTACTTCAAACGTCTTTATTTATTTTTCTGTTACCTCAAAAAAATGTTTGAGAATTTAATTTGTCGGAGTAAAAAAGTTAATATACCGTACTAATTAAGCCTCGCCGATGTCATGCTTATCAGTGATTGTAGCGGCCAAGCGAATATTCACTGCGGGATCAGTTTGAGGCAAACGAAGCACGCTGTTCCTGGAACCGTTCCTGGTACACTTAAAATTTGTAATGTAAACAGGGTGAAAGAGAGAGAGAAATGGAGTTTAACATCCACTCGACACAAACTAGGTCACTTCAAGACTAACATATGGTTCAATCTTATTTTAATATATCGCTTGTGTGCAGGGGTCTTTAGCAGTGGGTTCTGGGTTAAAACCAAAGGATTCAGAATTAAATCATTTTGGGACTGATTTTTAGAGATTGAATTTTGAAAATATCTTAGTTCGAGTTAAAGCTAGAATTTCATATTTTTAAGTTATATCTTTACTAATAAAAAGCCTTAAAAGAGATGGTATCTATAATTTATAAACAGTCCTACCTTGTTAAAGAAAAATCCTATTAATCCTGTAATTCACTATTGCCAGTTACGAAACTGGCAAAAATTTCATTTTCAACTTCAAATTCAAACATTTGAAGATAGGTAATGCATGGGGTGTGTGTGTGTGGGGGGGGGGGGATAGAAAAACAAGGGTGGTAATTGTGCTATCATTTCCGGTGTGAATGATTTTTAAGAGTGGGAAATAAAGCCTATGATCGTATAATTGTGAGTGACAATCTACCAACTTTCTTAGAAAATATGAAATTCTCGCTTTAAAATCCCTCAAATGGGAATATAGAAATTTTAATATATTTTTGTGAATATACTTACAGCTAGAATCTGTCGATCTCGTTCAATCAGATCAGCTAATCTGTACAGCAGGAGACCTCTCTGTGAAGCATCCATAGTTCTCCATGGCGATCCAAGCTGAAAGGCCTTTCGAGCTGCAAGAACGGCTTTATCAATATCTGCCTGCAAAGAAAATGATTATAAAAATGTACACCAAACTAGGTTCGCTATTGGAATTAATATATCGGGAACCATTAAAATTACATTTCAAAATTGTACCTGAAAATTTCAATATCTATGTCTGACAATGGGTGTGAAAGACGACTTATTTTCAGACTTAAAAGCAGGGCTGCAACGATACGCCATGGCACCGATTCGATGCGCATTGCGATTCATAGTCAACTATACAATTAATATCGTGATAGGAAATAAATTTTAAAAATGGGCCTACTTTTAAGATTTACGTTAAATGTGGTGCTGTACTGTTTTGTCGGCTTGCTGCACGACTCTTTAACCCTGACAGTACCGTTGAGGCCTTACCCGCAGCAAAGTCGAAGATGTCAACAAACCGGACGCGTCAGATCAGCTTAACGCACTCCCACAAATAAATTGTAAAACGATGATGTCCTGGAACGATGCTTATTTAATGGGCAGAGTGCTAAAAACACTGTGAAGTTATACATGCAAACAATATGGCAAACAAGACAAAATCAACAAATATTGAAAACAATGGCGGGTTCTAACCAGTTCATAGATATCATTCTCCAGTCTCTCAAATATCCGACAGCACCGACACTCGCTGTGACGCTCAACCAAATGCAAATGCGAAACAAGTGTCAATAGATTACACGGAATAAAATAATTAGTTACTAAATGTTCATTACCGAAGTACACAAAATAATGGTAGGATTAAAATAAATAAAACACAATAATAACTTATGCTTCGTCACAGTGAGGTGCCTTATAGTTTATAGACCAGAGGGAGAAGGGGGAGTATTATCCGAAAGGTGGGCAAAAAGTGGGAGTTGACTTTTCTAAAAGCATTTTTCCTCAGGAATCCGAAAATGATGGGTGATCAATCAGGTGAGGGAGCGTTAAGGAGTTATTGAGGTCAAAGGGTCAACAGAGGTTAAAGGAGGCTGGCTTATGAATTTAGTCGCTTCTGATGCTGTCTGTTGCAGATGTCTTCTTGGAACGCAGCTGAATCATTGAATAAGTGACGAATGATAATTTGTGAAACCAATTAATCAAATTATGACGTAATTGAAAAGGTCAAAAGGTTACCGAGGTCAAATTAGCAAGAAATAAGGATGCACTGAGATTAGGGGCAAAACTAATGTTATTTTCCATATGCAGTACAATTCTGCATGGTCTGGCGAAGTAATTTCATCCAAAATTAACGATTATTTTAAACGAGTGATATGTCACATCATAAGTATATAATCTATAAGTATATAATTGCGACCATTTTCACAAACTGGAAGTATTATTCGTTACCACTTCCGGGTAACCGATTGTGGATTGTGATGGACATTACTCGATATTCACGTCCATGCGTGCACATGACTCCTCATCCGATTCATTATCGTCATCAACGTCATTAGTATCGACATTAATTTTGTCGGAAACGTGGGAGATTTCTCCATCGTCATGAATCAACATTTCAGGGAGAAACTCTCGTTCCAACCATGTAGTGTTGGTGACTCCAGTGCAAGCCTTGGCGAAGACGCACATCGCCAAATCCTCACCACATTGTTGGCTCGACAACAATGGAGCTTAAGGGACTTTACACGGGGTCTACTGTGCGTCCTTTCTTATAATTGGCCCAGAAAGTATTGTATCAAGTCTGATCTACATTCGTAAGGCGAGGCTGGCCGTAGAAAACGCAAACAATTTTACTCAAGGCATTGAACGTCGTTCCCCAAAAAACGTTCTAGAAAAGTAAACTCCCGCATTCACACCCACCTTTCGGATAATACCCCCCTTCTCCCTCTGGTCTATTAGTTCTAAAAATAGCAATAAGTGTCTTATTTGACGACTACAATCTATGGCAACACGGTATGGTCACGAAAAGAAACTTTAAAGAGCACAGGTGCTTTCTCGGTCAAGTAATAAGCAACCTCAAGTGTTGAAAACGCTTTAAACCTCGCTGAAAGTAAAAAAGTCATTTTGCTCATTGACTTATTTATGCATTTAAAGGAATATTAGTCTATTTTTGTGAAATTTTTATTTGGATAGCGAATCGCTGTACGGTCATTGATTGTACTGTGCATCGTGGATTTTTAATATATAGCAATACATTGATTCATCAATGAATCGTTGCAGCCCTACTTAAAAGACAGTTAAAAATTTATGGTTGTGTTGCCCTTGGATCATAACTGGGCAATGTGATTTTTTTTTACTGATTTAAGAACACCCTTGATTTCTAAACTCCTAATTGGACACTGTAAACGTTTTTTTTTACTGATTTAAGCACACCAAACATGCTGCCATTGATTCCAAATTTTTTTAAAAACTTATTTACATTCTTTGCTCACCTTGTCGCCTTCTGCTACTTCACAGATTGCCTCCCCTGTTGTCGGGTTAATGGTTTGAAACGTCTTACCACTTTCGGCATTAACAAACTCATTATTTATAAATATCTGTAATATAAATCAAATGGTACTCAGCAAATAACTGTACCCAAAAATTATAATCTGATACAAGAGAGAGAGAGAGAGAAATGGGGTTTAACGTCCACTTGACACAAACTAAGTCATTTTGGGACTAACATATGGTTTCAATTTTATTTCAATAAATCGCTTGCGCGTAGGGGTCTTTAGCAGTGGGAGGAAACCGGAGTGCCCGGAGGAAACCCACGAGGTTGAGAAGGCGCCTCTATGTCCATGCCACATACGCTCACACCAGGGCTCGAAACCACAGCTGCATGCCAGAGGTGACCGGCCAGCTAGAGGTCGAAGCGCGGCACTCTAGACCACAAGGCCATCCCAACCCCCCTCTAACCCTATTAAAAATCCTATTAAAACACAGATCCTATTTCATTTCCTTTTCATAGTTCAAAATTTTGTTTTACTTTTCTTTACTACACTAGGATCTGGAAAAGTTGTTACCATTGAAGTGTTCTGAATGATGTGAGGGATTAGCCAATGAAACGGTCTGTGACGGCAACTTCGTGGTCTTTTAAGGCACATAACTGTGGGTAAACCACAAGATATGTCAACGCTAATTGGTTAATCAATGTCTGACATCATAGGGTCAAAAGCTGCTCCTTTGACCTCTGACGTGAACACCAACTACAACTTGTCAGATCTTCATGTAGTGTAGGCAATTGAAAGCATAAAAAAACGTAACGAAGTATAGATCTGTATTCTATTTATATTTCAGAAATTAACGAGAATTTAGTATCCTAATGTTATCCCCCGTCTGGGCTATTGAAGAGAGAGAGAGAGAGAGAAATGGGGTTTAACGTCCACTCAACACAACCAGGTCATTTCGGGACCAACATACGGTTTTAACCTTATTTCAATAGTTCGCTTGCGCGTAGGGGTCTTTAGCCGTGGGAGGAAACCGGAGTGCCCGGAGGAAACCCACGAGGTTGAGAAGGCGCCCCTATCTCCATGCCACATACGCTCACACCAGGGCTTGAAACCACAGCCGCAAGCCAGAGGTGACCGGCCAGCTAGAGGTCGAAGCGCGGCACTCTAGACCACTAGACCATCCCAACCCCCAGCATCGATTAAAAAATGATCTTGGATATGACTAGATTCGAACTGAGAGTGCCCTTGCGTTATGTGGGGTGCGAAGCTGTGAGTGGCTATAGTTTATATGTCTTTTATTCATGTACAGAGTGCAATCCTTCCAGATTTCCATCATATCTCCAGACATTTTCCAGATTTCCAGCACAACTCCCGGACTCTGTCAGTACTCCATTTGGAGGGGTTTGGCGCCTCCCATTTAGAAGTTTCACTTTTCTCTAGACCACTAGGCCATCCCAACCCCCCTGGGCTATTTAAGAGGGACATATGTTGATGTGGATTTCCTCTGGTTTCCTCCCACAGCCTAAGATAAAAAAAAGACTTGTCTGCGATATCACCTTTGGTGGAAGCGGACGTTAAAAACTGAGAACAATGTTCAACAACAATCCTAGGGTTTTTAATGGGATAGGCATGTGTGAACATCCATTATACATGTATCTCTCTATGGATTAAATTATCCATGCTAATTCTAGAATAACAATACTGTGTCATTTCTAAGAATTTTAACGGATGAGTAATTCATGGAATGCTTTTAGTATAATAGTCATTTGTTCACAATCAGTGAATGTATCAACTTTACAATGTCATCCTGTCCTAGCCGTACCTTTCTGCACAACTGGCTTAGAGATACTGAGAGCAAAATGGGGTTTAACGCCCACTCGACACAAACTAGGTCATTTCGGGAGTAACATATGGATTAATTTTATTTTAATAATTCACTTGCTCGTAGGGCCGTTTAGTAGTGGGAGGAAACCGGAGCACCCGGAGAAAAATCCAGGAGGTTTGACAGGCAACCCTACTCCTTGTCACGTACAGCCGGGATTCGAAACCACACCAGCGACCAAGTGCTAACCATCTGGCCATCCCTCCCACCCACCCCCAAACTGAACTGATTGAAGACATGCAGTGTGTTGTGAGGGTAATTATATCTTGACAGCACGTAGCAACGCTACAACTAAATCTTTTTTCAAATTTCAATTGCAGACTCGAGCATAGGCTTGGTTGATGCAGAAGTCGGTCATTATACTTTATTTCATTTCAGTTTGATTAATCTCCCTGCAAAGTAGGGGCATGGTGTCCAATGATTTTGCATGAAGAACAAGATGCCACGCGAGCCCCCCCCCCCCAAATAATTAAAATATGTGTGTGGAGACGGGTCCCTCGCAGAGTCTTTAGAGGCGATTTTTAGAATTCTGACCCACGGTAGACCTATATGTTTGATACCGGTACTGGTTACGCAATATGATATGATTTTAACGTTGAAAACCGCATTTAAACACCTGATTTTTACCATTTGCGAGGAGGGGCGCTGAAAGGGGTGCAAAAACCTGGGCCCTGTTTCTAGAAATCCAAATTTAAGTAGATACTTCAGTTTTGATTGGCCCAGCTATGCACTAAAATCAATCTAATATTATCAAATCAAATTCATCAGTTATAATTTTGTTTAACATGCCCCAGATTTTTAAGACTAAACTAAGACATTAAAGCAGCTAAGTCTGTAACTCAAATCATCCAAAATCTTCAACATTGAAAACACAAATTATTTGTTAATTTAAATCAACATTGATGTTGGGATTTTACAGGGAAAAGGTGGGCTTCTGATGTCCAATATTTAAGACAAAATAAATAAACATTTTACCATTGGTACCGTACACGAATTGTGTATCATAATGCGTTTCAGCCTCAGTTCTAGCAAGAAATTTGAGGAATGAGGCTAGAAACATTGCACCAAATCAAACCGCGTATGAAGACTGGAATAACTAGACTCTAGAAATTTGCATTCAATTGAAACTGCTGGCTTATTTTGCGGAACATAACTGATTTGCAGATAGAGTAAAATCGGAAACTATTGAATGTAAGTCAGTTTACATTCATATTACAGTATTATATGCGATGCGACCCACTTGTGTAAATTTCTAGGTCTCAAATGTTTGCGATTTAGCTCCTTTAAAGGAAAGGAACAATAACAGTAATAACACTCTTGCTGGCTTGGCAGCTCTAGAAAATAAACAATAGTCTTATTCTAAGTACTAGATGTTTAAGTGTCCTACCTGTTTTGTAAATTATCCATTACATCCTATTTTACTTGTCCAGAGGGTTCGAAAATATTTTAAAATCCAAGTCACATTTGAAAAGGTTTTTTCACGTTACCGGTATGCTTATTGCTTAATTATCAAAGCATTTAGTTGAATTTTTCCAATTTTTTAAATTAGGTGTGTTAAGATGAAAATTTTATCATCAATTAATTGGAATATTGTAAAATAATACAATTTGTTAACCATAATAAAGATTTGGACATAATGGGCGGTAGCAGGATTTACCCAAATCCACCCAAATCTACCCAAATCCACCCAAATCTATCCAAATCCACCATTATTTCAACTGATATCACAATAATTTATATCGATAATTGATCATATATATACACAATAATTTATATCGATAATTGATCATATACAGTTCTTTCTGTCAAATTGTCATTTTAAATTTAAAATCGTAGCGTTTTTGTGTCAGAATGTGATTTCCACGTAACTTTGGAAGAACAACAAATTTAATGGTGGTCTGCATCCATGTGGGTATATACACGAGTTATGTCCCTTACATACAACGACGAAACACGCATGAATTGTTGGATTTTAAGACAAAATTTTAGAGTAATTATGGCATATTTAGCGAAACGAATGATAGTATATTAAAAAATAGGTTGCCAGGCAACGAAACATACGCCCACACAGCAGCCAAATCGTCCGGGCAGTCAACAAGAATTGTCGCATATTAAGGAATTATCAGAAAATCATTAGAATTTGTTTGGTTTTTATAATCAAACGGTTTTTTTTAAATCATATAATAATTGTGACCTCCAGAGGCACCACAAGCTAAAAAGGGTGATTTTTCGTACAATCAGGGGACATAATTCAGGAAGTAATGACCCGATGGGCGCAAATATCGAAAGGAACCAAGATCTTTGGGTTTAAAACATACCTGTCAAGTTTCATCAAAATCGATTCAAAATTGTGACCTCTATCTATAGGGTCCACAACCTTGATATAACATATTTTCACACTATTCGTGTACAAACAGCGGCCATTTTGTCCGTCAATTCTAGTCCGGTTTTCACGTAATTCAAACTCTCTCTTCATTACCATGTAACGGTGATATGGTCAAACGTTTTTTTAAATCGGATAATAATTTTGACCTCCAGAGGGACCAAAAGCGAACAAAAGCGATTTTTCGGACAATCCGGGGACATAATTCAGGAAGTTATGATCCAATGGGCGCAAATATCGAAAGGAACCAAGATCTTTGGGTTATAAACATACATGTCAAGTTTCATCAAAATAGATTCAAAATTGTGACCTCTATCTATAGGGTCCACAACCTTGATATAACATATTTTCACACTATTCGTGTACAAACGGCGGCCATTTTGTCCGTCAATTCTAGTCCGGTTTTCACGTAATTCAAACTCTCTCTTCATTACCATGTAACGGTGATATGGTCAAACGTTTTTTTAAATCGGATAACAATTTTGACCTCCAGAGGGACCACAAGCTAAAAAGGGCAATTTTTCGGACAATCAGGGGCCATAATTCAGGAAGTTACGATCCGATTGGCGCAAATATCGGAAGGAATCAAGATCTTTGGGTTATAAACATGCATTTCAAGTTTCATCCAAATCGGTTCAAAATTGTGTCCTCTACACTGTTCACAACCTTGATATAACATATTTTCACACTATTCGCGTACAAATGGCGGCCATTTTGTCCGTCAATTTTGGTCTGATTTTCACGAAATTCGAACTCGACCTTCATAACCATGGAACAATGATATAATCAAACAGTTTTTTAAATCGGATAATAATTTTGACCTCCAGAGGAACCACAAGCTAAAAAGGGCAATTTTTCGGACAATCAGGGGCCATAATTCAGGAAGTTACGATCCGATTGGCGCAAATATCGAAAGGAACCAAGATCTTTGGGTTATAAACATGCATTTCAAGTTTCATCCAAATCGGTTCAAAATTGTGTCCTCTACACTGTTCACAACCTTGATTTAACATATTTTCACACTATTAGCGTACAAATGGCGGCCATTTTGTCCGTCAATTTTGGTCCGATTTTCACGAAATTCGAACTCAACCTTCATATGGAACGGTGATATAATCAAACGGTTTTTTAAATCGGATAACAATTTTGACCTCCAGAGAGACCACAAGCTAAAAAGGACGATTTTTCGGACAATCAGGGGCCATAATTCAGGAAGTTACGATCCGATAGGCGCAAATATCGAAAGGAACCAAGATCTTTGGGTTATAAACATGCATTTCAAGTTTCATCCAAATCAGTTCAAAATTGTGACCTCTAAACTGTTCACAAGCTAAAAAACGTGATTTTTCGTACAATCAGGGGCCATAACCCATGAAGTTACAGTCCGATACATGCCAATATCGAAAGGAACCGAGATCTTAGGGTGATAAACCTATGTTTTAAGTTTCATTGAAATCGGATAAAAATTGTGACCTGTAGACTGTTCACAAACAATTGTGGACGGACGGACGGACGGACGTCCGGACGGACGGACGGACGGACGAACAGGGGCGACGACAATATACGTCCACATGAAAATGTGGGCGTATAAAAACGATAAACATAATTGTGATATATGTAGAAATAACGTGGTTTCGGGTAGATTTGTGTATTACACGAGCTATTCCCTTGGTTACGACTTCCAAACTTGCTTGGAAATCGCATTTTGAGGGGCATTTTGACATTAAAAAGCTGAGATTTTAAATTAAAAATGTCAATTCCACATAAAGAACGGTATATTATCAAATATCAATATAAATTATTGTGGTATGAGTTGAAATAGTGGTGGATTTGGGTTGATTTGGGTAAATCGTGCTACCCCATAATGACATATCATTCAGTTACAACAAGAGTGGTATTGAGCCTTTAATGTTACATTTCATTTATTCAAATAAGTTTATAACATAATAACATTTCAAATTTAAATGCAACAAAATTTGAGAATGATCTGTCAGGTCAAATATTCTGTTGTGCATTTAAACAGGCCTACAATAACACAACATGTTTTGTTTAGTCAGTTAGTGCAGTATATTGAAATAAACACATGCATGACGCTACCGACGGGCTCGTGATACGATCGAGTTCTTAAAAAATTGAGTCTGACCTGAGCGTATTTCACATCTGGTTTCAAAATAGGTGATGGCAATGATGACATGCAACCCTTCTGCTGGTGTAATAAACTCCATAACGAAGACTTTCTCGAAGCTAAAATTCGTCTTACGAGAGCCATATTTAATTTACACTCACAAACGGAACAGTCAGCTGCTGCACTCGAAACAGCCAGCTATAGCCAAGGCTCCAAGGTCGATATTCCATAAATAGCCCTCACGTGGTATAAACTGATTGTCCGGTTCTTGTGCACAAGAATAGCAAAATAAATGCCAATAATTAACGTTCTTTCAGAATGTACTAAAGAAACGACGCGAACTATCTCGTTCAACCGATATCTAATCAAGTTAATAATAATTTTCTATAACATCTGAAGTCTAAATAGCCTAAAGACTAAATAGGCAGATCTATAATAGCTCATTGCGTGATGTTGTTTAATATGTCTATGTTTTATTTATTTCGTTAAATGAAGTTAGGAGAATGAAAAACAAATCGGTAGTTGGATTGCGTGCGACAAGGAGTAGCCGAGTAGGGTGTATAATATTGATCATATTGGGGTTGTGTGATGATCAGTTAATTATCAAGAACAGGATCGAATAAAACTGGGCAGGTACCAGTAGGCCTAGTAAAAAAATAACAGTCCCTTTTTTGATGCTTGTTGTTGTTTATTCTTCACGTGCGAGCTGTGTCATAAAGCCTGTCATTGAGTCAACTGGCGTGGTTTCGAATCCCCGGTTGTTCGCGACAAAGAGTAGGGTCGTCTGTCCAACCTCGCGGGGTTTCTCCAGGCCCTCCGGTTTCCCCCCACTGCTAAAGACTCCAACGCGCAAGCGAATTATTGAAATAAAATTAAATCATATGTTTGTCCCGAAATGACCAAGTTTGTGTCGAGTGGACGTTAACCCCATCTCTCTCTCTCTCTCTCTCTCTCTCTCTCTCTCTCTCTCTCTCATGTTCATGTTCAAATCGTCAGGACTTTAATATGTCACTGTATACATGTAATGTGACTCAGATATACGTCAAATCGATTCTAACATGAACCAGAGAATCAAAAATATCCCATTGTTATTTATATTCTAAAATACCCAAAGTTTAGTCCACATTATAACTTCCTTCCGAGGTCCCAGCAAGCCTTCGTCTCTGATGTCACTCCTTATATAGGGCTGGCGGAAGCATTTTTTTTTTATTTGGGGGAGACGGAGGGGGCTACTATCCCAGGGTCTAGATCGCCGGAGACGCTTTCTGTGCGATTTCTCTGTGATATAATTACTCAGCAATGAAGTGAAATTTTATTTCTTTTCTAATTCGCTTTTCATGGTAACACAGTCTATGGTGTCTTCCAGTGATGCTGAACTTGACCAATAAAACCAAGGCTGTGGACCTTCTAGCGGTCATCATATTGTTATCCGATTCTGATGAAACTTACAAAGGATGTTTATAACCGGCAGGTATCGATTCCTTTGGTGGATAATGGACCGTAACTTCCTGATTTACCACCCCCTGATTGTACGAAATATCACGATTTCAGCTTATGGGTCTCCTTAGCAGTGGCGGATCCAGGATTTTTTTGAGGGTGACAACCCCGATGTTTTGTGTCACCGACCGCAGAGCGATGGATGTCGCAGGCACGCATCCGAGTGCCGTAGGCGAGAGCAGTAGATGGGAGGGGAGTATGGGAGTGGGGGGGGTCTCCCCCCCAGAAAATTTTGAAAAATTATCATCGATTTCCTCGCATCTGAGCCATAACGAACAATGATTTCTGTTCGTCGACAATGTTTGATTTCGTTGACGATTTTCAAAATTTGAAGAATAAATTTTGAAATTTATATATGTTGATTATTGTGAAATTTGGATACATCAAAGATAGTGCGGACTGTACGTACAAAGAAGTTGCCACATTCACGGAAAAGTTGTCAACGCCTCTTATAATAAACAGCAAGTGATATATCCAGATTATGAACCTAATGAACAAATTGTTTGAATGTTATCGAATATTTGCAAATGTACAGTCAATTTTCTTCGCCATGTGCAATGATCTCAGTCCTATCAATACCATCGTAAAATAATGTATAAATTATGCATCACTCTGACAAAAGTGTTGATGCCTTCATCCGGCGAGGAAATGCTTCGATGAATTTAATGTCCTTGTTTGAAACGGGGATATCAAAGCCGTGCATAGCAATAATGGCGAAGTCTGACAATTTCTCGGTCGTCATAGAATTCCTTAGCCAATTGTGAACGCGGCGTACACAAGAGAAAGATCTTTCCGCCTCCATGCTTCCGATCGGCAATACAGCTAAAACCGTTAGTAACTCACTGACATTTGGAAAAATGTGGAATTGCATGTGCATGTCCCGGTGGAAGCTTTCAAGACCCGGGATTCCTATACACCGGTAGGGAGGGGGTGACTAGTCACCCCCCGCCCTGGATCCGCCCCTGCTTAGAGGTCACCATTTTTTTCATTATCTTATTTTAAAAGCCATTAAAATATAGCCTATCACTGTTACACCATAATTTCTCCTTTACGTAATCGTACAATAAAAGCAATTGCTCAGGCTGTGGACCATCTATAGGTCACAACTTTTATCCCGGGGACGGGTCGGGGTGAGGGGAGGGGGGTGGGAGGCAGCTGCCATCTAGCTTTCAGCAATTTGACTTTCCGGGCAGACGGTTAAAGCTGCAATTTCATATTTTTAAGTTATATTTTTAAAATGTATTAAAATAAAGCCTTAAAAATAGATGGTATTTATAGACATTCCTACCTTGTTAAAGAAAAATCCTATTAATCCAATAATTCACTATTGCCAGTTGAGAAATTGGCAAATACATTATTTTCAACTTCAAATTCAAACGTTTGAAGATAGCTATACCATGGTGGGGGGGGGAACAAGTGAGGTAACTGTGTTATTATTTCCTGTGTTAATGATTTATTAGTGTTGGGAAATATTCTATTTCTCGGCAAACGTACAAGTTAGAAATAATTTTGTGATATTTGTATCATCGTATAGGTTCAATTTATTTGTTGATTGGAATCAACTTTACAAATCAGACTCATTTGAATAAAATATCTGCTTTGAAGGCTAAAAATACAGTTTTTGAAAAATGGCATTATTTCCGGTCATAATGAAAATCTTAAATTACTTGTATCAAATCGTAAATGGCATTTGGTATCACACAGAGAAAGTTTTATGAAAATCGAATAATAATTAACACTTTTATGGACCAAAAACCTCGAAAAATGACTTGCTGAAAATCTATTTCTCCTCAACTGAACAAGTAAGAAACCATTTTGCGATATCTGTATGATAGTATGTGTTCATTCTATTAGTTGATTGCAATCAAATACCAAATTTTTAAACAAATAACAAATACGACTCATATGAATAAATTATTTGTTTAAAAGGATAACAATACAGTTTTTGCCAAAATGACGCCACTTCCCGTGACAGCGAAAGCGTTAGAATGGTTTGACTTAGTCAAAAATGGCATTAGGCATCGAATGATATAAAAAAAAAATTTGAAAATCGAACACTAACTGATTCTTTTACAGGCAAAAACCATGAACTGTGACTAATGCAAAATTGCCAATTTCTCGGTAACTGCTGATATCACAAACTATTTTTTACATAGCTTCTCTTTGTATGGGTTATTGCTAAGAGGTTATGAAAGTTACGAAGAAATATGGAGACGGTGGATGTGTTCTAAATAGCTTATTTTTACATTTTTTTTCGCCTTTTAATCGAAATTGCCGGAAAACGAAATCGAAATTAAAAAAAAACCGAGCCCGATGTTTTGTGCGCCTTTACATGGCTAACCTTTTCAGTAAGATCAGATTTGAAAAAAATAATATTCGCTGTCAAAAAGTTGTACCGAATAGTCCAATTGTAGTTTTGCTCAATTTACGTCACGCTGCGTTGTTTACATAACACGTAACTGCTTCGGGCAAAATGATGCCTTTTACTCATTTTAATACCCATTTACACTAAATAGGAAATATTTTTTAACTACAAATCATGTAATACTTCAAACTTCTTTATTTATTTTTCATATACTTCAAAAAAATGTTTTGGAATTTATTTTGCCGGAGGAAAAAGGTTAATACTGGGGACTCATTTAGTCGCGTCGATGTCATCCTCATCAGTGATTGTAGCGGCCAAGCGAGTTTTCACTGCAGATCAGTGTGGAAATGAAATGGGGTTTAACGTCCTACTCTTTTGCACCTAACCTTGGCTAATGGAAGACGGGGATACGCCATACAGTGTGCTATGAAGCCTTGAGGGACATTTTGCCCGTGCAGCGGCGCTACGGCCTACTCTTATATCGAATTCAAACTGCCAAGGGATCTTTTAAGTGCACGCCAATTTGTACACGGGACCTCGGTTTTTCGTCCCATCCGAACGACTAGACAGCTGTCCTTGCCATGCCATCCGTTCTGCATCACTGACAAGAGGAAACCGCGCCGGAAGATCAAGATGAACTCTCTCGGCCTATGCAGGGATCGAACACCCGACCTCCAGGCTAGCGAGCCAGCGCCTTACCCACTTAGCCACCGCGATACCCCAGATCAGCGACGAGCTCGTACGCCCATGCATCACGGGATCATTTTATGTATAAATTTATATTATTGCTCTACATTTATCATGGAAAGAGCAGAGGTCACCGGTGAAACGTGAAACACCCTCCTTAAACGGCTTTTGATTATTAACAAATCGAAAGGGACGATAACACATGTTTAAGTGTCCACCATTTTGTGTAAATTATCCATTACCTTAGGCTTTTCAAATCATTTAGTTGAATTTGTCCAATTTTTTAAAATTAGGAGTGTTAAGATGAAATTTGTATCATCAATTAATTGGAATATTGTAAAATAATACAATTTGTTGACCAGAATAAAGATTGGGACATATTATTCAGTTACAACAAGAGTGACATTGAGCCTTCAAAAATCAGGTCATGATCCAAATGTATGTATCGAACTGCACCAACCATATATTTATCGTTGATGGTATAAAATTTCACACGCCGTCTTCTTCATATTACATAGTCAGAGCAGAACATTATATTATACATAATTATTTGCATACTCATTCAAAAACGGCGTTTACACATGACGGCGATGAGGCGCATAAAGGACTGACTATTCATTTTATCCGTGCAAACCAGCGAAGTGTCACAACGAGCATAAAAACTCTGACTGCATATTATATATTTTATCCGTGCAAACCAGTGAGGGGTTACATAGAAACTGATGACGACCGTTTAAAGATACATTATGTAATATTCAGATAAAGAACTAGCCAATCTTGCTTTAATAGTTTAAACATAGATAATGTAAAATGAACATATTGAAAATTTCATTCAAATTATTCTCCCCTTGTCGAAGATATTAGCCTTTGAGAGAGAGAGAGAGAGAGAGAGAGAGGGATGGGGTTTAACGTCCACTCGACACAAACCAGGTCTTTTTGGGACTAACATGTGGTTTCAATTTTATTTCAATAATTCGCTTGCGCGTAGGGGTCTTTAGCCGTGGGAGGAAACCGGAGTGCCCGGAGGAAACTCACGAGGTTGAGAAGGCGCCCCTATCTCCACGCCACTTACGCTCACACCAGGGATCGAAACCACAGCCGTAAGCCAGAGGTGATCGGCCAGGTAGAGGTCGAAGCGCGGCACTCTAGACCACTAGGCCACTCCCCCCCCCCCATTAGCCTTTGAAGGTTTGACGACGTGTGCAATAATTTCAACCACCTGGTTGATCGAAGCTAAGTGTTGGTCCTTAAATCAAAGTATCGCTGAGCCGTTCCAATCTATTTAATATCGGAGAAATCTGATGCCATCGAGAGGTGATTAAGGCCTGGAACAGTAAATCAATGTCTAATTAATACTGTAGAAAACGTTTCAGGCCTAAAGAAAGACCTGCAATAGGCAGATTTAGCTCTTGCATAATTCGTGTTTAATGCTAGGTTCCCATTATCACGATTCGCGCCAGGGAGACGTGTTTTCGGCCGCCAATTTTTCCAAATTTTTATTCCAGGTGGGGAGTAATACACGGATTTCTCCGCCCCGCTTCGCATCTTCGCCTCTCGCAGGCAACTCTATCCGTCGTTGTTCTAATTCCCAATTATTTAATCTGCCATAGATACATGAGATGAAAAGGGGTTTAACGCCTTACAATGTGCTATGAGTGCAATTTTGCCCGGACAACGACACTACGACCTTCTCTTATACCGAATTCCAAGGGATCTTTTACGCGCACGCCAATATTTACACGGTACTTCGTTTTTTGGTCCCATCCGAAGGACCAGACATCTGTCCTTGTCAGGCCCTCCGTCCTGCATCACTAACAAGGGGGAATGACGACGGAAAGTCCGGATGAACTTTCTCGGCAAATGCAGGGAGCGAATACCCGACCTCCAGTCTAGCGAGCCAGCGTCTTACCCACTTAGCCATCGTCATCCCACCGTAAACTTCCAGAACGTAGACTTTCAGACGAAAACCCTATACTGATCCCTGGGCAATGAGAGACCCCCGAGTTGCGAGAAAAGGTGTACGGGCTCGATGAATGTAAGGTGGTGGTGGGGGGAGGGCACATTGAGCCCATAATTGCCGTCGCGTGATGAGACGTCACACGTTGAAGGTAGTCATCTTTTACAGAGATATTGGAAGACTTTCGTAGTTCTCTGTGAAACAGACTGGTTTTAATTCCGTGAAACTAAATATCGTTCTACTATATCTTTCCTTTTCGTATGGGGGTGGAGGTGGATGCTGTATCATAGAGCCTGTCATTGTGTCAACGGGCGTGGTTTCGAATCCCCAGTTGTACGTGACAAGGAGTAGGGTCGCCTGTCCAACTTCGTGGGTTTTCTCCTGGTCCTCCGGTTTCTTTCCACTGCTTAAGACCCTTACGCGCATGCGAATTATTGAAATAAAATTAAAACCATACGTTAGTCCCGAAATGACTTAGTTTGTGTCGACTGGACGTTAAACCTTATTTCTCTCTCTCTCCCCCCCCCCCTTTCGTATTTATTGTCAGAGAGAGATACAGTATCAGATGAGTTATCTGCCCCTGAATTTGATTGTCTAGCTACTATGAATGGAAGCGTGAAAAATGAAATGAATTTGGGTTTAACGTACTGTCTGCTCATATTGAGCTAATGAAGACGGATACGCGCCATATGGGACAAATTTGATTATTAGCGTCCAAGGGTCTGCTGCTCCAATTGAACTAATCAAGACCGACACGCGCCTGCGGTGTGCTACGAGGGAAAATTTGTCCGTGCCGCGCCGATATAGCCACATCTTTTATATGTTTTGCATGCATGATAATTTGCACACGGGACACTGGTCTTTCATACATGTATGGAAAATGTTTCTCTTTTAGGCGCTTTTTTGAAAAATCCACTGCCTAAGAAAATAATTGACAGCATGTGGCTTATTGATGGAGAAATGGGTCTAAGAAGTTATCTCACTTCTGTATAGTGTTCGGTTGTATAGTATTATTTATGAAGGATATATCCATGGTGGTTCAATGTGCCCCGGTCTCCCCTACCTTATAAAAACATGGTAATGCACGGACTTTTAATCTGTTTTTCTTTCCTGTTCTCTTATCTAGTGGCAGTCAATTCTTTTTATGAATTGTAAGATATTCTCTCACAGAGTCACGCAGCAACTTTAGGTCTTCGAGGGAATTATTAGTGAGCAGATATTCCCCCATGTATCTGTTATCACTAGTCACTTCAGTTAGTTATATAGGTTGAAACCATACATAGAAACAACAAGATCAAAGGTCTATGACACAATGGGTTATGGTATACAAAAACAAGATCAAAAGGACTAATTAACTTTCTTAAAGCCACTGAGTAGTGATGATGTATACATAATGGTTTATTAATGATAGGGATTATAGGTGTTTAAAGGATGATGTATACACTTAATTAAAACACTAAAACACACACAAAAGAAACACATCTGATTAAGGACAGGGGCTAATGTATTGATGAAGCCAGATAATAATTCCACTATTTGTTTAACACTGTTGACCATATTAGATTAATGGACCCAAAACTAGTAGAGAGTAAACTATTAATGAATACCTACACCCTTAGTAAAATCTGGTACACTAGTTATATAATCCCACCTGATAAATATTATCAATCTATTATTAATACAATAATTTTTAAATTCATTTGGCCAGATAACATAGAGTTAATTAAACGTCAAACGCTTATGCTAGATTTAGACAGAGGTGGTTTAAAAATTCTGGACATAAATTTAAAAATTCAATGTTCCCACCTTAAAATCATTAACCAGTTAATATTAAGACTAAGCCTCAACATGCCTGGATAGCTCTAGGGTTGTACTGGTTTGGTATTACTCTAAGGAACCATATTCCATACCACTCATCTATACTATATACATAGGCGTACGAGCTGGGGGGGCTGGGGGGCGGCCGCCCCCCCATTTTGGGCACCAAATGCTGGGTAAATTTGGGCACACAATTGTACTTTGTAAAAGTTGTATAAAAAAATATTGTGTTCTTGAATGTGTCCAATTTAACAGCGAATTTAAATTCAGAGTGTCTATATAGTTAGGCAATTAAATAGAAATCTTATGACTCGAACCCTCTTTTGTTTGCAGTACAGTAAGCCACGATTACAGTTACATAAACAACTGTTTCTAGTTGTGTATATTACAAGTAAATAAAATTTAGTTCTCTTTTATTGATGATTTAGAAATCAAGAACTGTAGAAGATATTGTAGAACCTGTCATGGGCCTTCAAATAAAAATTGAACTTTTTTTTTATTTGGTAAAAACTCCTTAGAATCACTTAAAATGCATATTTATTCATACGTGATTTGGTTAAATAACAACACAGACACCCTTAGCAGCATTCGGATCGGAAATATAGTCGGTACTCGGTCCGTTAGCTTTTTAAAAGAATCTGCACACTTCGTTTCCATCCTACAGACCTGGTACGTGAACCTATATTTTGTATTAATAATATTAAAGTAGCTAAGTCCCTAACTCAATATCATCCAAAATCTTCAACATTGAAAACACGAATAATTTGTCAATTTAAATCAACATTGACCCCCTAACTTTCGGGCAAGCTGACTTTTCGGGCAGGCAGATAAAGTGTGAAAAAAAATTTCACATACTTAGCCCGAAATCTAATAAAACACTAATTTTACGGACTGGAATAGCAGTAAAACGCGTTTCGTCAAATATTCCAAAATTTTCTTGGGAGGTCTATCAAGGTCAACTCCGCTTCTTCGCCTGTCGAAAAAAACAGGCGCAGCTGTCTGTAAACCTGAATTTCTGTTTAGTTTGCTTCCCTAACTGTCCTTGAGTCCTAAAACACTAATTTTACTTTTCTTTTAATTGACAACCACGAATTTGTACTGAGTCGACTATGGATTAAAACAGTTTGTCTGGAGCCATTCTACTTTGTGCGACAGTTTTCGGGCATCGATTAGTATTTGTAAATGCAGCTACACAGTCTGGTTGGATGGTTGGAATTCGGAGTGGGATTTCGGTTACAAAACCATTGGATACTTTTGGAGTTACTGACATGGGCTAGAATAGCAGAAAACGCATTTCCGGTGGTTAAATTTTCAAATTTTTCTCCGTGGGGGAGGCCCCCATACTCCGCGACGATTGATTGTTTTTAGAATTCGGGTCAGCAGGTGGACTGTATTTGACCAAATTGAAGTTACCCTTATTAAGTTAAATTTGATCTCTTTGAAGTTGCTTTTTTCACGGGTTGAAATAAAAGGAAGACAGCCGTCAATATTCCAAAATTTTCTTGCGGGGGAGAGGGGAGGGGGGTGCGTCTGTAACCCCGAAAATTTTTCGGGCAATTTGGGTTCTGCCCCCCTAACTGTCATTGAGTCCGTATGCCTATGATTATTATTGTGTAACATACTAAGCACCTAACTATATTTTTTGGGCACCAACCACCACCGCCCCCCCCCCCCCAGTCAAAAATTTCCCCGTACGCCTATGACTATATAACATCAATTTACCATCAACTGTCTCTGAAATAAAAGATACTTACTTTAATCATTCGACAATAATTAACTGGAAATCAAAAAATGAAACAAAGACGATCTATACAGAACTTTAATTAAAGATAAACCATAAACCTAATGTAACAAGGGGCTAAATCTTCAAAACGTATTTAACTTCCAACAAAACAAATTTCTATTTAGTAGACAATGCGATTTTCTGTATTTTATTGTTAATTCTGCACTTAAAACTAAGACACTATTACAATCACGTACTTTCAATATAATTGATACAACTTGTAATTATTGCTAAATTAAAGTAGACACACTTACTCACCTGTTTGAAAACTGCCCTTATCTGTATTATTATCGAAAATTCACTATAACACATATACAAAACATCTCTGGTAATAAATCTTTCCAATTACCCAAACCATATTTTAATTTGACATCTTATAATAATCAAATTATATTATTTCTTTTCTATTATTTTTATATTGTGTGAGACAATAAAGACAAACTTCTGGATTCGGAAGGCCTAATATTTCAATTTTACCATGACAGTATTTCGTAATACTAGACTAGAGGTTTTTTTTAAAATTATTATTATTAGTTTCCCTACACATGTAAAAATGCCTTGATTGGTTAAATATATATAATTTCAGGGTGTATATTTTTGTATAATATATTTGTTTATGAAATGTATGATAGATTTATGTGTCTATCTTGTTCACTTATACAAGCTTGGCGTAGATTTCAGTGTTACTGCCACAGTATTTATTATACATATACTTAAAAATCCAGTAGACGTGGTACAAGGGTTAATCAGTGAACTGGATGTATGAGATGTGTTGTTGACGTTTGGCAAAGTAGGTCGAGGGGAAATGTGTAGGGAGTGATAGTTAGATGTATTATGAATTGTTACAGTGGCTGTGGTGTTACGTTGAAATACTATGCCGCTACCGTAACACCACAGCTTTATGATTTGTTAGACAGGATTGATACCGTAAGTCCGACAATAATAAATAAACTATTTCTGATTTTAATGTTGTCTTTTCCCACCGGCACTGGCCGTACGCCAGCAACTGAAAATAGCTGACGAAACAGCTAGGGCGTCGATTGTTAGTTCGCGTACAACTTGAAAAACCGAATGTCGTACGCCATTGTGAAACTGAAAGTAGCTGACGAAGACAGTTAGGGCGCCGATTGTTAGTTCGCGTACAACTTGAAAAAACCGAATGTCAGTATGGTATTTCTGACATAATTGGTTATCGGTGACCTGAAAGCTGGTAATCTCGACTCAAAGCGAGTAATCTCGACTCAAAAGTATAGTTTATAACCTACTTACTGTCTACAGTCGTCGCTACTCTTATTATAGTTCATTCATGATTTTTTGTGGACGATTTACTACTCAGTAAGAAAGCCTGTGCCCCAAAAGAGTTCTCGTCTGTTATTATTAGTATAATGACTTCCTCATGTGCGGCAGGTTCGTTTGTTTTTAAAAAACAATGTTTTTCGTTCCAAAAAATAGAAAAGTAATTTTTTACCAGATGATCATGGTTTTTCACCGAGACTAGATAATTTCTCTCGGTGTAAGGATATTATCGCTTATGAAAAAGTTCATACACTGTTGAGAAAATAGTCCCATTGGTTTTCTTAGCTGCAAATACAGCGAGAATAAACTCTGTACTGAAAAATTTTCGCGTGATCTATATAAACTGTCTTCACACACTCGATTTATAATTAGCGATATACAGGTACAGTGGCAAGTGTTATGCTTCTCAGGCTAATACCTCAAAAGTACCTCCGCGCAAAACCCCCGATTTTGGTACATGCAAAAGAAAAAGAAATAGTGCCCGTGCGCGTGCCAGTAATAGAAAAACTAAGAGTTCGCGCATAAAAATGCACGAACGTACCAGGCGCGATGTCATCTAGACAACTGATTCCATTCGTCGAATTTTGTTCTTCCTCAATGAAGTTTTTTTTTTTTTTTTACTAGTATATATTATTTTAAAATATGAATATTATAATAGATTAATCTGTAATAAAAAAATAGTGTATATAGTATATACCTGACAATAGATAATGCATATTTGTAAATCTGTTGTTTTGTATATAAATTTGGGGGAAAATATTAGAATGTATTATATGTTTATCCATGCATATTATATATACGTGTATATTTATAAATATACTTTTAAAAAGAAAAAAAAAAGAAACGTCGCCTAAATAAATCAGTAGCTGTTTTTCCATAAGTATGTTCATAGTTATTCATAAATTTTTCGTTGATGGTATAAAATTTCACACGCCGTCTTCTTTATATTACATAGTCAGAGCAGAACATTATATACATAGTTATTTGCATACCTATTCAATAACGGCGTTTACACATAACGGCGATAAGGTGCATAAAAGACTGACTATTCATTTTATCCATGCAAACCAGCAAAGTGTCACAACGAGCATAAAAACTCTGACTGCATATATATTTTACTTCTTAATTTATATAATGCCTCTTGCATTCCAATATCATATTTCCATGTCAACATCCATACTAAGTCTTTCTGCTATTTATGTACTTATAATATTTATACCCATAATATTCATCATACTCGTGTTGAATGTTGTGTCATTATCAGACCAGTTTGAGATAAATGTGTATTTTGAGATGATTATCATCATAATGTATGTCTTGTATATGCGTAATCCAGATTAAATTATCATTTGTTTTGTTTGTAAATATATATATATATTATTTGTCATATTGCTATATCTTTATGTACACATGTTCATATTGTAATTGTATGCTGTCCTTAATAGATGTTTTGATACAATAAAATCTTATCTTATCTTATCTTATCTATATATTTTATCCGTGCAAACCAATGAGGGGTTACATAGAATCTGATGACAACCGTTTAAAGATACATTATGTAATATTTAGATAAAGAACTAGCCAATCTTGCTATAATAGTTTAAAGGGGAAGACCAACGATTTTCAACAAGGTTTCCATAAATAATAAATATATATTTAGAAATAATCCCCCGTGTAACAAATGCAAAAAAAAATTTGT
Organism: Patella caerulea; assembly: GCA_036850965.1. Classification (NCBI taxonomy): domain Eukaryota; kingdom Metazoa; phylum Mollusca; class Gastropoda; family Patellidae; genus Patella; species Patella caerulea. Next base: position 42,199,371 of record JAZGQO010000008.1, read on the forward strand.
AAGCGAGAAATGAATTTTTATTAATATCGGAAGTGACGTAGTTGGTTCAACACGCTCACTGCTCTCTACAGTAAACATTCAAATTTGGAGTAAGTTTAACGCTGTATTTTGTGTTCGTTTCGACGTTTCGCAGAACATCTGATGAAAGGAAATCTTTATTAGGATATTAAAAACATTAACTTACGTTTTTTTAAGGTATAATACACAAAACCCCTGCGTAAATTAAGTTTCTAAACTGGACACTGTGACCCAATTTAAGCCACATGTTTAGTTGTTTATATCACGTGATAGCTGGCACGTGACAGATATTTGTACATCACGTGATAGCTGACAGATATTTCGTCTGCACCGTTGTTTTAAGTAACTGACTGCGTATCTTTTTACATTTATAAAAGTAAACAGACCAATATTAGCGGCCTGTGAATAACATTGACTTTTGGCAATTAATGTTGAGGTTGATGACTTGTTCTTGTTGGGTAAATGAGCAGGCTTCGCGTAAACAATAGAAAATGCCCTCTTGTAATGTGCCAGGTTGTGAGAACTACGAGATTACAAGAAGCATAGGCGTGCCATTTCATAGGTTTCCATCAGATGCAAGGCGTCGAAGAGAGTGGCTTGTGAAAATTAGAAACAAGAATCTCCCAATAAATTCCTCATATAAAAAAGTAAAGAATTTAAGGGTGTGTGGCAAACATTTTGTACCATCCGATTATGTCAGAGATTTACAGCATGAACTGACTGGATCAAAAAGAAAGTCTATATTGAAGAAAGACGCCATTCCAAGTATTTTCCCTTTCTTACTAGAAATTCAACAAAATGACAGGTCAGCATTTGCAAAAAGGGAAATGGTGCGAGTTCAGTCAGAGTCAAACAACACAAGCAGAAGAAAAGCAAAAAAAAAAACCGTCAGTCGGTAAGCACAAAACAACGATGCAGACGAAATATTGAGTCACATGTCTATCACGTGATGTAACACCTGTCACGTGCCAGCCATCACGTGATATAAACAACTAAACATGTGGCTTAAATTGGGTCACAGTGTCCAGTTTAGAAACTTAATTTACGCAGAGGTTTTGTGTATTATACCTTAAAAAAACGTAAGTTAATGTTCTTAATATCATAATAAAGATTTCCTTTCATCCAATGTTCTCCTAATAGGCGAGACGGTCACAAAATACAGCACTAAACTTACTCCAAATTTGAATGTTTACTATAGAGACCGGTGAGCGCGTTGAACCAACTACGTCACTTCCGATATTAATAAAAATTAATTTCTCGTTTACAAATTTTTTTTTGCATATGTTACATAGGGGATTATTTCTAAATATACATTTATTATTTATGAAAGCCTTGTTGAAAATCGTTGGTCTTCCCCTTTAAACATATAGATAATGTAAAATGGACATATTGAAAATTTCATTCAAATGACTCTCCCCTTGTTGAAGATAATAGCCTTTGAGAGAGAGAGAGAGAGAGAGAGAGAGAGAGATGGGGTTTAACACAAACCAGGTCATTTTGGGACTAACATATGGTTTCAATTTTATTTCAATAATTCGCTTGCGCGTAGGGGTCTTTAGCCGTGGGAGGAAACCGGAGTGCCCGGAGGAAACTCACGAGGTTGAGAAGGCGCCCCTATCTCCACGCCACTTACGCTGATACCAGGGATCGAAACCACAGCCGTAAGCCAGAGGTGATCGGCCAGGTAGAGGTCGAAGCGCGGCACTCTAGACCACTAGGCCAACCCCCCGCCCCCATTAGCCTTTGAAGGTTTGACGACGTGTGCAATAATTTCAACCACCTGGTTGATCGAAGCTAAGTGTTGGTCCTTAAATCAAAGTATCGCTGAGCCGTTCCAATCTATTTAATATCGGAGAAATCTGATGCCATCGAGAGGTGATTAAGGCCTGGAACAGTAAATCAATGTCTAATTAATACTGTAGAAAACGTTTCAGGCCTAAGGAAAGACCTGCAATAGGCAGATTTAGCTCTTGCATAATTCGTGTTTAATGCTAGGTTCCCATTATTACGATTCGCGCCAGGAAAACGTGTTTTCGGCCGCCAATTTTTCCAAATTTTTATTCCAGGTGGGGAGTAATACACGGATTTCTCCGCCCCGCTTCGCATCTTCGCCTCTCGCAGGCAACTCTATCCGTCGTTGTTCTAATTCCCAATTATTTAATCTGCCATAGATACATGAGATGAAAAGGGGTTTAACGCCTTACAATGTGCTATGAGTGCAATTTTGTCCGGACAACGACACTACGACCTTCTCTTATACCGAATTCCAAGGGATCTTTTACGCGCACGCCAATATTTACACGGTACTTCGTTTTTTGGTCCCATCCGAAGGACCAGACATCTGTCCTTGTCAGGCCCTCCGTCCTGCATCACTAACAAGGGGGAATGACGACGGAAAGTCCGGATGAACTTTCTCGGCAAATGCAGGGAGCGAATACCCGACCTCCAGTCTAGCGAGCCAGCGTCTTACCCACTTAGCCATCGTCATCCCACCGTAAACTTCCAGAACGTAGACTTTCAGACGAAAACCCTATACTGATCCCTGGGCAATGAGATACCCCCGAGTTGCGAGAAAAGGTGTACGGGCTCGATGAATGTAAGGTGGTCTTGGGGGTGGGGGGCACCATTGAGCCCATAATTGACGTCGCGAGATGAGACGTCACATGTTGAAGGTAGTCATCTTTTACAGAGATATTAGACAACTTTCGTAGTCCTCTGTGAAACAGACTGGTTTTAATCCCGTGAAACTAAATATCGTTCTACTATATCTTTCCTTTTCGTATGGAGGTGGAGGTGGATGCTGTATGATAGAGCCTGTCATCGTGTCAACGGGCGTGGTTTCGAATCCCCGGTTGTATGTGACAAGGAGTAGGGTCGCCTGTCCAACCTCGTGGGTTTTCTCCTAGTCCTCCGGGTTCTTTCCACTACTTAAGACCCTTACGCGCAAGCGAATTATTGAAATAAAATTAAAACCATATGTTAGTCCCGAAATGACTTAGTTTGTGTCGACTGGACGTTAAACCTAATTTCCCTCTCTCTCCCCCTTTCGTATTTATTGTCAGAGAGAGATACAGTATCAGATGAGTTATCTGCCCCTGAATTTGATTGTCTAGCTACTATGAATGGAAGCGTGAAAAATGAAATGAATTTGGGTTTAACGTACTGTCTGCTCATATTGAGCTAATGAAGACGGATACGCGCCATGTGGGACAAATATGATTATTAGCGTACTAGGGGGTTGCTCCAATTGAACTAATCAAGACCCGACACGCACCATGCGGTGTGCTATGGGGGAAAATTTGTCCGTGCCGCGCCGATATGGCCACATCTATTATATGTTTTGCATGCATGATAATTGCACACGGGACACAGGTCTTTGCCAGCATCCCCAGCCCACACCCCTCCACCCAGCCCCACTGACAGGAATAAAAACGTAATATACTGTTGGGATAATACTTGGCATCACGTTTAAAGAGAGAGAGAGAGAGAGAGGGGGGGGGAGAAAATGGGTTTAAATAATGTCGTCTATACAGAGTATGTGTATGTTTAAATACAATATTGGTTTGTAAAGGAATTAAAAATAATATATAGCCAAGTGTATCGTTACCTCGTCGTGTAGCGCCTTTGTGCGTAGGATGTTAATTATTTAAAGATACATTATGGGAGATAAGATAAAGAACTGGCAGTTCCTACTTTAATAGTTACAAACTATATAATGTAAAGGTAATTTGGATTTCAGTCAAATTGGTCCACTCTGAATAGAGATGGATAGAGAACAAGCTAAATAAAAAGCGATTTCTCGAACAATCAAGGATCATAATTCAGGAAGTTACGATCCCATATTTGCGATTATCGACAGGAACCAAGATCTTTGGGCTATAAAGATGTATTTCAAGTTTCATCAAAATCGTTTCAACATTGTCACTTCTAGAGGGTCCACAACCTTGATAAACCATATATTTACACTTCTTGCGCACTGGTGACCGCAGTTTTGGTCCGATTTTCACGAATTTAATACACCACCATCATTAGGGCGTGACGGTGATGTACTAAAACTTTTTTTTTAATCGGATAAAAATTGTGACCACTAGAGGGTCGTTAACCTTAATATACTCGTCAGCTCAGGGGCGGACCCAGAGCTGCTCAGCTACATAAAAAAAAATGAATGCCTTGCATCAATGAAATTAAATCACAGTAAGATCCTTCATCATGACAAAAATGATTTCTCTCCTTAAAAAGCTCAATTTGTATGTATGCCTATGTAATTTAGAGACGATGACTGACAGATTTCCTAGCAACCCCCCTCCTGCAAAAATTCCCGAATCCACCCTGCAGCTAGCGGTTGGATATGGAGCTAAGGGAAATGAATTAAAATTAAGTTTAATGTACTACTGTTCGAGCTAATGAAGACGGACATATAATACCCCATGCTATGGGAGGAATTTCTGTCTACTTACGTTCAAATTCCAACTGCCAAAGGATCGTTTACTTGCACGTAAACGTATGCGTGTGACCTCCGTGTCTTATATCAGACGAATGACTTGAAGTTGATTCCTGTGAACGCTGGAACGCTAGAAATTCTCTACACTCTGCAATGTCAGTTATCAAAACAACAAATCGACTCATTTATCTATGCAATAAAACAAGAACACAACACACAAACATATTCATGAAGTTCATCTTTTTTTTTAAAAGCTACAATAAAATAAATCAAGATTTATATGAGAAACGTGAAGTCCAAGATTAGAGAGCAGAGACATTATATTGGAAATCATACAAAGTAGCTGTAGCAGAGATGGTGCCACACACAGTGCCGGTTGTTAGGTCATTGACCAAGGTCCACACAAGTACGCACCGGAGGCGCGAGAGAGTCCGCTTCCCCCCCAAGGACAATTTTGAAAATTGACATCCGCAAGTTACCCATTTTTCAAGCATTTCAGACCAAAGCTTCCTATCTTTTCTTTCTCCTCACCCGCGTCCTGTACTCTTTCTCCTCTCCTTCCTCCTTTCTTTCTCTTTTTTCTTTTTTCATTATAAGCTTAGGTCCACTTTTTTTAATGAGCTTAGAACCACCTATCACGGACAGGTTGGCCCAGCCCGGCACTGGTCACATGTCGGATTTGGTAAGCTTGATGTTCCCTTTCCATGGTCGACAGTTTTAAATGTTTGAAGAAGGATTTGAAGCAAACGTCTGATAGAGAAATGTGATTGAATATTATTATCGTCCAAATATATCATAACATCACATCATTGACATAAATCCATAGTACACAAGAAATAAAATAAAACCAAGTACGAACAATCCAAATCCTTTTATCGAATTCACTAAAAGTTTAAACACAAAACGGGCTTTCTGTTGAAACATCTACTGCATTGTAATAATTGTTTCAATTCCTTGTTTCTGAGTATAAATATTGGCAATTTTAAAAATGTAAACAACATGCCGGTTGCTGAGCTCACACCTCCTAACATATTCCAATCAACACCGTGTGTGTACATTTCAAGGGCGTGACCAAAGAACAGAAATATTACAAAAGGGAATATAGATATCATTTGTATCATATAAAATCTGAACAGCATGGAGGTTAGTTTCAAACCAGCCTGAAAACCTACTTGAACTATGTTACTCACAGCTACATTACAAGTTTGAAGTTTCCTAATTCGCATAAATGCATACAATACACAGATAGTTGGAAAAACAGCGACATTTATAATATGAATGAAAACAATCCAGAAGTTGGATTTAGTTAAATTGAATCGTACTATAAATATTGGACAAGGAATAAGTAGATTGTCGCCAAACAAAACCAGACAAGAGACCAAAGCGTTGAGAATCCAGGAAGCCAGCAGATAAACGCGTATCTTTTTTTCACTAATAGAAGAATAATCGTACTTTACCTGGAATGCTAGATATATGTTAAACATGTTGGCTGCTAGCATGTGGCTAGTTATACACGAGCAGGTGAACAATATGATATACATTATAACTTGTACAACGTGAATCCATTCCACGAATCCGAAAACGGTAGCAGCTATGTCCACTACGAACAAATTCAATGCAATCACAATTTCTACGATCAATTCGTTATACCAAATCCAGCGACAGGCTTTCGAGATATTTACTAGTTTACGCACGGCATTTAGCAAAACAGCATTTTGAGCTATTAGTAAAATGTCTATAATTAGTAACATACTTTCAAGTGGAAATGTATTTGTATCCAGTACAGTGCATTCCTCAGCTGTTTGGTTGTCCATACAGAACGTGGCGTTTGAATTTTGAACCATTATGTATTCCACAACAGCTTGATATCAAGGCAAATATTCGGGTGTTTCCTCACATGCAGTATTGCTGATATTCAAACAGGCATAGCCGAATAAATACAGTATTGTTAAAATTGAAACAATGGAAATTTGCATGCACAACTGATAAAATTTACTAGAAGTTTAATGATTAACCTCGAGGCATTTCTGTAGCAAAAACCTACTAAATCTAAAATGACGTACAACGTCATTAAATCGTTCATAATATGTCTGCTCCGTGATTCCTGAAACGAAAATGTTTTCTTGAGGGAGGATTTCAAGTCCAATGAGGGAAAGAGAAATGGGGTTTAACGGCCAAACGACACAAACTAGCTCATTTCGGGACTAACGTATGGTTAAATTTTTTTTCAATATTTCGCTTGCGAGTGGGGGTTTTTAAAAGTGGGAGGAAACCGAAGTACCCGGAGAAAACCCAAGAGGTTGGACAGGCGACCCTACTCCTTACCACGTACAACCGGGGATTTGAAACCACAAGTCCAATGTCAATGAATAAAGTGACGCACATATATGAAGTAGGGCAGACGGGTGGAACGATATACCCAATACCACCCCAAATACAACGCACATGTAAAGAGTAGGGCAGAAGCGTTGGACGGTTTACCCAAAACTTACCAATACCACCGAATATCACCACATAGGCCCATTACCCAATACTACAACATGGGTGGTATTGGGTAGTATTGGCTGCAATTTGGTAACTCGTCCCACCGGGGCAGAACCCGCCAATCACCGCGCAGTCTTGCTCACGGAAAAAATCCATGGAATGATTCTTTATCTACGGAATAAATGCGATACGGGATTAAATATAGAACTGTTCCTCGGACTAAACGGAACACGGGACCCACTCAGCGAATGAAAGTTTGCTTCACGAATTATGCAAATCAACGGGATCTTGATGAACGGAATGAATGGAATATTGATCGATGGAATTAATGGAATCCTGGTCCACGGAATGAACGGAATCCTGATCCACTGAAAAAATGGAATAGTCATCCACGAAATAAATAAACCACGACTATTTGAAGACAGACAGCGATGTTATCACGGAAAGTATACAATGTCCGCTTGGAAATATGAACATTACTCAAGGCTCCATCTGTCATTCTTTCTCTTTCTGATCCAAGATTATTTAAAACGATACACAGGTGACTATGGAATACAATTACTGTTTATTACCAGGCGACGTTTCGACTAGGCTTCTCTACTCATCAAGCAATGAAAAATTATGACAAAACGTCATGTACACAACAATACTTATTACCAAGCGACGTTTCGACTAGGCTTCTTTACTCATCAAGGAATGATAAATTATGACAAAACGTCATGTACACAACAATACTTATTACTGAGCGACATTTCAAGTAGGCTTCTCTAGTCATTATAAATTATGGAAACATATACATGTACGCAACAATACTTAGTTAATGCTGACCAACCAGAGACGCCTTTTTAATTACCCGACAGGAACCGAAGTTAATAAAGATACTATTTTTATGAACTGAGCAAGGATATGATACACAACACCTTACCTGAATATGAAACCAAATACATGTACACAACAATACTTAGTTGATGCTGAACAACGAGAGACAGGCCAACAGGAACCGAATTTAATAAACATATTATTTTTATGAAGTAAGCAAGGATGTGATACAGAACACTTTACCTGAATATGAAACCAAATAATTAGTGGAAATGTAATGTGAAGTCAATAAAACACGGTTTGTATTGAAAGTATTTTTGTATTTATTGATATTTAATCTTTTGATTTTAAAGGCACAATACCACTCTTGTTGTAACTGAATAATATGTCCCCATCTTTATTCTGGTCAACAAATTGTATTATTTTACAATATTCCAATTAATTGATGATGCAAATTTCATCTGAACCATGGGCGTCACACATGGGGGGGGGGGGGGGTCCGGGGGGGTCGGACCCCCCCCCCCCCCAATTGTTTTCTTGGGGAAGTCTGAATATACTTGGACCCCCCCAAAAATTTGGCAAAGTAAAGTGCCCGAAATCTCATAAAACACTAATTTTAAGACTGGAATAGCAGTAAAACGCGTTTGCGGCCATCAAATATTCCAAAATTTTCTTGGGGGTCCATACACGGTCAGCTCCGCTTCTTAGCCCCGCGAAGAAAACTGGCCGCAGCCCGTAAACCTGCTTTGGGCATATCTAATTTTGCTTCCCTAACTGTCATCGAGTCCTAATAAAATACTAATTTCACTTTTCTTTTAATTGAATACCACGAATTTGTACTGAGTTGACTATTGATTAAAACGTTTTGTCTGGGACCACTCTACTTTGTGAATGCAACTGTGACAGTATGATTGGATGGAATTCAGAGTGGCATTTCGGTTACAGAACCATTGGATACTTTTTGACTTGCTCACACAGGCTAGAATAGCAGAAAACGCATTTGCGGTGGTTAAATTTTCAAAATTTTCTCCGGGTGAGGCTCCCATAGCCTACGACGATTGATTGGTTGTTTTGAATTCTGGGCAGCCATGTAGACTATATTGGACCAAATTGAAGTTGGGTGTAAACGATTGATTGGAATTAGAGTCGGCAAGCCACCTTAATTAGGCTATATTAGACAACTTTGAAATTGCTTTGTTCATGGGCTGAAATAGCAGGAGATAGGGTGTAACGTCCACTCGACACAAACCAGGCCATTTTGGGACCAACATATGGTTTAATTTTATTTCAATGATTCGTTTGCGCGTTGGGGTCTTAAGTAGTGGGAGGAAACCGGAGGACCCGGAGAAAACCCACGAGATTGGACAGGCGACCCTACTCCCTGTCACGTGCAACCGTGGATGGGCTAATACAGACGGGCATACGCCATACAGTGAGCTACGAGGAAAATTTTGCCCAGACAGGTGCACGATGGCCTACTCTTATAGCAACTGCCAGGAGATCTTTGACGTGCACGCCAATGTATACATGGGACGTCGGGTTTTCGTCCTATCTGAACGACTAGACAGCTGTCCTTGTCAGGCCCTGAACAGTATTGCTAGCTGTGATATCAAATTTCTTGGAATCCTTTTGTAATCCTAAGTAATAAGAGAGAGAGAGAGAAATGGGGTTTAACGTCCACTCGACACAAACCAGGTCATTTTGGGACTAACATATGGTTTCATTTTATTTCAATAATTCGCTTGCGCGTAGGGGTCTTTAGCAGTGGGAGGAAACCGGAGTGCCCGGAGTAAACCCACGAAGTTGAAAAGGCGCCCCTATCTCCATGCCACATACGCTCACGCCAGGGCTCGAAACCACAGCCGCAAGCCACAGGTGACCGGCCAGCTACAGGTCGAAGCGCGGCACTCTAGACCACTAGGCCCCCCTCCCTACACTTAATAAACAGCAAATTATGAAGGTAAACATAATATACACAAACCATTGCTCGGTGATTCAGTGTCGTATCATCAGAGCAACGCTATACAACTTAAACTAGAGAGAGAGAGAACTTGGGTTTAACGTCCACTCGACACAAAATAGGTAATTTCGGGACTATCATATGGTTTTTAATTTTATTTCAATAATTCGCTTATGCGTTGGGGTCTTTAACAGTGGGAGGAAACCGGAAGTCCCGGAGTAAACCCACGAGCTTGGAGAGGCGACCCTACTCCTTGTCATGCAACTTAAACCAATAAAGTAATTAAGGTTACAATTTGATATTTTTGTTATAATTTGTTATATTTTTAAAATGTATTGAATTAAAGCATTTAAATAGATGGTATCTATAAACAGTCCTACCTTGTTAAAGAATAATCTTATTAATCCAATAATTCACTATTGCCAGTTGAGAAATTGACAAATATATCATTTTCAACTTCAAATTCAAACGTTTGAAGATAGCTATTCCATGAAGGGGGGGGGGGAACAAGGGAGGTACATGTAATTGTGTTATTATTTCTGGTGTCAATGATTTTTAAATGTGGGGAATAATGCCTATGATCGTATAATAGTGAGCTGACAACCTATTGAGCAAAAGACACAGAAATAATTATGAAATTCTTGCTTTAATTAATAGATGGTTCTTCGTAGAAAGTAATTACAAATTACACTGTATAAGCTTATTAACGTCTTAAAACCGCTAAAACATATAAAAAACCATAAATTGACAACTACATCGTTGGCTGAAATACACGTACAATTATATGGATAAACAATTACTTGTGTAAATAGCACCAAAAGATACGGGGATCCGAGGGGGGGGGCAGGCGCGGATCCAGGTAGGGGTGGGGCAGGGGACTCTCTTGTACACATTGGCATCAAGATCCCCTGCCAGTAAAGTGCGGGATTTATATGCTCGGACTTTCTTGTTTTCATCACAATTCTCGCTGCGGTGTTTATTATGCGTTGCAGTCTGTTGATTTGATCTTTGGGCAAATTACCCAACAGACTGTTACAATAATCTATTCTTGAGAGCTCAGGGGATCGCACAATGTAGTGAGCAGCATCTCTTGAGATCAGATTTCTTATGAATTGTATAGAGCGATTTATGTTAGTGATAATTTTGAATCCAGGTAGACGCCGAGGTTTTTCACTTTTTTTGGAGAAATCGATCTGTGATTCTCCGATACGGATGGATGAATGATGAACATTCGCCATTTTACTATTCGTTCCAACAAACACAGCTTCAGTTTTTAAGGTGTTGAATTTTAGCATATGAGTAGTCATCCACGTTTTGACAGTGTCTGCACAGTTTTCAATATCAGTTACTGCTGTTGCGGAGTTACTGGGTTCAAAATGACGAAGGAGCAGCGTTTCATCATCGTAGAAGTGATGAGAGATGATTTTTACCAAGTTCTCTTGTGTACAGAGTGAATAACACGGGGCCAAGAACCTTTAAGTAGAACTGATTTATCAGAGGAAACACTATTAACGTGAACAGATTGCACAAGGTCAGTCAGATAAGATCATAGAGGTGTATATATTTACTAGAGTGTATTGTGGTCACGCGATCCCCATTGACGTAACGTTAACGCCGTGGGCAGACACTGGAGACCGGCCGCCATGTTTTAACCGGGAAAGAATGACAGAAATGTCCGGATGAACGCTATGTAAACAAAGGGAGAATGAAGATACAATGACGAAGGGTGGATAAGTCCATTAAAAAGCAGTTCTAATTCAACAATATCTACCAAAAAAATGATGATTGAAAGATCTTGCCTTATAAACAAAATCGTTTTGGTCAACCGGCATATTTTGGGGCTTTAAAAGTAACTCTGGTCATCACGTGACATTTCCGATGATGACGTAGTATGGTGTATTCAATCCATTCTTCATTAAGACAGCGAGGTGGACAGACGTCTTCTTGTTTCATTAAACGGTAATAGATTTTAATTTTTACTTGAAAATACCTTGGTGGTATATTGATTTTGGCTTAGGTAGCCAATAGCCTTGGTGGCATACTGATTTTGGCTTAGGTAGCCAATGGCCTTGGTGACTTGGTATACCTTGGTGGTATAGTAGAATTCTCAGCCAACTTGGCTGCCGAGTGAAGTCCGAAATATCAATTTACCGTGTAAACTCTGTTAATCTCTGTGATGGTTTTGAAGACCGATCCATTGACGGTGATGGCTTATATACTGTCCGGCGTATGAATACGGGAACTCAGGCTGAGGGTCTATATACTGTCCGTACTGTAGTCCCGGATATCCAGTCGGGTTTCAAGACTTCATACCGGAAGTAGATCCAATCGGTAAAATCACAACACTCTTCCCCGTTTTTCCTGAAGAGGAAACGTGCTACCTGCACATCTGAAAAAAACTTCATTTTTTGGCCTTCTATATACACAATATATACAATTATTATTTATTTATTTTTTTAATTTCTTCTTTTTTTCTTTTTGTTTTTATGAGGACTAGCCAGCCATGCACTCCCACTGTCACTCAACAACGGTATACAAGTACACCAGTAACATCCACTCGCCATTCACTCAAAAAAAAAACATTCTCCGGCTACTACTCCTTAAATATTAGCCCCTACCTCTTGGTCCCAGTCCTCAACGGGAGTGTTGTTAGTGGAAGTTGACCTAGGGGATCTAAAAAAATTAACAAATTCTCCCTGATCTCGGGAATATAAACTATTAATCATAACAATCATGCACCTCCAGTATGATAGGCATGCCGGCGAGTTGAGGGGTCTTAAAGAAAACCTAGTGGGTCGGGGCCAGTTCTTAATCTCACTCATTGCCCTAAGAGCGGGGTATTCTTTTTCCCGTATCTGGCTTTGTTCGGGCAACAGCTGCCAGCGGTTAAATTTGTCTACCATTTCTCTGGGCAATACTCTCGGCCTTCTTTCCCACATTCGGGTAAATGATTACGTATATGCAATGAAACTTAATCTTGCGGTCTTTATACCCGCAGCCAATTAATTGACATGTCTGGTTACGGCCTTGGGTGCGCCTTATGACTCTCGGGGCATTTATAGAGTTTGCTGGAAAAGACCTGGGGGTTACACCCGTCCGGGTATACTCCAAAAATAAGTGGTTGTGAGTTATAGGGTGTGGGGAGACTGGCCTCTCTGCAGTCAAAACGACTGGTGATGACACCACATCCCTAAAAAAGTCCTCGAAGGCGGGCAAGATTGGAGCCGTGGGCCGGGTGACGGCGGAGCAGGTTCAAAATCTGCAAATCCTACGGCTGATTGATAACCCCGTCTACTTATGTTGCTGAAACTCCTCCGGGAGTTGTAGGGGGCCCAGGAGCCTCTAACTGTTTCATGATCATCCATATCCTAAAAAATAAAAGCTAGCACTGCCTTTACCGTTATAGCGGTAAAGACAGTAACTGGATTAGTTAAGTCCACCCCCTGTCACATCAACGTCACAACGGATACTTACAGAGAACATTCCTTATCGTCCCAGTCTGTGCTCGGGTCTATATTAACATAGCGGTAATGAAACCACTCATCACATCGGTCACAGCATACCATAGGATGACCGTCATCGGGTTTTCGGCAAATACAATAAATATCGACATTTCCGGCACCAGTCGGATTTATACTAGTTTCCGACCTTCTACGGAACCTTAAAATCCATGACGGCAATTCCCTATCATGACAAGCTTTTATGCGGTCGTGATTTAAAACCGTTTCGCCTTTCCGTGTTTTAATTCGGAACAAATAGTGCGTAATTACTTGCGTTATAGCGCCTGGCCCTTTCCACGTGGGGGATAATTTGCAACTTTTGCCCTTTTTGGTTGCGGTGTCCAAAATATAAACTGCATCATGTAATTGATATTTTTTCACGTTCGAACGTAAATCATAATCTCTTTTCATTCGTTCTTGACTCGTATTTAATTTATCGCGAGCTAATTTATGCGTTTCAATTAAAGCTCGTTCGAGTTTAGAAACGAACGAATCCACGTCACCAGCGTTTTCGACGGGTGAACCAAACATTAGATCAGCGGGATGATTAACTTCCCGACCTAACATAGCTTGTTAGCAGTATATCCTGTCTGTCTATTGACACTTGACCTCAAAGCGCTGGCAAGTAAATAAATATCCCAATCATTTTGACAGCCGTCTATATAACACTTAACTGCTCCCATCAAACTGCGATTGTATCTTTCAGCCTGTTTATTCCAACTAGGTCTATAGGGTGTATAGTATACTTTCCTCTGAATTACCGTCTTGCCTATAGAAGTAAGTATTGCAGGCACAGTGCTTCCTCTCCGTAATCCGTTTACGAATATCAAAACTAAGACAATGACAACAATTCTAACTTTATTAACATTCAATACCAACTCGACCCACTTCGCCCCATAACACACTTCACCCCATAACACACTTCACTTCTCCCCACAACACACTTCACTTCTCCCCACAACACAGTTCATCCCACCACATATTTTCCTAACCCATTTTTGGTTATCCCGGTAAAATTATTCCGTACATAAAGGCGTTGAACTTTTATACATTCTGTTCGCTCTTTAAGTATATTCGTTCATTCCCGATAAATTCACCCCAATGATTCTAGCTAACTTTAATGCCGCAGATAAGTGATACGTGGCTGTTATAGATGACTACTCAAACCCCTTTGCCACCTTTGATTTCACACCGGTAATCCCTTATTGGCTTCCACATAAGTAAGCACAATGATCTGCTTCCACGCAGGCAAGCTCACTTACTTTGCTTCCAACACAGGCAAGCCCCTTAATTTGCTTCCACAAAGGCAAGCCTCTTACTTTGCTTCCAACACAGGTAAGCACCTTAATTTGCTTCCACACAGGAAAGCCCCCTTTAATTGGCTTCCATCTAAACTATGCACCCACACAGGTAAGCCAACTTTAATTTGCTTCCATCTAAACTATGCTCCCACGCAGGTAAGCCCCCTTTAATTTTCTTCCACACAGGCAACCCCCCTTAATATTCTTATACACAGATAAACCCCTTAACTTTGCCTGCGCACGGGTAAGCCCCGTATATACTCAAAAATTTTGACCTTAGCGCATGTTCCAGGTTAGATTGTGGAATAACAAAGCTGAACAGTCTCACTTAAAATTATTAAAGAAAAAAACAATCACAGTATTACTTGCCGACACAGCAGAAATAATTTAAAACGGCCTTAGTGTATGTCCCATTTTAGATTGCGGAACAACAAGGCTGGACAGATTGCAAAATCATTAAAGAAAACATTCGCATTACTATTTGCTTCCACACAGGTAAACCCCTTAACTTTGCTTCCACACAGGTAAGCCCCTTCATTTTGCTTCCACATACCCTCTTATATACTCAGAAATAGGTCAACCTTAGTGTATGTTCCATGTTAGATTGCGAAACAACAAGGCTGGATAGGTTTCAAAATTATTCAAGAAACCATTCGCATTACTATTTGCTTCCACACAGGTAAGCCCCTTAACTTTGCTTCTACACAACCTCTTATATACTAAAAGATAGGTCAGCCTTAGTGTATGTTCCATGTTAGATTGTGGAACAACAAGGCTGAACATTCACGTAACACTTGCCGACAAATGAAATGCATTGAAATGGGGTTTAACGTCCTACTCTTTTGCACCTAACCTGGCCTAATGGAAGACGGGCATACGCCATACAGTGTGCTATGAGGGCAATTTTGCCCGGGCAGCGGCGCTACGGCCTACTCTTATATCGAATTCCAACTGCCAAGGGATCTTTTACGTGCACTCCAATGTGTACACGGGACCTCGGTTTTTTGTACCATCCGAACGACTAGGCAGCTGTCCTTGTCAGGCCCTCCTTATGCATCACTGACAAGGGGAAATCACGCCGCAAAATCTACATGAACTTTCTCGGCCAATGCAGGGATCGAACACCCGACCTCCAGGCTAGCGAACCAGCGCCTTGTCCACTTAGCCACACTTGCCGACACATCAGAAATAAATTAAATCAACCTTAATGTATTTCCAATATTAGATCGCGGAGCAACAAGGCTGAGTCTTTTAAAGAAAAAAAATTCGCTTCGCTACGTGCCGACACAGTTGAAATGAATTAAGACAACCTTATTTTGTGTTCCTTGTTAGATCGCGTAACAACGACATCACCAATAGTTGTGGATACGATTAAATTGTGTACGAGTCTTATTCTTAGTTGTGTACGAGTCTTATTCTTTGTTGTGGACGACATAACCAATAGTTGTGGACGACATCACCAATAGTTGTGGACGACTCCACCAACGGGTGTGGACGACTCCACCAACGGTTGTGGACGACTTCACTGTGGACGACTTTGCTTGTGGACGACTTGACTGGTACCCGTAACAACAAGGTTGAACATAGCTCACATAAGTAAATAAAGAAAACACTCACTTTACTACTTTGTCGACACAGTCGATGTTCCATGTAATAATTATATTGCAGAACAACAAAGTCGAACAGGCTCCCCCAAATAATAATAAAGAAAAACAGGCATTTATTACCGTGTTAAAGTTCCAATAGCATATTTTTAAGTTATATTTTTATGTATTAAAATAAAGCCCTAAAATAGATTGTACCTATAAACAGTCCTACCTTGTTAAAGAATAATCCTATTAATCCTATAATTCACTATTGCCAGTTGAGACATTGGCAAAAATATCATTTTCAACTTCAAATTCAAACGTTTGAAGATGGCCGTCCATGGAGAGGAATGGGAAAACAAGGGAGGTTATTGTTTTACTATTTCCGCAAACAGCCAGTGTCAGCCATTTTAATGCCTATGAAATTTTGCCCATGATCGTATAATAGTGAGTTGACATCCTTTTGAGCAAAAGACATAGAACTAATTATGTTTTGATTTTCTTAGAAAATATGAAATTGGAACTTTAAAGTTGGCAAAATATCCTTACCAGTTAACCACTGTTAAACACAAGTCAAGCGTTGACACCCGCGCGTGACCCATATCAGCGTCTTCGTTCAAATACCGACATACTCATGATGTTACGTTTAATATTCTATTACTATACCTTCTAGATTCACATTCAGATCTTATTGTCAACCATTTTAATAGCCGCGACAATTAATGTTAGATTATCCTCCATTCTAGCTTCTAAATCAAAGATTTTCTCTGGCCTGTTCATCACCAAAATTTATGTCAGTCGCAAACCATTATGTTCAAAGTTTCGATATTTACATCAGGGACGATATTGGTCAACCATTTCCTCAAAACGTCTACATAAATTTATTTGCAAAAGGGTTTACTTTCCTGTTCAAAGCCGTTTGTGAAATTTTAAAGCAGATCGTGAATTTGACATGACGACTCAAGTGTTTCAGACAAACTAACAGTTGGGACACTTCCCTCTTACGGCAAGGGCCGGTAACTCAATGAATAGTACGGCCCTTATGTATTTGTAATACTTGGCACAATGCAGTGAACAAATGACTTTCAAAATTTCTCCCCTGATCCGTGAAAACCTGAAACGGACAACCAAACCGTGAAAAGAATTCATTAACTGCTGCTTTGGCAGTAATTTCCGCAGTTTGCGACGGAAGAGGAACGCATTCAACCCACTTTGAAAATTGGTCGACCACCATTAAGATGTATTCATTCCCGGCTTGCGTAAAGGGAGAGAGAGAGAGAGAGAGAGAGAGAGAGAGAGAAATGGGGTTTAACGTCCACTCGACACAACTAGGTCATTTCGGGACTAACATATGGTTTTTAATTTTATTTCAATAATTCGCTTGCGCGTAGGGGTCTTTAGCAGTGGGAGGAAACCGGAGTTCCCGGAGGAAACCCACGAGGTTGAGAAGGCGCCCCTATCTCCATGCCACATACGCTCACACCAGGGCTCGAAACCACAGCCGCAAGCCAGAGGTGACCGGCCAGCTAGAGGTCGAAGCGCGGTACTCTAGACCACTAGGCCATCCGAACCCCCCAACGGGTAAAGGACCCAAAATGTACTCTCTTCATTGGCGAGCCTGCGTGATATTTATTCAATTTGTAACGGGCTTTAGCTTGCGTATTCTTATTAATATTACAGGTAGCGCAAGAAGTGACATAAGCCCGTACATAATCCGTCTTACCATACCAATAGAACTGTTGCTTAATTCGATTTTTTGTTCTTTGAATGCCCTGATGGCCCGACAATGGAATGTTGTGACACAATTGACAAATTTCAATTTTTAACTCTTCCGGAACAACCAGTTAGGTATTTGACAAATTATTGGGTCGCTTAATGCGAAGAACGCCGTTATCATCTAAAACAAATAGATTGCGGTTAATCCAGTAATGTTTTACGGCGGGATTCGTCAACATTAACTCGTTTTCACCAGGTTCGATCCCGGAGTTTAACCAAGTAAAAATAATCTCTAAATCTTGAGCGGTTTTAATTGTTTCCCTTGAATAATCACTTAAGGAAATCCCTTCGCCATCCGTGTCGTCATCAATTCCTTCGATAGTTACAATGCTTACTCGGGGGTCATTCGGATACCCTGTTACAGTTATGCCAACGGGTTCCTCGGTTGAATTTTTATCCAAAAGTAAATTGCGTTTAATACCGGACTTATAAAGCAACGATATAACATCATCCACATTTGTAGCAAACTCGATCTAATTTTTGCGAGCTCTCTAACAATAGAGGCAGCCGCCGCACGGCAAGTCAGTTAACCGAATGTCTATATTAAAATCGTCACAGGGCTTATCCGGCAGTTTCATGCGGCTTAAAACATCTGCATTAATATGTAAACTCGCTTTACGGTGTACGACCGTCATATAATATTGACCCAATTCCTCTAACCAGCGGGCGAGTTGTCCTGACGGGTGTTTGCATCGTAACAGCCAGGTTAGACTGGCATGGTCTGTTCTCACTATAAAAGGCTTGCCAAGCAAATAATTAATGTCTAAATTGTCGCGTGAAACGTACAATTGCCAAAAGTTCTTGTCTGGTGGTACAGTAACGGCACTGCCCAGGCGAAAGGGAAAAACTACTATAGGCGATAACCCATTCTTGGCCATTTTGTACCTGTGATAATTCGGCAGCGACAGTATTCATGCTGGCATCACAGTCAAGAATGAAGGTTTCATTTTCCGTAGACAACGCCAGCACAGGAGTTGTCACAAGCAATTGTTTAAGTTGGTCAAACGCAATTTGTTGTTTATCGCTCCATACGAAGGCTTTTTTACCGGTAATAGCGTATAACGGTATAGCTATTCTAGCAAACCCTTTAATAAATGTGCAATGGTAATTCGCGAAGCCTAGAAAGGATTCGACTTCTTTAGTACAAGTAGGAACCATCCATTTTTCGACGGTTTTGGTTAAATTGTTACCCGCTTTTAGACCATTTTGACTGACCATTCGGCCCAGGGATTCGACTTCTTGCTGAAATAGTTCGCATTTTTTAGGTTCATGCCATATTCCCGAAATCGGTCTAACACCGACCTTAAATTAAACAAATGGTCATCTAGATTTTTACCCATGACCATCGTATCGTCCAGAAACGCTAATGCAACGTCCCAACTAAGACCATTAAGAACTAAACTGATACTCCTCGAGTAACCGGAAACGGCTTCAGTCAAAAGGATGGGAAGTTTCGTAAATTCAAACAAACCGTACTTAGAAATAAATGCGGTTTTCTTCCGATCCTCTTGCTTGAGTGGTATTTGCCAATACGCTGAATTTGTATCAAGTTTCGAGAACCATTTATTCCCCGACAAGGCATCCATACATTCGTCAACTAGGGGCAGGGGGAAAACGTCTTTAGTTGTAACCGCATTTAATTTTCGGTAATCTATACACCATCGGACGGCTCAGTCTTTTTTTCGGATTAAAACCGGGGGAGATGCCCAATCGGAATTCGACGGCTGGATAACCCCAAAATCTAACATTTTTTTCAAATGTTCCTCTTCCTCCTTTGCAAAACAAACGGGCGTGCGCCTCATATGTTGTTTAATTGGTTTGGCATCGTCAGTTTCAATAACGTATTCCAATGCGGTAAAATTTCCCAAGTCAAACTGATGTTTTGCAAAAACTTCCTGATATTCAATTAACAATTGAGCAAGTCTTAATTGGTCTTCTTCCGGAAGCAATTTCTTGGAGCGTTCAAATAAATCGATTAGATGTTCAGGTATTTTATCAACATTTAAAAGGGCCTGATTGACTAATGTCCGATGGCAACGGATCAACAATGTCGGATTCTCTAAACTCAACGGTCTTAGCTATAGATTCATTCGTGTCGAGTACTACCCTTTCTTCGGAAGGGTTAATCAAGCAAATGCGTGGAAATTCAGTTTCAATATGCGAGTGTAAGGAATGGGCTATTAACAACTTCGGGTGTTTTAAAGGTTCAACCATATATCGAGGTAAATCATGACTTATATTGCACCGTACACGCTACAGACATCGGTGGTACCACTATCCTTTCTGCAACGGAAAAATTAGCATTCTGGCATTGCTCATCAAATTTACCATAGAACAGATCAAAAATATCATTGCCAATTTGCATTCTATCGTTTAACATGTCAATATTCACTTTATTTGCTCGCATAAAATCGGAGTCACATATAAATGATCTAATTCTACTTGGAAAGAACCCAAGTCCAGATTAGCAGGACCGGCAATGAATCCAGGGAAGTTCAACTGGCGACCGGCCGTATGTAATTTCACATCCTTAATTTTCGGCGGTTTATCCCTTAATTCCTCAAAACGGCGATTCTTACAACAGGTTAATGTTATGGACTTGTGGTCATTGAAGGTGCTGACGGCCATTTTTGACATACTATGCCAACATCATTTTTAATGATCTTCTTAATGTGTTATTTGCCCTCCAAGCCTAGGAAAAGATACCAAGATCATCAAATTTGAGTTGATAGTTACATAGTTATGATCATTTTAAGACGTTCCGTTGGCCATTTTTGACGCCATCTTTTAAAAACACTTTTCCGAGGGTCTTACTTTGGACAACTTTTATTATTTTATAAAGTACACTCAACCCCACCTTTTGTTTTAATTTTTTTTTTTTTGGGGGGGGGGGAGTAAACTGTATTTCGACCTGACTATTGTTTGGAACTCGGGACAGACAGGTATGCTATATTGGACCACATTGACGTTGCTGTATTCACAGGCTGAAATAGCAGGAAAACGCGTTTGCGGCACTTAAATTTTCAAAATTTTCTTGAGGGTCGGTGAGGGATGTCCATACATGGTAAGCTCCGCTCCTTCGCATCGAGGAAGACCGGCGCCCCTGTTTGTAAACTGTCATCGAGCTCGTACTTCTACGAGAAGGTAGATTGAAGATAGAACTTAGAAGAAATGATTGCACACATATTAGTGATCTTAGAAATAATATTTGTGAGTTCTTAAATTGTACACAGATCAATTAAAGTTAATGCCCAAGACGCATTTAGCTCTCCGCTTATAACAAAATAAAAACACAGCTAATCTTAACAACTAATAAGCAGTCGAAAAAAAAGATGAGTCTTTAATTGCTTTTTAAAACAGCTAAGCTATTGCGAATTCTTTAAAGCGGGAATTCATATTTTCTAAGAAAGTGAAAACATATTTATTTCCATGTCTTTTTCTCAATAGGTTGTCAACTCACTATTATACAATCATAGGCATCATTTTCCACACTTAAACATCTTTCACATCGGAAATAATAACACAATTACCTCCCGTGTTTTCCATTTCCCCCACGCATTAGCTATGTTCTCAACTGGCAATAGTGAATTATAGGATTAATAGAATTATTCTTTAACAAGGTAGGACTGTTTAAAGATAACATCTATCTTAAGGCGATAAATAGTCCTTTCTCTGTGTTACTCTTCTATGACGCTTCTTTAACGGGTGACAATTGCACGCTGTGGTGGTGGTGACAGAGAGAGAGAGAGAGAGAGAGAGGGGGCGAGAGAGAGAGAGATATGGGGTTTAACGTCCGCTCGACACAAACTAGATCATTTCGGGACTAACATATGTTTTTTTTTGTGGGGGGGGGGGTGGCCTAGTGGTCTAGAGTGCCGCGCTTCGACCTCTAGCTGGCCGGTCACCTCTGGCTTGCGGCTGTGGTTTCGAGCCCTGGTGTGAGCGTATGTGGCATGGAGATAGGGACGCCTTCTCAATCTCGTGGGTTTCCTCCGGGCACTCCGGTTTCCTCCCACTGCTAAAGACCCCTACGCGCAAGAGAATTATTCCCGGCCCTACATTTCAATATAACCAACCTCACAACTCTTGTACCCTTCCCCCTCAAAATCACGAATATTCGCTAACACCTGACAGAAAATCTATTTTCAAACTCCTTTTTTTTGGATTCTCTCTACACCAAAAAGTCAAGAAAAATCGTCATGCAAAAGGATGAAAAAGGGAAAGGGAGAGAAAGACTAAAACTAGTTTTGGCCCTTGTTACGTGACGGCCTAGGAATATTTGGTGATCTATGTCCTTATGGAATTACTGGTCTCCGTCCGTATTATAGAGTTATCACCCCTTAATCGCTATTTAACTGTTCTACTCCAAGTGTGCTAATGAAGATGGGCATACCCCATACAGTGTGCTAAAAGAGAAATTTCGCCTGGATAGCGGCGCAATGACCTAATCTTATCGAATTCCAACTGCCAAGGCTTCTTTTACAAAATGACAAACCATGTTGTTGCTCTAAGCTTTGATTTCATTATTCAAATATTTTTCAAAACGTGAGATAGCCTTAGTATTACTCTCCAGTTTCTCACGCATGTCATTCTTTTGGGTTTAGTTGATGTAGGTCTATTGTATGACTCACGAAACCGCCCTTAACAAAGCTGGGCTAACCTTAGTGGTCTAGAGTGCCAGGATTCCACCTCTAGCTGGCCGTTCACCTCTGGCTTGCGGCTGTGAGCGTATTTGGCATGGAGATAGGGGCGCCTTGTCAACCCATTGGGTTTCCTCCGGGCACTCCGGTTTTCTCCCACAGGAAAGACCACTGCGCGTGCGCTAAGATGATAAACATTAAAAATAAGACTTGTCTGTGATATCACCTACGCTAACAACAACAACAACAGCTGGACGCATTTTGTTTCCAAAAAACAGAAAGTCGTGTCAATAATTACAATAAACGGAAAACTGAATCATGAAGTTGCTGCTATTAATGTGTGGCAATAACAAATAATGTGATTTTTCGTTGGTTTCATTACCCAGTCGTGCGGGGAATTCTCGTTTTAAGCCCTGTTTTTAAAATAATTTTTAATGAAACGAATCAAATTCATCAACAAAAATAGTTTTTAAAACACGATTGTGATACACCGTCACATAAACTTTTGAGCAAAATCAGATCTCATGGCTAGCGTTTACTGGTAGGATGATGATGAGCATCCGTTTTCTACCAATGTCCTCGCCTGATCTGGAATCCGCGAACGGGTGGTAACTGAGTTGGTCCTCACCTGACAGTACAAGAGAAATAAGGAAGACAACTATCACTGGATATGCGCAGGTCTTTTCTCCTGTTCTTAACTCAAAGATCAAACAAACAATACATAAAAACAGAATGATTATTCAATGTATTTATCCAGTTTTTAAATCGATTCAAAACAAACCATAAAGCTACAATTCTGGATTCCGACGACCTGGTACATTTGAATAACAGTAAAGAAACCATGCATATAAAAATATTTAACTATAATGTAATAAACATTGGAACATAACACGCATTCAACATTCTAATTGGTGATCATAAAACAGCACATTATATAAAGAATAAACACAGCATGGTAAATAATACGAAATCTTGTGATTATATATAAGATAGACAAACCCACGCAGCAGCTTAATCTCGAAAACACGTTTTTTGTAAGTTTATCA
Organism: Patella caerulea; assembly: GCA_036850965.1. Lineage (NCBI taxonomy): Eukaryota > Metazoa > Mollusca > Gastropoda > Patellidae > Patella > Patella caerulea. The sequence continues at coordinate 42,222,942 of JAZGQO010000008.1, forward strand.
GAGAGGAAAACTTGGCTGTTCCCCCAAATTGATATGGCACATGTCTTCAAGATATATAACCTATACCGCGTCTACAAGGTATGAGGCGAATGGGGATCACTCTGGAATGCAATTTCGTGAGGCAAGGTTTTCAGTAAAGGGGAGGTAACCCCAGAACCGATGGTTGCCGACGCTGCTAATCCCAAAAGTTTTGAGAAGAAACGCAGTTAAAAACCAAAGGCTCTATCGCAATCACAAGATTGTCGGAAACGGGGGGCATAACGCTGGACGTTGAATGTTGAATAAAGATAGGGTGTGTCCGCTCATGGCCACAATGCTTCACACTAAACTTGAAATGAATCCGTCAAAAAATGTAGCCTCTATAGCGTTCACCAGCCGATTCTTGGCAGGATGGACGAATGGACTGACGGACAGAAAGACTGCATAAATTTTATAAAACATAGCGTGGTGTTTAATACTATATCTTGAAATAATAGAACTCGGAAACCGGGCCCATGTTACTCCCCGGTCCGAGCTACTCCTACACATCCAAATGTCAGCCTGGGAACAGACCTAGTGTAGCCAACCTTGAACAGACAAACAAACTGACAAACGACAGTCGCAAATATATATAATAATATAAACATATCATAGTATATATTACTTTATCATGTATAATATAAACATAGCATTGTATATACTATCAATTAAAAATATAAACATAGAATGGTTTATACTACTTCATCATGTAAATATAATATAAACATAGCATGGTTTATACCACTTTACCATGTAAAAATATAAACAAAGCATTGTATTTATTACTTTATTATGTAATAATATAACCATATCATTGTATATATTGTGTAAAGGTGTTTTCCTGCTATTCCAGCCCGAAAATTAGTGTTCTATTACATTTCGGGCAATTTATTTTTCCAAGTAGATAAAATATATTTTTTTTCACTTTACACGAATGCCTGAAAAGTAAGCTTGCCCGAAAAGTCACCTTGCCCGAAAGTTAGAGGGACAGCTCGTACGCCTATGGTACATCTTCGGTATTAAACTGTTTAATACCGGAAAACATAAAATATCATATACACAGAACATCACAGAGTGACTGCCCTGGAAACCGGATAAAACCTAGAATGTTGAATGCATACAATTCGGTATTTAAAGAAGCTCGTATCTAAGGATTAAATTAAATATACACAATTAACAAACGTAGGTAAAGATAAAACATTAAAGACAAAAACTACAGGTAATAGAAATAATAAGGATTAAGCCTATCATACTGTCTAAACTTAAATGAGTTAAGTGTCCACCATCGGTTACCAAGTTACAAGATTAATGACTTCAGGTATAATCGGTATTAAAAGAAATCTATTGAAATTTAAATATGTTATTAAAACAAAACATTGGAATAAATGAATGAATGAAATAATAAAGGAACGAATTAATAAATAATGCACGAATCATATCCCTATTATATAAATATGGCATGGTATACTGTGTTTCTGTTAAAATATATTAAGACCAATGATTTACCTCCATTCATATATAAATACACAAATTCGCGTAAACACTAGAATCAAATACGAAAACAGCACAGGGATGACTTCATACAGAATGCAATTCTGTATATGAAAATTGTTTCGTTGATTGTATGAAATTATGAACTGGAGAAAATATATAAGCATAAGCATTATTTTATTCGTGTGGATATGAAAGCATCAACTATAAAGCAAACTATTTATTGGTCACACTTCATTGATTTGACAATACGCGTAAGAATCGTCATGCAAACGGTGTTCCCACATAACACAGCACGCAATAAATTAATGGACGACATATCTTCAACGAAATGCTATCTGATATATAACACAATAATATATTTCTCACCACTAGCTTCTACACTGTGGCTATTGTTTTCGTCTATATCATCATAATTACCAGCTTCAATCCTCCTCCTCCTCCTCATCATCACTATCATCATCATCAGTAACAACAGCTTTAGCAACATCATCACCACCACCAGCTTTACTAACAACAGTTTTCAGACAATCATCAGCATCACTAACTGCAGCTTTATCATCATCATCATCATCACTGACAACAGCTTTGACAACATTATCAGAATCACTAAAAATAGCCTTAACACCATCATCGTCATCCCTACCCGCAGCTTCACTAACAATAGCTTTAACAACGCCATCATCCCAACCACAGGCTTCACTAACAACATCATCAATACTAACATCATCATCCTCATCGTGGTCATTATCATCACCGCTGACACCAGCTACCCTTGGATTATCATCAACATCATAATCGGTATCAGTTCCGACTCTTCGATTATTACCAAAACTAGCTTGTCGTAGATCTTCCTCAATACCACGAGCCTCTCTTCGGTTATCATCACTGCCATTTGTTTCTTCTCGATTATGGTTATCATTATTACCACCAGCGTCACTAAATTCATAATTTGTACCATCATTAACATAACTAGGACAAATGTCTTTTTGATTATCGTCTTCACTATTATCGTCATCATTATTTCTATCATCAACACTGTCACCTATATTATCGACATCCGAGTCATACTCATGGTCCTCATCATCCTCCGTATCAGCATCATCATCATCACTATCATCATCATTATTTCTATCATCAACACTTTCATCTATACTATCGACATAACCTTCCGAGTCATACTCAGTAAAACTGTCATAGTCCTCATCATCCTCCGTATCAGCATCATCATCATCACTATCATCATCACCATGACTGCTATCATCATGATCAGCATCATTTATATCATCATCTTCTTGACCTATTACCTGACCATTCTCTTCATATGTTTTTAATTCATCGTCAATAGACAAAGTGAAATATTCATAATTATATTGTTTATAATCATCATCCCTGTCCTGATCTACGTCATAAGAATCAAAATCGTTGTCATCGTACTCATCATCGAATAATTTCATGTCAAAATATTTAGGAGCAAGGATGTCGTTCAGTAGAAGGAAACCAAACAGTTCTCGAGGTATGTCTATGTTCTTTATCTTCTCTTTTATACCCAAACCGAGATGTTGTCTTATGATTCGCCTACTGAGGGATTTTAGGGATAAATTGCTAGAAAAAGTATGAAATTTCTCAGCTGGTCGAGAGTAAAATGTTTCATCTTGATTATTGTCGCCAATGTTGTCATCTCTAAAGTCCAGAGCCAGCATAACTTGTTCTTTTGGAGCGCCACTAATATATAGCAACTGCCTCAATTGATCTCTCTCCTTCGGTCTAAATTCATCTAGATCAATAAGTTTAAAGCTACTTTCATTTGTCGTCGTTTCCAATCTCTGTAGGCAACAATTTTCACCAACTAAATATTTGACAAGCATGTCAACTTCACGGGGTTTCCAGAAATAAGGAAAGCATAAAACTGTTTGAATTATCGTGTTACCGTCGATACATGGTATATCAAGAATGGTATTATTTCTACGTTCAAACAGAAGTTTAAAACACGTGAGATCAAACACACTCTTGTAAATATCTAAATATTGTAGAGCTGACCGTCCTGAATAATCTAAAACATCAACTACCGCACCAGCCGCCAATAATTTCTTTATGAGGACTCTATCGTTTTTCATGGCTGCCAACATTAGAGCCGTTTTTCCACCATTATCCTGAATGTTAACATCTATACGGTGATCTATTAAGATATCAATACATTCCATGTATATTGGATATATCTGTTCACAAATTTTGGCAACCGCATCCCCGATGTGTCTCTTATTTAAGCCTTCTTTCAAAATGGTGAATCCAATAATACAGAGATGGAGGGCTGTATGGCCTTGGTCGTTTTGTAAATTGGTATCAATATGAGAATCTTGTGTCAACAATTCAAGATATTTACGGTTGAATAGAAAGGAAGCGATCATTATGGGAGTCGTATTGTGCAAACAGCCTTGATTTATGTCTATTTCGCCATTTAACATCCAGAAGAAGGCGTTGAAAGGATAACTATAGTTGAGTTTAGCAAGTAAATGGACCATGGTTTCACCATCAACTGTGGTCCCACCAACAATCAACTGCAATCCCATGTAATACAGGAAAATCTGGTATCTTTTATACATCAGTATTTGGTGTAATAAATTTACTCCAGTGTTCGATGAGATGAGATTTGTACCCGATTCTACCAAAAGCTTAAAAACTTTGGTACCATCATCAATGTGATATTTAACGCAGTAGCTACAGGCTGTATCACCCTTGTTATCAATTACATCCAGATCAGTACCATGCCCAATCAATAATTTTATTACACGAACAGGGGCTTGATTCTTTATAAAGAACATCAATAGGTTTCGTCCTGCTTTGTTTTGGTGATTTACGTTACATCCAGCGTTTATAAACATGGTTATCAAAGTGTATCTTAACTCCAGCATCGCGTCAGGTTCCCCGTCTTTCAATAGACGATATGTATAGTATAAAGGTGTATTGCCCTCATTATCCGATTGATTTACCTCTAGTCCCATCTTGATTAATTTCTTAACGATCTGTGTATATTTGTAGCCACCACTACAGTCCTGAAGTTTTAGAATGTGAAATAAATTTTTACCTTGAGAATTGATATAATGTACAGCAGCCCCGTGATCTATCAGATATTTTACAATATCGCACAATCCCCTTTCAGCAGCTACCATAACTGGTGCATTTCCATCTAGATTCATTTGGTTTAAATCAATCCCTGCCTCATCTAGTTTTCGCACACATTGTAATAACAGGTCGTCGTTTGAGTTATTACGATTTGTTTTAAACAGAATGTGCAGAAGATTGCATTTGTTAGTATCAAGACAATGAACACCAAAACCTTGATCTATTAGATACATCATAACTTCCAATAATCCTTTTCTAGCAGCTGTCATTAGAGCTGGTTCTACATCTTCATCATCCTCGGGCGTAACATCTACTTCTGAATACCATTCTTGTATAAGGACTACATATCGTAATAATAAATCATCTTTACCTTTATTTCTGTCTTTGAGTCGATAACTGTTTAGCAGTATGTTTAACATGGTATCCTGACTTATTTTATGAACAGGATGTAAACCAATCCACCGATTTAAAAGATACATGGTGATACCAAACAATCCCGCGGACGATGCTAGGAATATTGGGCCGTTGCTATAAATACCATCTACATCTAGCGTGCCTATAGGAGTCCCAGCTTCTACTAATTTTACCGCACCCTCAAATAACAATTCTTCTCCAATATTTTTGATTTTCGCACCCAAAATTATCTGTAAAACACTCTTGTTGATTTTATTTTCACAGCAGACGTTAGCGCCATGGTCTATCAGGTGCATGACAACATGGATTAATAGCCGTCGAGCTGCTATTAATAATGGTGACTCTTTGCTTTCAATCGTCCTATAGTGTAGAGTTGCGTTGTTTCTGTCAACTATTGCATCTATACATTTCAGTAGCAAATCATCTCTACTGTTATGGTCCCCTGTATTACGATAATGCTTTAATAGGACACATAAAATATATTTCGGGCACTCAGCGCCCTTATCTATTAAAGTCAAGACACAATGCAACATTCCTAGTTTAACAGCAACGGCTAAAGGTGTAACAGTGGAATAATCAACTGGCAAGTTTATATCTAAACCAGCACGGACTAATTTGTCTATAAAATGTGGGACGAAATCATCGTTTGTTTCATCGCAGCCTTTTCCGGAATAACAAAGTATTACACTGTATAACAGATTGGACAACTGATAGTCGTCACTGTCGTTAGCATGCACCTCAATATAACGATCCGCAAGATATAGCCCAACTTCATGCAGTCCAAATTTGCCAGCCATTAACATTGGCGTATCGTCATTTTTGAACTTACGGTCTAGATGGAGTCGTTCATTTAAATCTGCACCCGCATCTACTAATCTAGAAACACAGGGCAATAAAAAATCCTTCTTAGGTTTATCCACCTTGTCTGGGCGAAATAAACGTAAAATTATACGTAAAAGATTGCCATTTTTGTTGACGAGTCTAGCACCATTATCCAATAGAAATATCACAACTTTAAACATCCCCGCTTCAGCAGCAATAAATAATGCCTGCTCGCCATCTTTATTGGCTGAATTTACATCTAATCCAGCGTCAACCAATTTACCTACACATTGTAACAATAAATCGGTTTCACGTGTAGGTATTTCACCATGTGGGTCGGACTCATTATCATATTCTTCACGTTTGTCATTGTATAAGTCACTTTGGGTCGATAAAAGATAGCATAATGTATTGGAGTTTAACGTTCCAGATCTTGCATCACGCCCCATGTGAATATTTGGCTCCACCGTTCTTAACCTTACACCATCCAACATATGAATCGCGACCTCCAGCATGTCTTCATCTATGGCTGTTAATAAAGGCGTCTTATTTTCTTTATTAACTTTGTTTATATCTGCACCAGCATTTATCAATGTATCTACACACTCTAAAAAAAAATCATCTCTACTCCTCTCCCGGTCTTCGTTCTGATACATTTGTACGAGAATGTGCAGTACGTTGTTCCGATCTTCATCTTCACAGTTCACATTGGCATTAGGAACAATGAGTTTTATTAAAGTTTCTAATCGTGTAGTCCTAGCAGCCATTAAGAGACCTATTTCTTTATCTCGAGGAGATAATAATGCTATTACGTTCGGTAGCTGTCGTTCTTTTACGGCATCTTTGATTGTGGACAGAATTCTGAAAAATACGAAAATGCTATCCTTAATAACATGTTTTGTAACATTAAATCAGTGATAAATCACAGGCATCATTTAGGTTGTTTAGTGGGTAAAGCACTCAATGCCGTTGTTGGGCGACAAAGCTTCTACCATTTTTGTGGCGTGGTTCAAGGCTGTTGGCGCCGGGTCGTTCGGACGAGAAAAAATAGGTTGCCAGACAACGAAACATACGCCCACAGTAGGTAAATCGTCCGGCCAGTCAACACGAGTTGTCGCTCATTAAGAAATTAACAGAAACTCATTAGATTTTGTTTGGTTTTTATAAAGTTCTGCTCCATGCTAATGCTTAGTATACGAAACATGGCAGTGTGAAGTTGAATCGTTTTTCGTTATTCACCAATAACGAGAATAACGAGGCAAGTCACCTCGTAATTCGTTATTTAACTTTATATTCGGGATTCCAATATGCAGCTAGCCATGACTAGAATGATGGATAACAAGTATCCCCCAGTAGTATAAAACACAGCAAAATGACCTTTAAACCAAAAAACAGCACACATTGTTATTCAAGCAGCGAATAGCGAGCTGTTTGTTATTCGTTTTTCACCTCGTTATTCGAGATTCACATATGACGTGTTCATGTATCTTTAATGAAGATATTTCAGGATTTCATTCTAAACAATCATTAGACAACAATATAATAATGGATTGCAAAGTATTCCCTAGCAGTAGAATGAAATCCTGAAATATCTTCATTAAAGATACATGTGAATCTCGGATAGCGAGGTGAAAAACGAATAACAAACAGCTCGTTATTCGCTGCTTGAATAACAATGTGTACTGTTTTTGGTTTAAAGGTGGTTTTACTGTGTTTTACACTACTGGCTGGGTAAGTCACCTCGTTATTCGTTATTGGTGAATAACGAAAAACGATTCAACTTCTCACGAAAGATTTAATATTATGGATTTAGCTGTTCAATTATCAAAATTCATTGAAAATCAATAAATGTAATACAATATCATTTGGTATCTAAAATGTAATATTGTATTTTTAATTCATATTTTATATTGTAATTTCAATTGTGACTCATTTTGGACATAATAAGTGACAGATTAATCTTAGTCTGTTGCAGTTGTGAGTTTATTTGACATAGTATTATGTAAGATGTATGGGTTCTAGAAACTTGTATCATCGAAGTGTCTATTTGATATAAGTCGTAAGCTTAACACTTGTTGTTTTAGACCTAAGATGTGTTTATCTTCATTAATCGTTTCCATTGTTCTCATTTATAATGCTATTAACTATGGCGTGCCTCAGTTATTTGACAGGCATTGCTGGATAGTATATAAATGCTAGTATAGAGTTAGGAGGAGGACACCAGGGGACGCCAGAGGAGAAAGGAGGTCTTGGAGAGACCTGGGGAGAAGTCATTTCCCTCCCAGACTATATGGGTCTGCCAGACCCCGGGACGAGTTGGGTCTTCTGAGACCTAGGGGGAACATCTTTAGTTAGACATCTCATGATCCAACCAGACTATGTAAATATGTTATGATGCAGTAATAAAACATCTGTTTAATAAACAAGGAGTATGTATTATATTACATATACTGCTTTGTTTCGAGACCTCAAACTCTGTCCACAAGATTTTTCAAAGTCATCAAAGGCCATAACTCTGGAAGTAATTATTAGAACACACTGAAAATTCATAGGCGTCTTCATCTCATGACCTTTAACACTGTGTATAAATTTAAAGTCAATCGGATATTAACTTTGGTCTATAGAACGTCCATAACATTTTTGAAGTGATCAAGGGTCATGTAATTATCGGAAATAGCTAAAACAAAGCCAATAGGCTTCTTCATCTCATGACCTTAAACACTGTTGTATAAATTTAAAGTCAATCGGATATTAACTTTGGCATCTAGACCACCCACAAGATATTTTGAAGTGATCAAGGGCCATAACTCTGGCAGTAACTATGGGAAATCACTGAAAATCAATAGGCTTCTTGATCACTTCAAAATATCTTGTGGACCTTACACACTGTGTATAAATTTAAAATGAATCGGATATTAACTTTGGGCTCTATGTCGTCCACAAGATTTTTTGAAATGAACGTTTTTTTTTTAAATCGGATAATAATTGTGGCCTCCAGAAGGACCACAAGCCATAAAAGGCGATTTTTCGGACAATCAGGGGCCATAATTCGGGAAGTTACGGCCCGATTCATGAAGTTACAGATAAATATGTGCAAATATCAAAAGGAACCAAGATCTTTGTGATATAAAGATAAATATAAAGTTTTATCAAAAACAGTACAATATTTGCATTCGAGGGGCGGCCATTTTGCGTGGCAGGTTTGGTCCGATTTTCAATAAATTCAAACTCAACCGTCATTAATGTTTAACGGGGATATGGTCCACCGTTTTTTTTTAATTCGGAATACAATTGTGACATCCATAAGGTCCACAAGGTAAAAACATGATTTTTCGTACAATCAGGGGCCATAATTCGGGAAGTTATGGTCCAATGTGCGCGAATATCGATATGAACCACGATCGTTGGGTTATAAACTTACATGTCAAATTTCATCAAAATCGGATAAGAATTTTGACCTCTGCAGGTTCCACAACCTTGATATATCATATTTTTACACTATTCGCGTATTAGAGGCAACCATTTTGTCCGGCAGTCTTGGTCCGATTTCTACAAAATTCGACCTCGACCTTCATTACAGTGTAACGGTGATATAATCAATTTTTTTTTAAAATCGGATAATAATTGAGACCTCTAGAGGGACCACAAGCTAAAAAAAAGTCGAGTTTGTGTACAATCAGGGGCTATAATTCAGGATGTTACAATCCGATATGCGCAAATATCAAAAGGAACCAAGATCTTAGGGTTTTAAACATGCATTTCAAGTTTCATCAAAATCATTTTATACGAAATTCGAACGGTTTAATAAATGGAATGATAATTAGGACCTCCAGAGGGACCACAAGCTAAAAAAGGCCATTTTTCGTACAATCAAAGGAAACAATTCAGGAAGTTACGATTTGACATGCGCAAATATTGACAGGAACCAAGATCTTTGGGTTACAAATATGCATTTCAAGTTTCATCAAAATCGGTCCAAAATTGTGACCTCTACACTGTTCACAAGCTAAAAACGTGATTTGTCGTACAATCAGGGGCCATAACCCATGAAGTGACAGTCGAATACATGCTAATATCGAAAGGAACCGAGATCTGAGGGTGATAAACCTACATTTCAAGGATCAATGAAATCGGATAAAAATGGTGACCTGCGTAGACTGTTGACAAAAAAATTGTGGATGGACGGACGAACAGGGGCGACGACAATATATGTCCACATGAAAATGTGGGCGTATAAAAATCGAAGCCCAGTGTACACTTTAAAGACTCTTGACAGTTAGAATTCGAAATAATAATGGGTTGTCGAGTCGCTGGTCGGGGACAATTAACCCCGTGGATTATGACCACCCTCATTAGCCCGGATAGAGACGAAAACCCCATTGCATTTTACGTGGCAAGGAATAGGGTCGCCTGTCCAACCTCGTGGGTTTCTTCCTACTACTAAAGACCCATACGCGCAAGCGAATTATTAAAATAAAATTATTCCCGAAATGACCTAGTTTGTGTCGAGTGGACGTTAAAACCCAGTTCCCTCTCGCTCTCTCTCTCTCCATTGCATTTTATGTCCCCCTTTCTATCCATTACATTTTATGTCACTAAGTGGCAAACGATTGGTATTAAATAAAATGATTACCCAACGTCTCCAGAGATTTTTTGTGTTTTCCATTTAGACGGTGGTGTCTCGCCTTAATGTAGAAATTTATCTCCGGTATAGAACATCAACTGAGCTATTTATTATGTCAACTGTCCAACTTAATATGACTCCTTTATAGTAATATTGTTATTCCCCAAAAGAGTCGGGAAGATATTGACAACAATACCCTTCATGATTACATATATTGGTTTAGACGGTGTCTCGGCTTAATTTAACATTGTACCGTAGCATCAAATGAGCTAGGTATTTTGATTTGGTAATTTATAAATAGGTAAATTAAAATAATCACAGAGCTTATCATTGAAGGTAAAATTAAATCATTATCGAACTTAACACTAAATTTCAGGTTTTTGTTTGGTGTATAAGAAAGCCCGACTACTACAGATAGTCATGTGTAATGTCACGTGATCTAGTTGAGAAACAAAATTATCCTTGGTATATAACATATGCTGACTCACCGTTTTTGATCTTCATCTAATTGACGCCTTTTGTACAGAAGTCTGAAAAATTCGAAAATGATATCCTTAATAATATGTTCGGTAACATTAAATCTGTGATAAAACTTAGGTCTTATTTTACAATCAACATGCAGACACCAATTAGAAACGGAGTCGGGGGTTATCTCGTGGGTAAAGCCCTCGCTCGTCTAGACAATTGGTGTAACATTACAGATAACAGAAGCACAGCATAATTGATAAGACCTTTATCAAGAACATAGAATAGATATAAATCGGGAGAAGCTCTATTCAAAGTCAGCAAACACCTGCTTATAAAGCGTACGACAATTAGGGAAAATGTCAGTAAACTCCTGTATAAACTCCAAGTCTGTAAACTCCTGCTTATAAAGCGTACGACAATTAGGGAAAATGGGACAAGAGTGTTCATCATCTATCAGATTATCGTATCTGTATGCCGAGTGTTATACACATGTGTAGCTTGTAAAGAACATATTGAATAAATTAGATGTTTAATATTATCCTGCCTGAAAGAACAATATTGGTACGAAGCCGATTACATCCAAGCGCTCGTTAAAACAAATAAACGATTGGTCAGAAATTTTAATTTCACTTATCGATATATCGATGACGTTTTATCACTTAATAATCCGAAATTTAGTGATTATGTCGAATTCATATATCCTGATGAGCTGGAAATTAAAAACACCACTGACAGTGACAATTACGCTTCCTACTTGGATCTGCGTCTCGATTTTGACAATTGCCATAAACTGAGTGTTAAATTGTACGATAAACGTGATGACTTTGACTTTCCGATTGTTAACTTTCCATTTATTAGTAGTAACATTCCAATATCACCAGCTTATGGAGTGTTTGTGTCTCAGCTAATTCGGTACGCGAGAGCTTGTTCCTTTTATTCTGATTTTTTAAGTAGATCGAGGCATTTGTCATCTAAGCTTCAACTACAAGGATACGTGCGCACTAAACTTATAAAAACCTTTAAAAAGTTTTATGGCCGTCATGTTGACTTGATTGGTAAATATAACGTGTCTCTCTCGGTTATTATTCTAGATATATTTAATTGACAGGTATACTAATACTATCTCACTGATTATATGTCCACTACATAGTTAACACAGTTCATCACGTGCATTTTGCATACCGATAGTTCATTGGCCAATCACGCTATTTTATCGACATTTTGCCTAATAGTTTGGATGCAGCTATGGCGGGTGTGGCGCCAGGCAGGGTAAGCTTACTCTTCCGGACACCTGTTACCACTGTTTGTCGTGTATTTTGTACACGGGGAGCAGTCCATTTGCTGATTACACTATTTTGCCTATAACGTTTTTTTAGGACTTCGAATTCTGTTTAATGGTTTGGATTGTTCGTACTTGGTTTTATTTTATCAGTATCATATATGTGATAGAGCAGGTAAAACACATTCCAGATATAATTTTAACACAGAGATCATTGATACGATAGATGAGTAATGCAGGTTTCATGAATCGGAGGTGACGAATCCTTAAGGAAAACACGAGTTATTCCTCTATATAACTGACTGAAGTGACAAGTGATAAAAGATACACGTCCGAATTTCTGCTCATTAATAATTCCTTCGAAGACCAAAAGTTGTTATATGGGAAGGCAAGAGGATATCTGACAATTCAATAAAGTACTTGATTGAGTGTCATTAGATAAGAGAACGCGAGAAAAATAGAAATAGACTGTACATTCCCCTGTTTTCATACGCCCACATTTTCATGTGGACGTATATTATCGTCGCCCTTGTTCGTCCGTCCGTCCATAATTGTTTGTGAATAGTCTACAGGTCACAATTTTTATCTGATTTCAATGAAACTTAAAATCTAGGTTTATCACCTTAAGATCTCGGTTCCGTTCGATATTGGCATGTATCGGACTGTAACTTCATGGGTTATGGCCCCTGATTGTACGAAAAATCACGTTTTTATACGCCCACATGGAAATGTGGTCGTATATTGCCGTCGCCCACGTCCGTTCGTCCGTCCGTCCGTCCGTCCATCGTCCACAATTTCTTGTGAACGCTCTACAGGCTAAAGTTAATATCCGATTGACTTGAAATTTATACGCGGTGTTTGAGGTCATGAGATGAAGAAGCCTATTGATTTTCAGCGATATCCGATAATTTCTACCAGAGTTATGACCCTTGATCACTTTGAAAAATCTTGTGAACGCTCTAGAGGCTATAGTTAATATCCGATTGACTTTAAATTTATACACAGTGTTTAAGGTCATGATACGAAGAAGCCTGTTGATTTTCAGCAATATCCGATAATTCCTGCCCGAGTTATGACCCTTGATCACTTTGAAAAATCTTGTGAACGCTCTAGAGGCTAAAGTTAATATCCGATTGAATTTAAATTTATACACGGTGTTTAAAGTCATGATACAAAGAAGACTATTGATTTTCAGCAATATCTGATAATTACTGCCAGAGTTATGACCCTTGATCACTTTGAAAAATCTAAAGTTAATATTCGATTGACTTTAAATTTATACACACTATTTACGGTCATGATACAAAATAGCCTATTTATTTTCAGCGATATCCGATAATTACTGCCAGAGTTATGACCATTGATCACTTTGAAAAACCCTGTGAATGCTCTAAAGGCTAAAGTTAATATCCGAATCCGATTGACTTTAAATTTGTACACAGTGTTAAGGGTCATGAGACGAAGAATCCTATTTGATTTTCAGTGATATCTGATAATTTCTGGCACTTGATCACTTTGAAATATCTTGTGGACAAAGGCCTTGAGACAAACCATCAAAACTATTCTAATCATTTCTGATAATTATTTAATGGGTTATTACTCGTAATAAGATTATCATGTGTTGTAAATGTTCTCCTTATTGATAAAAGAAACAATATGCGACAACCCTTGTTGACTGCCCGGACGACTTAGCTGTTGTGGGCGTATGTTTCGTTGCCTGGCAACCTATCTTTAGCTTCTGAACAGTTTAGAGGGCACAATTGTTATCCGATTTAAAAAAACCGGATGTTATATCACCGTTACATGGTTATGGAGGCTGGGTTAGTATTTCGTGAAAATCGGACAAAAATTGACAGACAGAATGACCGCCGTTTGTACGCGAATAGTGTGAAAATATGTTATATGAAGTTTGTGGACCCTATAAGTCACAATTCTGAACCGATTTCGATGAAACTTAACAGGTATGTTTATAACCCAAAGATTTTGGTTCCTCTCGATATTTGCGCCCATTGGATCGTAACTTCCTGAATTATATCCCCCGAGCGTCCGAAAAATCGCTTTTGTTAGCTTGTGGTCCCTCTGGGGGTCAAAATTATAATCCTTTTTAAACAATCGTTTGATTATATCACGTTACATGGTAACGAAGAATATGTTATATCAAGGTTGTGGACCCTATAGTGGTCATAATTTTGAACCGATTTTGGTGACACTTAAAATACATGTTCATAACATAAAGATCTTGGTTCCATTGCATATTTGCGCACATCGGATCGTAACTATCTGAATGATGGCCCCTGGTTGTACGAAAAATCACCCTCTTTAGCTTGTGGTCCCTCTGGAGGTCACAATTATTATCTGATTTAAAAAAACGTTTGTTTATATCACAGTTACACCGTAGTGATGGGTGAGTTCGAATTTCGTGAAAATCGGATCAAAATTGACGGACAAAATGACCGTAGCTTTACCCAAAAAGTGTAAAAATATGGTATATCAATGTTGTTGAACCTGTAGAGGTCACAATTTTAAATCAATTTTGATGAAACTTGAAATACATGTGTATAACCTAAAGATCTTGGTTCCTTTCGATATTTGCGCATATCGGATCATAACTTCATGAATTATGGCCCATGATTGTACGAAAAATCGCCTTTATTAGATTGTGGTCCCTCTGGAAGTCAAAATTATTACCCGATTATATCACCGTTACAATATAATGAATGTTCAGTTCGGATTTCGTGAAAATCGGACCAAAACTGACAGACAAAATGGCCGCCGCTTGTATGCGAATACTATAAAAAAAAATATGGTATATCAAGGTTGTGGACCCTGTAGAGGTCACAATTTTAATCTGATGTTGATGAAACTTGAAATGCATGTTTATAACCCAAAGGATTGTAACTTCTTGAATTATAGCCCCCGATTGTACGCAAAATCGACTTCTTGGCTTGTGGTCCATCTAGAGGTCTCAATTATTATCCGATTTTAAAAATGATATTAAATGTTTCGTATACTTAACGTTAGCCTGGGGAAGAACTTTATAAAAACCAACAAATTCTAATGATTTTCTGATGATTACTTAAAATGCAACAATTCTTGTTGACTGCCCGGACGATTTAGCTGCTGTGTGTGCGTATGTTGCGTTGCCTGGCAACCCATTTTTATTCCTTCTATACCTTTTGTGTTCTCTTAGCTAGTGACAGTCAATTCTTTTTATGAATTGTCAGATATCCTCTCACAATCTCACACAATAACTTTTTGTCTCCAAAGGAATTATTAGTGTGCAGAAATTCGCCTATGTATCTGTTATCACTCGCACTTCAGTCCGTTATATTGAGGGTTAACTTGTGTTGTCCTTTGGCGTTCGTCACTTCCGATTGTTGAAATCTTTATTACTCATCTATTTTGTAGCAATGATCTCTGTGTAAAAATTATATAAGGAAGGTGTTAAAACCAGTTCTGGAGGTTGGATGGTCGAATGGTTAGTGTGCGCGCGCTGTATCATACGGCCTGCCATTGAGTCAACTGGCGTGGTTTTGAATCCCCGGTTGTACGTGGCAAGGAGTAGGGTGCCTGTTCAACCTCGTGAGTTTTATCCGGGTACTCCGGTTTCCTCCCACTGTCAAAGACCCCTACGCGCAAGCGAATTATTGAAATAAATTTTAAAAAAACATATGTTAGTCCCGTAATGACCTAGTTTGTGTCGAGTGGACGTTAAACCCCATCTCTCTCTCTCTCTTAACCAGTTCTATCACATATGTGATAATGACTGACACCAATATTGTCCTTTAATAGATATATTGTTATTCCCCAAAAGAGTCGGGAAATATTGACATAACATTACCCTTCATGATTGTATATATCGGTTTAGACGGTGTCTCGTCTTAATTTAACATTGTACGGTAGCATCAACTGAGCAAGGTATTATGATTTGATAATTTATAAATAGATAAATTAAAATAATCACAGAGCTTATCATTGAAGGTAACATTAAATCATTATCGAACTTAACACTAAATTTTAGGTTTTTGTTTGGTGTATAAGAAAGCTCGACTACTACAGATAGCCATGTATAATGTCACGTGATTTAGTTGAGAAACAAAAATATCCATGGTAACTAACATATGATGACTTACCGTTTTTTATCTTCATCTAATTGACGCTGGCGTCTGAAAAAATCGAAAATGATATCCTTAATAATATGTTGGGTAACATTTAATCTGTGATAAATCTTAGGTCTTATTTTACCATCAACATGCAGACACCAATTAGAAACGGAGTCGGGGGTTATCACTACAGATAACAGAAGCTCAGCATAATTGATAAGACCTTTAACAAGAACATAGAATAGATATGAATCAGGAAGAGCTCTATTCCAAGTGAGTAAACTCCTGCTTATAAAGCGTACGACAATTAGGGAAAATGGGACAAGAGTGATCATCATATATGGAATTGTCTATCTATCAGTTTATGGCAGCGCTCACGCTGTCGATCGCCAAATTCGCCAATTGCGATAAAAATATAATTTTGGCTATAAAATATTCAATTTGGCGCTATTGTTTTCTTGTATGGCGATTCTTTTTTTTACCTGGAAATAAAAATTATCGGCACAAAGCGCGTACATACGAGTTATACTAAACACTGTACAATCGATCGCGCTTGGTTGAGTCAATCAATAATCAATTAGGTATCAATAATAGCCCTATCTTTTGTCTCTTGGTCGATCTGGGATAAGTGTTAATAAGTATATACACTAAGAGTAGTAATCAACTAATTAAGAGACAAAAGATTTAATGATGTGTTTTCAAATACGAATCAGTTGCTTTGTTGATGGTTTCTATATATTGAAAATGGCGGACACTGTAAACAATCATTCTCCACGCAAGTCTCGCTCTATCAAGCATTCGACTCTGCCGGCGGCTCGCGTACTATATAGGTTTGACCCAGAGGTCATCGATCACGTGATTTACTGTGATCGAAAATGGCGTCTGTCAGAGAAATGTACTTGGCATTATAAACACTTTATGATTTTATGAATTTTTAGTCAATTTTAGGCGTTATAAACACTTAATGATTTTTTGATCACATTTTAAACATATATCGAGAATTCTTGGATTTAAATTAACAACAGACATTTCTAATTAATTGTTGGGCCTATCGATCGCGTTGTACAAATAAACAGAACCACGTGTATTCATTCTAAAATTAGCACGGCGACATGCCCAGTTCTTATTACCGACCGATTAATCCTGTGATCTTACGCGAAAGAATTCTGTGTAATAGTTGTAAATATATTGTTACTTTGCAATCCTCACCACATTTCTATTCAAATATGGTGATCGTATGAAATATATTATCATTTATTTGTTTTAAATCGTACCATTAAGCATTGTCCATCAACACCAAGAATCTTGGTGGCGTAGTCAATTGGGCCGTTAGCAGAGGTTAGTGTGGACTGCAAGGGAAGACAACTCTGTTTGGGAGATTGGTAAACAATACTCACTCGATTTGTTCGGGATTATTTGATTATGACTGCTGCTTGATCTATTTCATACCGAAATTGACGGCATCGTTAATAAATGAAGCCAGGTATGTTGTTACAGTTTATAAATGCATATATTGTAGTGTAACGGAATTTTAATATGTTTATAGGTTTTATTATGTGGTAGAGTGATTTTATTTATTTTATGGGTATTTTAATAGGATCACAATACTAATTTAATCTTAGATAACATGTTACACATCACTGCTTCTTTAAACTATACTGTTCTATACACTCTTCTTAAAGTTTTCCAGTGAGTTCGAGTTCCCTCAGCTCACTGGTAGTTTATTTCAACTTTGACTTGAGGTTTTCTTAGTTTTGTATCATCATCACTATGGTCACTTCTTAGGAATGATTTCATGAAGGTCAGGGGATATTTTCATTCTCTGTATTTCATGGTTAGTTTGTATTTAATTTAATAGTTTTGTGGTTGAATATTCTTCAATTTAGTAGACAGTTTATTATTGTGGTAACTGAGAGCAGTTGTTTAATAAAGTTGCGGTGATAGAATTTAAAGACTTTATTATCAGGTACTTCACCTTCTTCTAAGTCTGCTTAGCCAGGCAAACCCCGTTTCATGGGTTTTTCTTATACCGGAATAAACAGTTGTTAAACTAAACACTTGTGTGGTCGTTTTGTCTAATAATTTGACCCCCTACAACAATTATGTCAAGTAATATAGTGTATTGAGCAATGTGCACCTTTAAACTAACAAACTGACACTAGTTTTACTTGCAAATGTTCTATAATAACATCACTCCTTTAAAGTTCCAATTTCATATTTTCTAAGAAAGTCAAAACATAATTATTTCTATGTCTTTTGCTCAAAAGGGTGTCAACTCACTATTATACGATCATGGGCAAAATTTCAGAGGTGTTAAAATGGGTGACACAGGGTGATTGAGGAAATAGTAACTCAATTACCTCCCTTGTTTTCCCATTCCTCTCCATGGACGGCCATCTTCAAACGTTTGAATTTGAAGTTGAAAATGGTATTTTTGCCAATTTCTCAACTGGCAATAGTGAATTATAGGATTAATAGGATTATTCTTTAACAAAGTAGGACTATTTATAGGTACAATCTATTTTAAGGCTTTATTTTAATACATTTTAAAAATATAACTTAAAAATATGCTATTGGAACTTTAACTTGGCTTGTTAACCTGTACTGTTTTCTTAGAGCCCAAATCTTTGGCTGAGTACAATTCTACTCCCTTGGTTACAAGCAAGTTGTCTTTCTAACTAAACCTCTCTTTGGACATCAGACATTACATAGATTTCTAAGTGAAAGGACATTTTGATACCTTCGATCAATTGTGTTACTTTAGTTTCAAATCTAGTTAGGTTATTTTCAGGGAATTGTTCCAGTTTTACTACTTTAGTATTATAGGTATGTGTTCTAATTCCCTTGTTCTGGGTAATTGGGGTTTAGATAGAGTGGATGTAGGGATGATAGAAATTATAATATTAGTTAAAGCGGCCATTTGATTTAAATTATAAATAGAAAATAACATGTAAAGATAATTAGTTTTTCACATATATAAATATATAGTAGATTATAAGGTACCATATTGAAAGTATATTGTATATATTATCAGAATAATGTTATTTTCCAGAATATAGTTATCTGAAGATTTTGTTTAACATCTTGGATAGTCTTCCTTAAAAAACCCTTCTTTGGTGTTCGTCACTTCCGATTGTTGAAATCTTTATTACTCATCTATTTTGTAGCAATGATCTCTGTGTTAAAATTATATAAGGAATGTGTGCGCGCGCTGTATCATACGGCCTGTCATTGAGTCAACTGGCGTGGTTTTGAATCCCCTGTTGTACGTGGCAAGGAGTAGGGTCGCCTGTTCAACCTCGTGAGTTTTATCCGGGTACTCCGGTTTCCTCCCACTGCCAAAGACCCCTACGCGCAAGCGAATTATTGAAATAAATTAAAAAAAAACCCCATATGTTAGTCCCGTAATGATCTAGTTTGTGTCGAGTAGACGTTAAACCCCATCTCTCTCTCTCTCTCTCTCTCTCTCTCTCTCTCTCTTAACCAGTTCTATCACATATGTGATAATGACTGACACCAATATTGTCCTTTTGAAATAAATTTAAAAAAAACCATATGTTAGTCCCGTAATGGCCTAGTTTGTGTCGAGTGGACGTTAAACCCCATCTCTCTCCCTCTCTCTTAACCAGTTCTAGCACATATGTGATAATGACTGACACCAACATTGTCCTTTAATAGTAATTAGGGCTGGGTATCGATAGTTATTTTTACTCGATAAAGTTCAAAACCATACGAAGTGGCGAAAGATCGTTTGCTCCTGTCTAAGGAGATTTACTTGGAAAACATTAATAAAACTTGTTATATCACGTATATATACGTCAATTCATGTTGTTTATTATTAAAATGCATCCGTGGTTCCGAATGAAGAAATATCGTAAATAATTATGTTAAGGGACCAAAATGAACTTGTTCCAATTCCAAACTTTGCGTACGTGCGTGCGAAAATATCAATATGGCGGACAATTCTGTGTCGTTTCGTGTGCCAATAGAGAACCATTATTCGTATAATATATAAGTAAATCAACAAAAGTTTTGTCGTCCATGTGTGCTATTTATTGTACCGGGTACTCATTACTGAGGCACACGTAGAGAAATAGTGAAATTCTGAAGCTTGCAAAGGGAAATAACTCTAACTTTATTTACACATCCGGGTATCTCCGATTTAGCGATATTCAACAATAATTTCTTCAAAACTAAAGTAACCTTTCAATGAGAGTGAATTTATGAAAACGGCTGTTCAATAGGCAGTCACAATTTTGTTATGTGTTACATTGATACTTGGTAGTAATTAAAGTGAGCTGTGTATTATAATTAACTGAAAGAAAACATTGACATTTCAGACGCAAGAAAAATAGACTAAGAGCGATAATCGATAATAACCCACCGCTATCGATAGTGCTTTTCTGTGCCGCCCAATCGATACTATCGATTTATATCGATATTTTACCCAGCCCTAATAGATATATTGTTATTCCCCAAAAGAGTCGGGAAATATAGTAGTTGTACCGCCTGTTCAGGAACTTTTTTTGCACGTGCGTGCACGCATGCGCGTGCGTGTATGGGCGTGCACGTGACCTTGCACTGGATGCCCCCTTGCACGTGCGTGACCCCTGGCATGACCTTGCACGTGCGTGACCCCTTGCGTGACCCCTGGCACGTGCGTGGCCTAAATGACCCCTTGCACGTGCGTGACCCCTTGCACGTACGGAGAGAAAGAGGGCGCGCGCGCGCGGAAAAAGAGAGAGAGAGAGAGAGAGAGAGAGAAGAAGAAGAAGAAGAAGAAGAAAGGGGAAGAGAGGGAGGGAAGGGGAAACAACTCTTTTCCATTGATTAAGTTGGCCCTGACAAGGGCCGTTGGTCCACACAATGTGTGGGTTAGCAGGAGCACTTCGGCTGCTCCCACCGATTCGGCTTCTTGGTGCATTTCACCGAATGCTTTGACCGCCTATGACAGGTGTTCGATACATCTACCCCACACCAAAAACACACCAAGTAATCGGCATCGGGCCGATTCCCCCTAAACATAGGGTAATACCCCCGCCAAGTAGCGCAAAACCTTTTATCTTTACGATCCATTTTGCTTGTGACTTCTTTGGGCTTTGACACTCCTATTTATAGCTCGGGACGGGACGAGTCTAAGGTGTTGGGACGATACCATTTTCCAACCAATCAGAATAGCATGACGTCACATGACGTCACAAACAACAGACACGTGATATGTTGTCGACATTTTATTGAACATATTTACAAAGTATTTTATTCAACACAAAATTGAACACAAAGGCATAGAACACAAATTTAATTGAACTTGAATTGAACACAAAAAACATATTTACAGAGCAAAAAAGCATCGACATCGTTGTCCCTTCTTCTGGTCTTTTTGCAAGTCGGGAAAATGATCCCTAGCCCATTGTTCGACGAGTATATCCTTCACACGATACACGTGCCCGAACACCGAAAGGGCGTGCGGGGAGGGAACGTGAAACCGATGACACAAATAATACAAACAATAATGTCCGCAGACGACACTCTCGAGTCCCTGAATCCATCGGGGTTGGTAGTGGAGTTGTAGATCTTGCACGAAACGTCGAAAGGCTTCTCCGTAAACATCAGGGGGACACCCGTAGGAATCAAAGAAGGTAATGTGATCTGGTCCTTCGCACACAAACACGGTCCAGTGTCTACCGGGTTGGTCTTCGTCGTCCGTGTTGATGACGTAGGCTTGGGGTACGAGGTCGGGCGCAGTATATCCAGATGATTACGAGCCCACACACCCCCGAACACGTTAGCGGGGAGGTGTTTTTCTAAAGCCCGTGTCAGTTGTCGATTGGAGAGAGCCTCACCAATCTGTGATGACTTGTCGGTTGGCGTCGATTTCCAAGACATTGTCGTATTCGGCAAACAGAACAAGACTGAGGTGATTGGTCGGGGCCGCACCGAACTTGAGTTCCAAAGACAGGTTACCCGTTGCTTTGGGGTGAAAGTAGTTACCGTCGGCTCCGTGGTCGTTGGTCAAATCGAAACAATACAAAGTGTACCCATTGATATAGTCGTTGAAAGGGAGGTCCAGGTCTTCTCGGGTGTTTAAGACGGCCACTCTTTTCATCAAATCCAGGTATGGTGCGATGGCTTGTCGCTGGGGAAAATCGACGTCGTATTCGTCCACAATCTCCCCGTTCTTGGTCAATTTGATGTTTTCCAATTGATTGTGTTCGAATTGGAAGGGATTTCTGTTTTTTCTTCCGTCGTAGGCCGTGTTACGTACCATACCCACGATTAATCTCTTGGGCAGACTTTCGTTGACAAACAAATTGTCTAGGACGTGACTGGTACGATTGTCGGGAATGACCATGTCGCGGACCACCACGCGTTTCAGGGGATACTTGGCGTTGGACGATTGAAGTTGCGCGGCCACCCGTGTGTAGGTACTGGGAGCCAGAGTGACGAACGGGATATCCAGGTAGGCTTTGGTGAACTCGACATTGTAGTCTTCGGCATCGTTGCCTTCGCCGTACATCAGAAAAAATTTCGGGGATTGCTTTTCCAATTTCAACCGCAGGTCCACACCGTCCAGCAGATACCGATCTTGTAAACACATGTCCAAGTGTAGACGCGACTGCAATTCAAAGGTGCGACTGGCAGCAATGGTTTTCTGGCGTTGTTCCAATCCTTTGTTATTCGGAGCCTGTCGTCCACCGTCCCCGGCGGTGGCGACGGATTTCGTGGAATTGAACTGCCCTGCGGTATCTTTTTCCCACAGGACTTGTTTCGACAGGTGGTCGTTCTTGGCTCCCTTACCGAAACTCAGCAAATTCTCCAAGTAAGCCCGGTAGGGATAGGTGGGCAGAGAGGTGGTGACCAAAGTTTCGGCATCTTTTCCCAGACGTAATTTGACGTCTTTAAACAACGAATGAAACAAGTTGTTAATGGGTGCGACTTGACTATCCGCGTCCAGGTCATCCCCGTTGTTCTTGGTCACCTTCAGGGCCACGTGCAGTGTCATGTTGGCCAGATCGATGAAATCGGTGGTGGCATTGGAAATATAAAATTCGATGGGTCCGTCGTGGTTCAAGTCGGGCGTCAGTGGATACTTTCGGATTTTCGTCACCTTGTTTATGGCCGTCTGCGTGTCGGGTACACTGAACAAATCCTGCAATTCGTCTCGCGCGCAGGGACAGGAATCATTGCGCATTACCTGCGTAGCCATGGTCGAAGATATCTAGTTTACGTCGCTTGTGAGAGGTGACCTGTGTCGTCTTCTTCCTCTTCGGACGATGTGAAGTGGACGGGGTTCGTGAGGGGTCTTTTATAGGTTCCAGGTGGGCGACCACGTTCTTGAGTGTGTCGGACATCGTGTTTGACACCGCGGGGCGAAGCGTGTCCTGGCGACTTTCTTCCAGTTCCATTTTTCACGACCACTGACGGCGTCGAGCACGCTTTGCCCCACTTTGGGTAACACTTGGGCCACATTCTTTTTCACGGCAGCTTTACCGGCCGACCACAAGGTCTTCCCGACCGATTTGACGGCATTCAATAACCCCGACCATCGACCGGCACCCTGTTGTCTCAGAATTCCTCCCCTGTACACCACCAGACCATTGCCAGCCCCTCGCTGTCTGAGCACTCCACCTTTGTACACTCGAATCATCATCGGCGGCGAAAATGAAGTTGGGTCACCACCTTACCGTCGAGAAATGGCACGGCTTTCCCCATTCCGTTCCTTTTATAGAGACCAATGGAGCTTAGTCGACTGTACTTCAGAGGTAAGTAGTGAATCCTGTCGGGGCGGTGATACAATCGTCGACTGGGAATCACGTCCAACAAGGTAGCCTTCACGTCACCCACGGTCTGGGGTTCGATAATGTCCGTGTAGATGTAAAACAGATCGTACTGGATTTGAAGATTTGGGGTGTGGTGGGCGTAGAAATACCGTAGACTTTGGCCATCGGCGCCGGTCATATCGATTGACTGCAGGGCAGCCAACAGTTCGTTTCCAGGCCATCCCAACATGGACACGATGGGTCCACACAGACGAAGTTCGATTTTCGGCAACACGTCAAACCAGAAAAGCGTCTGCACGTGATTGATCTTCAGATACACTTTGTCGTTGGTGTTGTCTTTCTTGAAAGACACGAAGGGACCTCTTGATACGGCCCCTTGGCGCATCACCTCTCGAGTTTCGTACTCGGTCTGCTCTTGCTTCTCGTGGTCGGTCATGTCCTTGTTATTGGGATCCAAACGAACGGGTTTATGGGCCAAATGGTTGTAGATGGGAGGCAGGTTCCACAAATCATCCAGTCTGGTGTTCAGGACAGTCAGGATATGCCTCAGCGACTCGTAGTCGTCACTCTTGATGTGCGTTTCCATTTCGATGGATCCCTTGATCTCATCACCCTTTACACCTTTGAAACAATTCGACGGGTCGATTCTGTGGCGGTCCCGGCATATCTTTACTTCGGGTTCGTCGCTCGACGGCGACCAAGGATGAATGCGTAAGCCAATCGTGTTGTCTCGTTGATCGATGTTTTGCCATTGGTCAGGTAACGTGATCATGGACAGACCCACTTCCCATTCACGGTGATCGACGAGAAGTGGCGGGTCCAGATGTGTATGATACGTGGAGACTTTGTTGTCGGGATACCACGACATGGAACTGTCACTAGGGAGCGTGAGGTAAAAGGGCCGGTCGTTGTTCATTATGTTTGGTTTTCAAGGTTGGAGAAGGTAACAGGTAACCCAAGGTACTGGAGAGCAAGGCCGTCCACAACGTGGTCTGCGATCCGTCGGGTTTGAAAGCCAGTTGGGACAAAGAAACTCCCGCCAAGACGTACACTAAAATCACTTGACAGAAAAAGACGATTTCCCCTTGTGGCACACGTTTTCCCAAGAGCGACCAATTGTGGGCACTCGCGGACGTAGACGTGGTTTCGTCTTGCATGTTGACTGATGTCGGCGTCTCTCGCTCCTATTTATACGTTTTGGAGACTGGTCCTGTCGATCCACGAATTAAAACTCGCCGGATAGCCCAACCATTTCACCAATACTTTGTCTTTTTTTCTTTCGAGTACTCTTTCGATGGGAAAGATCTCGCCGTCGTTGACTTGAACCGCTTGCAATTCTTCGGGATAGAAGGTGCCCTGTATGGGTTCGCCCCTTTCGTCCAACAGTTTGTAACCGGGACCGACGTTGGGTGCGACGTTGAACGTTTCCAGAGTCCAGTTGGGCCAGTAACCTTTGTCGAAGGCACCATGTTTCGGTAAAGCCAAACGTACGGTCGTACCAATGTCCATTGATTTTTTCTTTTTCGGGCGACGTGGAGGAGGCATTGTCAACATCCACTCATATTCGGGGCGAACGTCTTTGGGCGCCATTACGATGGTCCGATGTCGTCTAGCATTGTAAGCCCGAACCAGGTCGTCTAGCACGTCGATGTACCGTTGTGTTTGTCGATGAGTAAAGAATCGCCACGTGCGTTCTTTCAGGGTCCGTTGAAATCGTTCGACCACACTGGCTTTGGTTTCGACGTTGTGTGTCACGAAAAAATGAATCTTTTTCTTCTTCAGGTACGCTTGCATTTTTCGATTGAGGAATTCGGTACCTTTGTCCGTTTGAAGTCGCAGGGGTTGTCGACTTTGAAAGATTTGACGAAAGGCCTCCACCAAAATGTCCCTCGTCTTGTTTTTGGGGGGCAACACCCAAGCGTACTTGGAAAACACGTCGATGACGCACAGCAAATACCTGTATCCCTCATTCTGTTTGGCCAAGGCCGACATATCGCTCAAGTCGGCTTGCCACTGATGATCTATGCCGGCCACCACCGTGGGAGACCGCGAGAATTTCTTTTTCAATGGTTTGTGCAAGGTATACGCCCTTTGTTGTTTCAACCATGCCTTGACTTTGTCCAAGGACACGCCGGTGGCTTTGTGAAGACCCAGAGCGCCACCGAAAGCGGCCGGGTGGTTCGGGTCGTAATACACTTTCTTCAGCTTTCGTTCCATATTTCAACAGGTGTCCCTATGAACAGGCTATTTATAGTTTTTGCAAGGAGAGCCATCTTCTGGTAGGTATACTAGGCGTATCCGTACTGGAGATTTTCTTCTTTCTCGGGCGTCGCGGCGGAGTTCGTGTCGGTGGCGTGGACAATACGTTCCATCGTTCTTGATTCCCGATGGCTTCACGCGGTACGTTCGTGGCCTTCAAACTTTGCATCACGCCAAACCATCCCACGGGAGCCTGGGTATTCTTTCGCCGACGAACCAAATCGTTCACAATGTCAATGGCATTGGTGTTGGGTACGGGTACCCCATTCCGAACCAATTCCAAGTTGTCGTTCCACGACCAAGGTGTCTTTTCTTTCATGTGTTTCAACAAAAGGCGAGCTCGGTGTTGATAGGGTCGAGGGACCGACTCCAGGATGGGTGCCTCCGAAGTTTCTTCTTTTGGCTCGGGTATGTTTTCGTCCAACAGGGGAACAACCTGTTTGCGTTTCCTTTGCATCGTTTGATAACGATGTAACAACTGTCCGTACCGTTGCATTTTATTTTCGTCGGTTAGGGTGGGATCGTTTAGCACGTGTTGCATGTCTTGGTGGACATTCTCGACGGCCTGCTGCAGTGGATCTCGATCGTACGCGGGTTCGACTGGCCTGACTTCGACGGGTTTGACGTCGGGGAGTCCGTCGAAGGGTACCAGTTTCATTTTCTTGGCGAATTTCATCTTTGGGAAAGGACCGAAACAATCGAGTGAAGAAACCCCCTTTCTGTTGCTTCAAAAGTCGCCGACGGGTCTTCCAAGGTGTTTTAGACGTGCCCAAACGTCGTAACAAGGGGGCGTCCTTTTTCAAGCGCTTGACTTCTTTGTCGGTCACAGGAACGTTGCCGCGAATCAAGTTTCCAATACACTCACACACACCGTCGACAATAGGTTGGGTCTCGAGTAAAAGGGGACGGTCTTTCGGTGCAGTGTTCAAGAGATACCGCAGTGTCTCCATGACTGAGCTCGGGGTCGTTCTCCGGTCCCCTTTTTATACCTTTTGTTCCCTGGGTTATCCACCAAATAGTTTAGATAGCTCGGCAGCCATAGCGTTCGCTCTATCGTGCCTTCTAAGGAAGGGATGTTTACCACCCTGTTGTCCACCCAATAGTTTAGATACCAAGGGGGCCAAAGCCGGGAGGGCCATGGCCAGCAATGCACCGATGACACCGCCCTGTTGATCGACAAGTCGCCGTTTGACGTCGGGTGGAACATTACTCAGTTTGCGAAGCAACGCTCGATGTTTGTTCAATTCTTCGGTACTCAGTCCCCTTCCGCGCTGTGCGGTCCGTCGAACGAATTGATTTCGTTTCTTGTTTCTTTCCTCTTGCAGCCTTTCCTTCCATCGCAGCAAGATACGAATCAACACACCCCCAAAAAATCCACGTCCCCCAGGTTTCATGATCAGGGAGAGTTTTTCGGTCGTCGGCATGTTTCTCTCCGTCAGTTGGGTCAACACTTGTCGATTTCGTTCCACCCATTTCTTGTGTTGAGCGTGTAGTGGCTGAATGTTACCCTTCAGCAAATGGTTGGCCGCCAACTTGAACCACTGCAACAATCCAATACGTGCCCGGCCCGTATTCTTGACCAACTGCCCATAAGCCATATCGGGGGTCAGATGTTGTAACTTGCGAATGAAGGACTTGAGTCCTTTCATAGAACTCTTCTTTTCTTTTCGTGGTCTGCGAAAGATCGGGGAGAGAGACCGAGCAGGGGAGGGTGGTGACGTGGGACGTGGAGGTGTGACCGGTAAGGTGAGGCGTGGAGGTGTAACCGGTAAGGTACGGCGTGGTGGTGTGGTCGGTAAGGGAGACATGGGACTCGTGGGTGGTGTCAACGATGGGGGTGACCACTGTGTTCTGGGGGCCCTCATTCTCGGGCGAGTCTGACTTCGTACCGTAGGATCACGGAGGTCCGGTGCCAACGTCGGGAACGTCGCCCTGGGAAGGGTGGGAGGTGGGTGTTTCCTCTGCGTATTCTTCGTACGAGCAATCGTGACAAACAAAAGTCAATTCGAGGTACAGGTCCCCCTTTTATACTTTTTGGAGGTAGACGGTGGGTGGTTCCTCTTGGGGTAAAATGTTGGATCTCAGTCGCAAAGCTTCGGGTGTGTCGGGCTTCAAATCAACGAGTAAGTAACTGCGAGGGGTACTCGTCGCATCTTCATAAGCTTCTTGCATATACTTGGAACGGGTAGGGTACATCTGACGGGCCAACACACCAATTTGCGAGGCGTCACGGGGATTTTTGAACAAGACCAGGTAATGGGCATTCAGACTGATGGTACGCTGTTGCTTGTCAAACAAGTTTTGCACAATGTAAATGACACTCGTGTCGTGGTGATGACTCTTTTTCGTGAACCACTTTTGCAATATCTCCGTGTCTTCTCCCATCAAATCGTCCACGACTAAGACTTGTGGACCCTTGACTTGACTCATCACGTCGTCAATATCCGTCAAACCTTTGACATAAGTGTAGGGAAAGCGATCGTAACTCTCTTGCCATTCGCCATAAGCCCACACGATGCGTTGGGGAGGGACGTCGAACAGGGACGCTTGAAGAAACTTCTGCACAAAGACCGTTTTCCCAACACCCGTTGGACCACTGACTAACATGGTAAAGGGATGTTTGAACGTCACATCCATCTTGCACTGTTTTCCCCCATTCCCTCTTCCCCTGCCTTTTATACCTTCGCGCCAGAACAACAGACATGGAGTGAAATTAGAACACAATTTATTTTACAAAAAATACAAAAAGAACTTTCAATGCAACAAATATATCATACAAAGGAAAAGAACATTCAATAGAACATATCATACAAAGGAAAAGAAAAAACTGTTAGTTATCGCGTTCTCTCTTCAGGATCTCTTGTCTCACCCAGGGTACATTTCTCAGGACGCGAGGAATCCAATACACATGTCCCAAAAGCTTCTGCATCGTGTCGTGTGGGTGCCAGTCTTCCACTTCAGCAAACGTGACGACGACGGGTATCCATTCACTCATATCGAAACAAGGGGGATACGACAAGACTTCGGTCATATCTCTCGGACCCGCATATTGGATGAGTGCTCGGGAAAAACTTTCTGCTTCCTTCTCTGCCAACAAGAGGACAGCCGGCTTCGGGATTTCACCGTTCGAAGTTTCACCGTTTTCACTGGTAGTCGGGAGAATTGTAGGTGGAATAGAAATCTTCGTCAGCTGTTTTCTTTTTTTCTTTGTATCGTCTGTAGAGCTCGAACGCTTCTCCGCACCAGTACCAGTATCGCTGACTGCGGGTGTTGTCTCTGGGCATGTCGATGTTGTTGTCGAACATGCGACTGGCAACGGCTTCAAAGTTGTTTTCTGTTTGGATTTCTTCTTGGCACTCGAGCAGGCCGTGTCCGAGCTGTCCACAGTTGAGGCACTTGTGATTTTCGTCGGTGGGTCTCTTGATTCCGTAACACTTTCTTTTGACAGTTTCTTTTCTTTCTTCATCACTCTTCGCTTTTTGGGCTTCTGTTCGTTTTCCACACTGGGGTGCCCAGTGTCCTGGTTCTCCGCAGAGGTAACAACTTCCATAGGAACCGTAGGCTGGTCTGTCTTGTCTTGGTTTTCGTTGCTGCTGTTGTTGTTGGGAACGAGCAGGGCAGTCTCTATACCAGTGTCCGACATTGTTACAGGAGAAACAAGCTTGACTAGCCATCGAGAGCAGAATGAAATTTCAGTTGAGTCTTCGCTTCTTATAGTCTTGGTCGTGACGTCACTCGCTTTTGATTGGTTCTTTCTTTTCCTTCGTTTTGATTGGTTCGTTGTTTAGTCTATGATTTCCAGGCTTTCCACGTACTTTTTCACTTCGTCCCAATCGATCAAGGCTTCACTCACGTGACAGGCTTCCAACAACGTCATCAGGTCGGCTCGATTACCGTGTTTTTGTCGCCAATGGTTGAACACAGTGAAGATTTGCATGCGCGCGTTGTTGGGATGACTCATCTTGGCTTGACTGATTCGCGCTTCTCTGATCCCCAGATGTCTGCCAATACATTCCCAGCCTTCTCCTATGTTGCCGGACATGACATTGATATCCATTTGATCCAGAGACCATCGTTTCTTTTTCTTCGGCAAACCGTCCATCCACTGGCGTATGGAGTCTTCTTTCTGTTCGACAAACTCGTCTTTGCGTTTGATCAACACCGTCTTAAAGCCCGGTACCACCGTCCAGAACTTTTTCAAGGCTTTGTCGACGTCTTCTCGCCATCGTTGTTCGTCCTCCCACGTCTTGACTTGATCCCGTGGATCGTCCATCATACTGCCTAGCACGTTATCGATGTCTTGCAGTTTCGGCTCGTCCACCCAAAGGTAGTGATTGTAATCGTCCACGGGGTGCGAGGGTTGACCCGTTATGGAAGAAACGCCTAGTCCCAGACACGAGTGGTATCTCTGACTGGGATGTTCGTACTTGCAGCCGATACACTCTTCGTGTTGCCTTTCTTCTATAATGGGCAGGAAACATTTCAACACTCGAAAGTTGAGCCATCGTTGTCTAAGTTTCTCGATCATATTTTCTGCCGGTTCGTCATCTTCTTTGTTTGTTCGCCATCGTCCTGAGACCCGCAAGTCAGTATCCATAGGGGTAAGTGTTGCTCGGTTGGCCATCGTCATTGAATTGAACAAACCGCTTGTCATACACGATTTTATATCGTTTGTTCTCGGGGCGTGTCCAAAGACGGCGGTCACGTGATCTGGTAATCTTGAACGGATTGGCTATGACCAGAGGTTCGTTTTGATTGACATGCCGTACATTCTCCTTCATGATGGCGTAGTTCAGCTGCTGGGAGGCACGGTAATTCAAGGTGAATCCCCGGACTTTACATACAGTTTTACCATCGCTCTGGCGGTACGCGTAATTCTTTGGCCCTCCGCTAACAAATTCTCGAATGGTGACATCTTCGGGCAACTCGTTCTTCCACTGACCCAAACTAGAACCTTCCGGGGGATTCCATGACGTGGTGTGGTATTGGTAGATGACGCTGTCGGTGTTAAAATAGCATACCCTTTCTCCCAACTTTTCCAAGACAGAATAGAGTTTCAAACGAGCCTGGGCAGTGACAAAGGCGGCGATAACCACGTTGGTGATGGGGCAGGGTGCCACGTGTTCTTCTTTTTTCAGCGTTTCCATCAAGACCATGTTATCGTTGACTAACTGCACATCTCGTACGGTTTGGGTCACGTCCAACATTTTTTCAAAATAGACGCTGGGCTCCGTGATGTACTCTGTTTTGGGAAAGTTGTCTCTCTGTCCGAATTTACCCCATGCTGTGTTCAATTGTAACTTGCTAAACGCCCGCATCCCTTTGTTGGGTTTTATCGACGCGGGATCCAGACGAATACCGTCCGTGTCGTACACGTCGTTGACGAAGCGGGCCTTGTCTTCTTCGGTGTGACAGGTGTCGGGATAACCGCTACTTTCCATCTTCTTCTTCAGGTAGTGATTCATGTACCCCGTAAACAGACCACCCGTTTTGGCCTCGGGATCGTAAGTGCTGAATTCTTTCCAGTGCCAGACTTCGTAGACTTTTAGTACTTGGTATCCTAGGGTCACCGCTTTCTTCAGTTCCAGGGTGACAAACGTACCCACCCAGGCTCGCTGTTCGTCGGTGTGCTCACAAGGTTGGTATTCCGCAATCTCCCCTTGTTGCATGTGTTCGTCGACGCAGCTTTGACACAGGGCAAACACCAATTTCTGTTTGCGCCGAAACGGGAGCACTGGATGGAACAGGCCACGCGGCGGCAAGACGGAACACTGGATCGGGCTGTGTGACGATCGTGGGTTCCTTGATGGGAAAGGTACCGTACTTGCAGATGTAAGGGTACAAGGACACCACGTCGATGTAGCGCATGTCTTCCACCGACTCGTTCACCAACAGTTGGATGGCATTGGTTCTTCCGCCGAAGAAAGCGTTGCGGGGCATCAGAGGTTCGGGAGCGGGCCATTGCTGATCTTCCAAGCCTTGTAAAAATTCGTTCATCTCGGGATCATGGCGTCGTTCTTCCTCTAGCTCACACTCCCACATGACGCGGATGGTCTTCATACCGTACTGCTCCTGGAGTCGACGGTGACGTTCTTGGGTCTTCTGGTACAAGTCCCTCACACTGCGAGATGGATCGTAGGGATGTTTATGCTGAAGGTCTTGGACGGGGCCCGGATAACATTTGGGACAACCGTGAAAGGCACACCCGTGAAACTCGTACACCGTACCCGTGGTCTTGTCCATGCCATCTAAACTATAAGGGCCAACTCGGCATTCACTACCGTTACGGGCGTGTCGAATGTTGGGTAGTGGGGTCTGGTTTCGGAATGCAGCCATGGTCTGTTGATGTTGTTCCCATTCCAACCATCGAAGGGCTTTGTT
The DNA here is from genome assembly GCA_036850965.1 of Patella caerulea. Lineage (NCBI taxonomy): Eukaryota > Metazoa > Mollusca > Gastropoda > Patellidae > Patella > Patella caerulea. Next base: position 42,255,705 of record JAZGQO010000008.1, read on the forward strand.
GGACTGTTGTCGAGGCTGGAAGCGGTGCCAGTCCTTACCAGGTTTCGGCTCTTGCATCAGGGCTCGTGGAATGACGACGAGGGTGTCTTTCTTGAGGTAGTGCGTGCGTAACACGCGACTGCAGGCAGAGGCCAGGGTCGAGCTTTTTTCGAAGGGATCGATTCCCGTGTCCATGAGAAATATCTCCCGAAACACGCCACAGCATCGGCGGAGGACATCGACGTCACTTTTACAGTAGGCCAAAATTTCCTGGCGAAAATCAAAGACGTCGTGACTGTGTTGTTGGTACCACTCGTGAAATTTTTCTCGTTCAGTCACACTCATGCCATCCGGATCGTAATCGGTGTCGGGAGGATAGGCGCCCACGTATTCTTCGTTCTCCGGTCTGTTAAAGTGGTGAGGGAAATAACCTTTCTTGAGTTCTTGCAGGCCAAAGGTCTTGGGCATGTCCCGTAAAGCCATCGGTAGAAAGTTGAGGGAATCGATGAATTTTACCGTACCGACAGTGATCGTCATCGCTTTACCACCATTCATAATCACTTCGGGTTGCGCCACGGAATGTTTGTGCAGCGTCTGTAAAATCAGCAGTCCGTCGTAACCTTTAAAGTTGTGAGCCACGGCAATCACGGGACTCGATTCGTGACTGTCATGTTTCCGACCATTTACCACCGTACCGTGAGCAGCGAGTTGTAAAAAACATTTTCCCACATCGTCCAGCGTAGGGATGTTTATGCTGAAGGTCTTGGACGGGGCCCGGATAACATTTGGGACAACCGTGAAAGGCACACCCGTGAAACTCGTACACCGTACCCGTGGTCTTGTCCATGCCATCTAAACTATAAGGGCCAACTCGGCATTCACTACCGTTACGGGCGTGTCGAATGTTGGGTAGTGGGGTCTGGTTTCGGAATGCAGCCATGGTATGTTGATGTTGTTCCCATTCCAACCATCGAAGGGCTTTGTTGGACTGTTGTCGAGGCTGGAAGCGGTGCCAGTCCTTACCAGGTTTCGGCTCTTGCATCAGGGCTCGTGGAATGACGACGAGGGTGTCTTTCTTGAGGTAGTGCGTGCGTAACACGCGACTGCAGGCAGAGGCCAGGGTCGAGCTTTTTTCGAAGGGATCGATTCCCGTGTCCATGAGAAATATCTCCCGAAACACGCCACAGCATCGGCGGAGGACATCGACGTCACTTTTACAGTAGGCCAAAATTTCCTGGCGAAAATCAAAGACGTCGTGACTGTGTTGTTGGTACCACTCGTGAAATTTTTCTCGTTCAGTCACACTCATGCCATCCGGATCGTAATCGGTGTCGGGAGGATAGGCGCCCACGTATTCTTCGTTCTCCGGTCTGTTAAAGTGGTGAGGGAAATAACCTTTCTTGAGTTCTTGCAGGCCAAAGGTCTTGGGCATGTCCCGTAAAGCCATCGGTAGAAAGTTGAGGGAATCGATGAATTTTACCGTACCGACAGTGATCGTCATCGCTTTACCACCATTCATAATCACTTCGGGTTGCGCCACGGAATGTTTGTGCAGCGTCTGTAAAATCAGCAGTCCGTCGTAACCTTTAAAGTTGTGAGCCACGGCAATCACGGGACTCGATTCGTGACTGTCATGTTTCCGACCATTTACCACCGTACCGTGAGCAGCGAGTTGTAAAAAACATTTTCCCACATCGTCCAGCGTAGGGATGTTTATGCTGAAGGTCTTGGACGGGGCCCGGATAACATTTGGGACAACCGTGAAAGGCACACCCGTGAAACTCGTACACCGTACCCGTGGTCTTGACCATGCCATCTAAACTATAAGGGCCAACTCGGCATTCACTACCGTTACGGGCGTGTCGAATGTTGGGTAGTGGGGTCTGGTTTCGGAATGCAGCCATGGTCTGTTGATGTTGTTCCCATTCCAACCATCGAAGGGCTTTGTTGGACTGTTGTCGAGGCTGGAAGCGGTGCCAGTCCTTACCAGGTTTCGGCTCTTGCATCAGGGCTCGTGGAATGACGACGAGGGTGTCTTTCTTGAGGTAGTGCGTGCGTAACACGCGACTGCAGGCAGAGGCCAGGGTCGAGCTTTTTTCGAAGGGATCGATTCCCGTGTCCATGAGAAATATCTCCCGAAACACGCCACAGCATCGGCGGAGGACATCGACGTCACTTTTACAGTAGGCCAAAATTTCCTGGCGAAAATCAAAGACGTCGTGACTGTGTTGTTGGTACCACTCGTGAAATTTTTCTCGTTCAGTCACACTCATGCCATCCGGATCGTAATCGGTGTCGGGAGGATAGGCGCCCACGTATTCTTCGTTCTCCGGTCTGTTAAAGTGGTGAGGGAAATAACCTTTCTTGAGTTCTTGCAGGCCAAAGGTCTTGGGCATGTCCCGTAAAGCCATCGGTAGAAAGTTGAGGGAATTTTACCGTACCGACAGTGATCGTCATCGCTTTACCACCATTCATAATCACTTCGGGTTGCGCCACGGAATGTTTGTGCAGCGTCTGTAAAATCAGCAGTCCGTCGTAATCTTTAAAGTTGTGAGCCACGGCAATCACGGGACTCGATTCGTGACTGTCATGTTTCCGACCATTTACCACCGTACCGTGAGCAGCGAGTTGTAAAAAACATTTTCCCACATCGTCCAGCGTGTCTGGGCCTTTAAACACAATTTCCCGTTGGTGATTCCAGTACGTGTCGCAGTGCTCGCAGGGATCTTGATTGTCGATACAAAAGTGACAGCAGGTTTGCAGGACACATAGGTTGGGAATGTGTTCACCGGTATCTTGCTGGCATTCAAAGTCAAAGAATACTTAGAGGGTCAACGTTGATTTCTGTAGTTTATCGATTTGGGTCTTTCGGTCTTTATTCATGTCGATGGGTGATTTCAGTGGTTGGATGTAACAAAACTGTTTCTCGGCCGTGTGCCACTCTCGGCAGATGGAACACTCGTATTCTCCGCATCGGTGTTCTTCCAAATTTCGCTTGGCCTTGATGACGTCCCACTCTTTTTGACATTTCTCGCATTTCTTCCATCGATGACACACACGGCACTTGGCTCTGGAACGGGTGGCGAGATGGATGTCGAAACATTGGCGGCTTACAAACACGCGATGACAACGGTAACACGTCTTTGTGTTGGGATCAGGTGGACAGGGTGGACCCACTGTCTTACATCCATGACACATGACGTGACACGAATGTTCTTCGGCATGATCGTATCCCACTTGACAGGTCTCACAAAAATACGAGTTCTCCACAAAGGCGGGCATGGAGGTAATGACGTCATAATGTCTGTCGTGCAAATACAGGTTGAGATATTTTGGGGTCCCGGTGACGTGTTTTGTTCCCCGATAGATCCCCAAGGTTCGGCGTATTTCCTCGATGATGGCCTCGAAGGTGTCGTGTAGTTGTTGTGGTACATCGTTGGCTGGAACGTGGGACCAATCTTCCAGAAAATCTATCTCCACACACAGTGATTCGGTTCGAAATAATCGGCTGTATCGTCTATCCACGGGTCGTAATGTAAAACTCATCTTGCTTTGCTCGCTGATCGCTTAAAAATGATCGAAGCTGTCGCTTCCTGGCCTTTTATTCCTGTCACCATGAATGGACTCGTCCATGACGTCATACCCTTCAAATGGATTCGTCCGTGACGTCACCCATGAATGGACTCGTCCGTGACGTCATATCAAATGGATTCGTCCTTACGATCATAAAACGGTACAACACCCGTCTTTCTATCAGTATCAGAATGGATGCTCCGGTGTTACGCATCGAAGACAACCACAGCACGGATACTCTCATGTATCTCAGGGGTCACACGCTTGCCGTGATTACCCCTGACGATATCTTTGTCTTACCTGACAAAGGAAAAGACCACCTCCCGAATTAGTGGAGGCCATTAGACGCAACCGACATAAAGTGCGTCGTACCCTCACATTCTAGTGCTCGCATTCGAGTGTGGACCAACGGCCCTTGTCAGGGCCAACTTAATCAATGGAAAAGAGTTGTTTCCCCTCTTCCCTCCCTCTCTTCTTCTTCTTCTTCTTCTTCTTCTCTCTCTCTCTCTCTCTCTTTTTCCGCGCGCGCGCACCCTCTTTCTCTCCGTACGTGCAAGGGGTCACGCACGTGCAAGGGGTCATTTAGGTCACGCACGTGCCAGGGGTCACGCAAGGGGTCACGCACGTGCAAGGTCACGCCAGGGGTCACGCACGTGCAAGGGGTCATCCAGTGCAAGGTCACGTGCACGCCCATACACTCACGCGCATGCGTGCACGCACGCGCAAAAAAAGTTCCTGAACAGGCGGTACAACTACTAATATTGACATAACATTACCCTTCATGATTGTATATATCGGTTTAGACGGTGTCTCGGCTTAATTTAACATTGTACCGTAGCATCAAATAAGCTAGGTATTATGATTTGATAATTTATAAATAGGTAAATTAAAATAATCACAGAGCTTATCATTGAAGGTAACATTAAATCATTATCGAACTTAACACTAAATTTCAGGTTTTTGTTTGGTGTATAAGAAAGCTCGACTACTACAGATAGCCATGTGTAATGTCACGTGATTTAGTTGAGAGACAAAAATATCCATGGTAACTAACATATGATGACTCACCGTTTTTCATCTTCAGCTAATGGATGAAGTCTGAAAAATTCGAAAATGATATCCTTAATAATATGTTGGGTAACATTAAATCTGTGATAAATCTTAGGTCTTATTTTACCATCAACATGCAGACACCAATTAGAAACGGAGTCGGGGGTTATCTCGTGGGTAAAGCCCTCGCTCGTCTAGACAATTGGTGTAACATTACAGATAACAGAAGCTCAGCATAATTGATAAGACCTTTAACAAGAACATAGAATAGATAGCCACAGATCACTAATTATTTCCCCATTGACTTTAATGTTAATTCTCGTCTCTTAGACCGGCTGTAACTTTTTCCCAAATATTCGATGGGTAGAACGCTTTCTGCCACAGATGGAGCAACATGTGGCAAACTCTGGCCCAAAAGCATGTATGAGGTTCACCATAAAAAACTTGAGATACACAGGCTGGAAGTAGAGACAACTATGCAAGCAATTTTTGGCCCTCCCTTTCAACGTCACCAACCTCACAACCCTTGTATCCTTCCGCCTCAAAATCATGAATATTCACCAAAACCTGGCAGAAAATGTATTTTTAAACCCTTTTCTTCGATTCTACACCAAAAAGTCAACAAAAATCGCCATGCAAAAGGGGGAAAAAGGGAAAGGGAGAGAAAGACTAAAAATAACTTTCGCCCTACATTCTTTGGTGACGGCCCATGAATATTTAGTGATCTGTGTCCTATATAGGAGTGAAACTTTAGGTATCACCGAAAGGCCTTTTTTATATGCTTCCCATATGTTCTGGCAACACACCGGTGAAAGAAAATCAAAATCAAAGAATAACTGCAAAAATGATGGCCCTTTAAGTATACATGCTGCTCTATGTACAACAGTGCATCTCAGGTCCCTGGGCCTTTTGTGCTAAAATTTAAAAATCTTTCTTATTAAAGGCAGTATTTGAGTTTTATGAAAAAATAAGACAAGTTACAAACAAATTACACAGAAAACACTCATAATCTGGATTTTTTTTCAAAAATATATTTTTTTACTGCCATGTCATGAAAAATGTACAAAATTTACATGTAGCATCTTTCAAAAAACCAATAAAAATATATTTTTTTACTGCCATGTCATGAAAAATGTACAAAATTTACATGTAGCATCTTTCAAAAAACCAATAATTTTCCACTTTTTTAGATAGTCAGACTGGCAAGTAATATATTTTTGGAAACCCTGGACAATATGCAAACAGAAAAATCACAAATCAGATGCACTGGTTGTAATTATAGAGGTTTGTACTGAAACATGTAAAACCACCCCCTAAATATGTCAATGACTGGATCAATCCTATCTTTGGTTGCAGAGCTAACATTACCAAAGGTATCTGTCTAACAGCTATGTTTTACCATCCCTGGCTAATATATGTACATAAAAACTAAAATAGGTGCAATAAATATGAATTATGGTTAAAAATAGACCTTGATAAAAGAAAAAAATGCCATTTTTGGTCTATGACCACCCCTCTCTAACAAAAGGATCACAGAATACACAATTTTCACGAATTTGGAAATAGTTCAATGTTTTCAACATCTCAAAACTCAGAGGCATCATACAAATCTTTATTGCAATTCTTGTGCTGAATCAAGATGTCTGGACCATTACATCAATTGCCTGGAAAAATGAAGTCAAAAAGGCAGTTATGACAGAGTTGACAACATAAAAGAGGCCTGAAACGGGAAAAAATTAACATTGTACTGCTCTATAAGTTACTTAGATGCAACAAACACCACCAATCCTTCATCTTGATAAGAAAATATTGACCATTAAGCTGACATTTACACATCTACACCAGTTTTGTATCAGGGTGTGGTCTTATTGGCCTGACATGTCTCAGGGTTCTAAGTTTGACTTTAAACAAAAAAGGTTAGAAATCCTGGAAATGTACAAAATAACCATTTACTGGTGAAAAATAACATTCCTAGCTGTAATTCAACAACAAATTCCAATTAATATAATTTAATTGTCAACACAGGTGCAATTAAATCTCTCAAAACACATAAATAAAAAAGGGTGGGGTGGGGCATTTATAGCCTCTCTAAACAGAATGGTGGGATGAAAAATGTCTATAAAGACTGGGATATTGCTTCCTTCATGAAGGAAATGCAAGAATTTAACGTTTCAAAGAGGACAAAAATGCTTTTTCTGACTAAATTGGTGGCAAAATTGAGCCAATCCCTGTTTTGAACATTTTGTACAAACCCATCTGCTGTATAGTATTAACTCAGTGTTGCCAATTTTCAATTTTCTGTAGGAAAACTGGAGCTATTTCGAAACCTGACAAACTTATAGATCCCATCTAAGTTACATTAGCAATGGAAATAAGGGCAGTTTTAGAGCACAGCATGACCTACCCAACTCTATCTTTCAAGACCTCAACGATCTGTGTATTGAGCAGGGTGTCCCTCATTTTCAGTCCTTAAATGTGGATAAACATACAAGTTATACGCATAATGATAGTGTTCTTGAATTTCAACAAGCCATGGCAGATGCAGTTTTAGATGATCTGATCGAAAAAGTTTAAAATTCAGATGTTGCAGTAGATCAAAATCTGATAATTTATGTAAGATACTTGTTTAAAGGTAATACAAAGACTGACTTTTTAAGTATAAGGAAACTTAGCACCGCAGACAAATTATTAGATGTATTGATTGATGAGGTCGATAGTTTAGGACTAAATATAAATAAAATGTCTGGAATAGCTACTGATGGGGCAGCTGTCATGGCTGGCCCTGATTAAGAGTGGCATTGTTACGAGGCTGAAGGTATTAAATCCTGCAATTTTGGGCACTCACTGTATTAAAAGAACGCGAGAAAAATAGAAATAGTCCGTACATTCCCCTGTTTTTATTCTTTTTATACCTTAAAAAAACATGGTAATGCACGGTCTTTTTCTGTTTTTCTTTTGTGTTCTCTTAGCTAGTGGCAGTCAATTCTTTTTATGAATTGTCAGATATCCTCTCAGAGTCTCACACAAAAACTTTTTGTCTCAGAAGGAATTATTAGTGAGCTGAAATTCACCTATGTATCTGTTATCACTCGCACTTCAGTCAGTTATATTGAGGGTTAACTTGTGTTGTCCTTTGGTGTTCGTCACTTCCGATTGTTGAAATTTTTATTACTCATCCATTTTGTAGCAATGATCTCTGTGTTAAAATTATATAAGGAATGTGTGCGCGCGCTGTATCATACGGCCTGCCATTGAGTCAACTGGCGTGGTTTTGAATCCCCGGTTGTACGTGGCAAGGAGTAGGGTCGCCTGTTCAACCTCGTGAGTTTTATCCGGGTACTCCGGTTTCCTCCCACTGCCAAAGACCCCTACGCGCAAGCGAATTATTGAAATAAATTAAAAAAAAACCCCATATGTTAGTCCCGTAATGATCTAGTTTGTGTCGAGTAGACGTTAAACCCCATCTCTCTCTCTCCCTCTCTTAACCAGTTCTATCACATATGTGATAATGACTGACACCAATATTGTCCTTTTGAAATAAATTTTAAAAAAACATAGGTTAGTCCCGTAATGACCTAGTTTGTGTCGAGTGGACGTTAAACCCCATCTCTCTCCCTCTCTCTTAACCAGTTCTAGCACATATGTGATAATGACTGACACCAACATTGTCCTTTAATAGTAATTAGGGCTGGGTATCGATAGTTATTTTTACTATCGATAATCGGCAGTGAAATGTCGGTCGATAATCGACAGTATCGAAAACAAACTTATTTTCACGGTCGTCATCAAGACTGGATACAGTGTAAGTTCAAAGTTCAAAACCATACGAAGTGGCGAAAGATCGTTTGCTCCTGTCTAAGGAGATTTACTTGGAAAACATTAATAAAACTTGTTATATCACGTATATATACGTCAATTCATGTTGTTTATTATTAAAATGCATCCGTGGTTCCGAATGAAGAAATATCGTAAATAATTATGTTAAGGGACCAAGATGAACTTGTTCCGATTCCAAACTTTGCGTACGTGCGTGCGAAAATATCAATATGGCGGACAATTCTGTGTCGTTTCGTGTGCCAATAGAGAACCATTATTCGTATAATATATAAGTAAATCAACAAAAGTTTTGTCGTCCATGTGTGCTATTTATTGTACCGGGTACTCATTACTGAGGCACACGTAGAGAAATAGTGAAATTCTGAAGCTTGCAAAGGGAAATAACTCTAACTTTATTTACACATCCGGGTATCTCCGATTTAGCGATATTCAACAATAATTTCTTCAAAACTAAAGTAACCTTTCAATGAGAGTGAATTTATGAAAACGGCTGTTCAATAGGCAGTCACAATTTTGTTATGTGTTACATTGATACTTGGTAGTAATTAAAGTGAGCCGTGTATTATAATTAACTGAAAGAAAACATTGACATTTCAGACGCAAGAAAAATAGACTAAGAGCGATAATCGATAATAACCCACCGCTATCGATAGTGCTTTTCTGGGCCGCCCAATCGATACTATCGATTTATATCGATATTTTACCCAGCCCTAATAGATATATTGTTATTCCCCAAAAGAGTCGGGAAATATTGACATAACATTACCCTTCATGATTGTATATATCGGTTTAGACGGTGTCTCGGCTTAATTTAACATTGTACCGTAGCATCAAATAAGCTAGGTATTATGATTTGATAATTTATAAATAGGTAAATTAAAATAATCACAGAGCTTATCATTGAAGGTAACATTAAATCATTATCGAACTTAACACTAAATTTCAGGTTTTTGTTTGGTGTATAAGAAAGCTCGACTACTACAGATAGCCATGTGTAATGTCACGTGATTTAGTTGAGAAACAAAAATATCCATGGTAACTAACATATGATGACTCACCGTTTTTCATCTTCAGCTAATTGATGAAGTCTGAAAAATTCGAAAATGATATCCTTAATAATATGTTGGGTAACATTAAATCTGTGATAAATCTTAGGTCTTATTTTACCATCAACATGCAGACACCAATTAGAAACGGAGTCGGGGGTTATCACTACAGATAACAGAAGCTCAGCATAATTGATAAGACCTTTAACAAGAACATAGATTAGATATGAATCAGGAAGAGCTCTATTCCAAGTGAGTAAACTCCTGTTTATAAAGCGTACGACAATTAGGGAAAATGGGACAAGAGTGATCACCATATATGGAATTGTCTATCTATCAGTTTATGGCAGCGCTCACGCTGTCGATCGCTAAATTCGCCAATTGCGATAAAAATATAATTTTGGCTATAAAATATTCAATTTGGCGCTATTGTTTTCTTGTATGGCGATTCTTTTTTTTTTACCAGGAAATAAAAATTATCGGCACAAAGCGCGTACATACGAGTTATACTAAACACTGTACAATCGATCGCGCTTGGTTGAGTCAATCAATAATCAATTAGGTATCAATAATAGCCCTATCTTTTGTCTCTTGATCGATCTGGGATAAGTGTTAATAAGAGTAGTATTAAACTAATTAAGAGACAAAAGATTTAATTATGTGTTTCCAAATACGAATCAGTTGCTTTGTTGATGGTTTCTATATATTGAAAATGGCGGACACTGTAAACAATCATTTTCCACGCAAGTCTCGCTCTATCAAGCATTCGATAGTGTGGACTGCAAGGGAAGACAACTCTGTTTGGGAGATTGGTAAACAATACTCAATCGATTTGTTCGGGATTATTTGATTATGACTGCTGTTTGATCTATTTCATACCGAAATTGACGGCATCGTTAATAAATGAAGCCAGGTATGTTGTTACAGTTTATAAATGCGTATATTGTAGCGACACGGAATTTTAATATGTTTATAGGTTTTATTATGTGGTAGAGTGATTTTATTTATTTTATGGGTATTTTAATAGGATCACAATACTAATTTAATCTTAGATAACATGTTACACATCACTGCTTCTTTAAACTATACTGTTCTATACACTCTTCTTAAAGTTTTCCAGTGAGTTCGAGTTCCCTCAGCTCACTGGTAGTTTATTTCAACTTTGACTTGAGGTTTTCTTAGTTTTGTATCATCATCACTATGGTCACTTCTTAGGAATGATTTCATGAAGGTCAGAGGATATTTTCATTCTCTGTATTTCATGGTTAGTTTGTATTTAATTTAATAGTTTTGTGGTTGAATATTCTTCAATTTAGTAGACAGTTTATTATTGTGGTAACTGAGAGCAGTTGTTTTAATAAAGTTGCGGTGATAGAAATTAAAGACTTTATTATCAGGTACTTCACCTTCTTCTAAGTCTGCTTAGCCAGGCAAACCCCTTTTCATGGGCTTTTCTCATACCGGAATAAACAGTTGTTAAACTGAACCCTTGTGTGGTCGTTTTGTCTAATAATTTGACCCCCTACAACAATTATGTCAAGTAATATAGTGTATTGAGCAATGTGCACCTTTAAACTAACAAACTGACACTAGTTTTACTTGCAAATGTTCTATAATAACATCACTCCTTTAACTTGGCTTGTTAACCTGTACTGTTTTCTTAGAGCCCAAATCTTGGGGTGAGTACAATTCTACTCCCTTGGTTACAAGCAAGTTTTCTTTCTAACTAAACTTCTCTTTGGACATCAGACATTACATAGATTTCTAAGTGAAAGGACATTTTGATACCTTCGATCAATTGTGTTACTTTAGTTTCAAATCTAGTTAGGTTATTTTCAGGGAATTGTTCCAGTTTTACTACTTTAGTATTACAGGTATGTGTGCTAATTCTCTTGTTTTGGGTAATTGGGGTTTAGATAGACTGGATGTAGGAATGATAGAAATTATAATATTAGTTAAAGCGGCCATTTGATTTAAAGTGCCAATCCCGATAACTTTTTGGGGAATAAAACTGCCTAATTTTGTGTTAAAATCCTTTAAAATCCATAACCTAAGGCCCACCGACTAACCCGATATTTGTGATACGCTTGTAAATAACTTAAACCTGACAGTCTTCATCTGGAAATGGAGAACGTTTTATTATACAGTATCTGGATAAAACCAGACTTTTTTCTATACAAATAACATGTAGGTGAAATTTACCTTTTGTTATCAAGTACAGGGCATGGGTCATTCACTGTACAGACCTCTCAAGAAACATTAATCGATTATCAGGTCAACCAATGAAAAAATTGACCCGAAATCTTAAAAGGGTTACGTGTCCGGATAAGCAGTGTTGATGTTCACGCCCAAAGGACTCAATATTTTGAGCTAAAAATTTGAGACAAGGTAAATACACCATGCCACTATATTTTGGTCCATAAATTTCATAAATACTCGGACTTTAATTTTTGAGACTCCTGTTCTTATCGGGATTGTCCCTTTAAATTATAAATAGAAAATAACATGTAAAGATAATTAGTTTTTTATATATATAAATATATAGTAGATTATAAGGTACCATATTGAAAGTATATTGTATATATAATGAGAATAATGTTATTTTCCAGAATATAGTTATCTGAAGATTTTGTTTAACATCTTGGATAGTCTTCCTTAAAAACCCCTTCTTTGGGTATGTGGTCAATTACTTATATAATACTTTTAATATAAACTTATGGCGTAGTTAATATATTTAAGTTAGTAATATATTTTAGTGTGTAAATTATGGATATATTTAATCATTAAATATGCATGCCTTACTATTATGTTATTTTATATTATTCGACTGTGATATGTATATTAATTCTAATGTATATATTTTAAGGGTTTTTAATAAAGGTTTAGAAACTACAGAGCAGTTTTTATTGATTTACACCCCCCGGTTACATATCTTGGGCCTGTCGAAAGCCAGTTATTATCAAATCATATGCCATGGGTCGTAAGCGAAAAATTGAACAGCCTTCTTCAACGCCTGGCAGAAGAATGTCAGATTTTGTTAATATTCCACCACCAAAATGCAAAATGCCCGAAGACTACAGAGTTGAAACGTAAATATCATTTGAAGAGTCCAGGGGAAGAACGATCTAAGTCACATTTTTATACACCCACATTTTCATGTGGAAGTATATTGTCGTCGCCCCTGTCCGTCCTCCCGTCTACAATTGTTTGTGAACAGTCTACAGGTCACAATTTTTATCCAATTTCAATGAAACTCGAAATATAGGATTATCGCCCCCTCGATATTGACATATATCAGACTGTAACTTCATGGATTATGGCCCCCGATTGTACGAAAAATCATGTTTTTAGCTTCTGAACATTGTAGAGGTCACAATTTTGAACCGATTTTGATGAAACTTGAAATGCATGTCTGTAACAACCCAAAGATCTTTGTTCCTTTCAATATTTGTGCATATCGGATCGTATTTTCCAGAATTATGGTCCCTGATTGTACGAAAAATCGTATTTTTTTATCTTATGGTCAGTGACGAAGTGTAGAGTGAAGTCTGAATGAAACATATTATACTCCTAGATACCAGAGATTAGATGGCATCATTTATTCCTACACACTCTCCGAGTGCAGCTGACGTGTAAAGTGTTTTACAGAATCTTCGCAAAATATAAGGGGGGGGGGGTGGACGGCCTAGTGGTCTAGAGTGCCGCGCTTTGACCTCTAGCTGGCCGGTCACCTGTGGCTTGCGGCTGTGGTTTCGAGCCCTGGTGTGAACGTATGTGACATGGAGATGGGGGCGCCTTCTCAACCTCGTGGGTTTCCTCCAAGCACTCCGGTTTCCTCCCACTGTTAAACACCCCACGCGCAAGCGAATTATTGAAATAAAATGAAACCATATGTTAGTCCCAAAATGACCTAGTTTGTGTCGAGTGGACGTTAAACCCCATTTCACTCTCTCTCTCTATCGAAAAATATAATATAACAAGATCTTGGTTCCTTTCGATATTTGCCAAAATCGTCTTTCTTAGCTTGTGGTCCCTCTGGAGGTCATGATTATTATCCGATTTTAAAAAAAACCCGTTTGATTATATCACCGTTACACCGTAATCAAGGTTGAGTTCGAATTTCGTGAAACTCTGTCTGACAAAATGCCCGCCGCTTGTACGCGAATAGTGTAAAAATATGGCATATCAAATATGGTAGAGGTCACAATCTTAATTCGATTTTGATGAAACTTGAAAAATATGTTTATAACCTAAAGATCTTGGTTCCTTTCGATATTTGCCCATATCCCGTCGTAACGTCCTGAATTATGGCCCTTGATGGTGCTTTATACGAATCATAATACCAGTACAACAACTGACTTTCACTTCTCAGGCAAATTAAAGTTAAATTAAGGTAAAAAGAAGGTGAATTAGATCGTTCTTCCCATGTGCTATTCATATATTATCAAGCAGAGGTCATTCATGTGTAGCTTGTAAAAAACATATTGAATAAATTAGATGTTTTAATAAGACCGTGCCTTAACAGAAGTTTATACAGAGTTGAAACGTCAATATCATGAATGATCAAAACCAGCAGAGGTCATAATATTCTATGTATATGTACCGTTCAATTTGATGAAAGGTGTAGATCACTGTGTCACACTGGTTTCAAGTTCAATGCCGTTGTTGGACGACCTAGACTACCGACTCAATGACAGAGCTTATGATCAAACGCACATGTGCGTTAAATCTTTCAAACACCTAACCCTCTTAAAACAGAGTAGTGGTGAAAGGTACCCTTTTCCGCTAGTCAAGCGCCAAGACATCACACATGCAGCATCCCCTTAAAAAGAACCCTAGATGCTCACCGCACTTATTTTATGCAGTCAGGGTAATGATTAAAAAGTTTCAAAGCGCTAAGACATCACACAGGAGGCATCCCCTGAAAGTGCTGACTCACCGTGTCCAACCTTTAAGTTCTCTTTCAATTCTGGATAAACTTCTGAAAAAAATGGAAAATGTTATCCTTAATAATATGTTCTTTAACATTAAATCGGTGATAAATCTAAGGTTTTTGTTTACCAATACCCTCTAACGTTTCCAGTGATGTGCCCCGCCTTAATGTAGAAATTTATCTCCGATATAAAACATCAGCTGGACTGTTTTTTGTGACCCTGTCAACTGCCCAAATTAATAGAGAGAGAGAAATGGGGATTACCGTCCACTCAACACAAACTAGGTCATTTTGGTGCAAACCAATGGTTCAATTGTATTTCAATAATTCGCTTGCAAGTAGGGGTCTATATAAATGGGAGGAAACCGGAGAACCAAGAGAAAACCCACGAGGTTTGACAGGCTACCCTACTCCTTGTCACGTGCAACCAGAGAATCGGAACCACGCCAGTTGACCCAAGGACATTCGGCCACCCATCCCACTGTCCAATTAAATGTGCTTTCTTCATATAATGTTGTTATTCCCAAAAAGAGTTTGGAAATAACTAACATAACGTTACCCTTCATGATTGGATATATCGGTTAAGACGGTGCCGCGGCTTAATTTAACATTGTACCGTAGCATCAAATGAGCTAGGTATTATGATTTGGTAATTTATAAATAGGTAAATTAAAATAATCACAGAGCTTATCATTGAAGGTAACATTAAATCATTTTCGAACTTAACATTTAATTTCAGGTTTTTGTTTGGTGTATAAGAAAGCTCAACTGATACAGCTAGCTATGTGTAATATCACGTGATCTAGTTGAGAAATAAAAATATCCATGGTAACTAAAACCTTCATCTAATTGACGACTTTTGTACGGAAGTCTGAAAAATCCGAAAATGATATCCTTGATAATATGTTCGGTAACATTAAATCTGTGATAAATCTTAGGGCTTATTTACCATGGACATGCAGACACCAATTAGAAACGGAGTTGGGGTTGTCTCGTGTGTAAAGCCCTCGCTTGTCTAGACAATTGGTGTAACACTACAGAAAACAGAAGCACGGCATAATTGATAAGACCTTTATCAAGAACATAGAATAGATATAAATCGGGAGAAGCTCTATTCAAAGTCAGTAAACATCTGCTTATAAAGCGTACGACAATTAGGGAAAATGTCAGTAAACGGTCGGATGCAAAGTCAGTATTGTTGACGAAAGAAGAGTATTATAGTTTGATAGAAGAAGTCAAGGTTGCACTAGTAGCTGAGAAGAAGACGGCCCGGCAGTACTACGTTCTTGGGAGGTATGATATCTTGCAGTGCGGAGACATTGAGAAGTTGATCAAAAAGAGAAAATCAGAATCTGGTTATTTCACCCATATTGATGAGATGTGTGACATCCTAAAGCGTGCCCACATATCTACATATAGTAGATTATAAGGTACCATATTGAAAGTATATTGTATATATAATCAGAATAATCTGAAGATTTTGTTTAACATCTTGGATAGTCTTCTTAAAAACCCCTTCGTTGGGTATGTGGTCAATTACTTATATAATACTTTTTATATAAACTTATGGCGTAGTTAATATATTTAAGTTAATAATTTATTTTAGTGTGTAAATTATAGATATATTTAATCATTAAATATGCATGCCTTACTATTATGTTATTTTATACTATTTGATTGTGATATGTATACATTTTAATGTATATATTTTCAGGGTTTTTAATAAAGGTTTATAAACTACAGATATGAACCACGACCGTTGGGTTATAAACTTACATGTCAAATTTCATCAAAATCGGATAAGAATTTTGACCTCTGCAGGTTCCACAACCTTGATATATCATATTTTTACACCATTCGCGTATTAGCGGCAGCCATTTTGTCCGGCAGTTTTGGTTTAATTTCTACAAAATTCGACCTCAACCTTCATTACAGTGTAACGGTGATATAATCAAATGTTTTTTTAAAATCGGATAATAATTGATACCTCTAGAGGGACCACAAGCTAAAAAAGTCGATTTTGTGTACAATCATGGGCTATAATTCAGGATGTTACAATCCGATATGCGCAAATATCAAAAGGAACCAAGATCTTAGGGTTATAAACATGCGTTTCAAGTTTCATCAAAATCAGATGAAAATTGTGACCTCTACTTGGTCCACAACCTAGATATACCATATTTTCTATAGTATTCCCGTACAAACGGCGGTCATTTTATACGTCAGTTTTGGTCCGAATTTCACGAAATTCGAACTCAACCTTCATTACCATGTAACGGTGATATAATCAAACGGTTTTATAAATGGAATGATAATTATGACCTCTAGAGAGACCGAAAGCTCAAAAAGGCCATTTTTCGTACAATCAGAGGAAACAATTCAGGAAGTTACGATCCGACATGCGCAAATATCGACAGAAACCAAGATCTTTGGGTTATAAATATGCATTTCAAGTTTCATCAAAATCGGTTCAAAATTGTGACCTCTACACTGTTCACAAGCTTATAAAAACGTGATTTTTGGTACAATCAGGGGCCATAACCCGTGAAGTTACATGCCAATATCGAAAGGAACCGATATCGGAGGGTGATAAACCTACATTTCAAGTTTCAATGAAATCGGATAAAAATTGTGACCTGAAGACTGTTCATAAAAAATTGTGGACGGACGGACGAACAGGGGCGACGACGTTATATGTCCACGTGAAAATGTGGGCGTATAAAAATCGAAGGTCAGTGTGCACGTTAAAGACTCTTGACAGTAGGAATTCGAAATAATAAGGGGTTGTCGGGTCGCTGGTCGGGGACAATTAACCCCATGGATTATGACCACCCTCATTAGCCCGGATAGAGACGAAAACCCCATTGCAATTTACGTGGCAAGGGATAGGGTCGCCTGTCCAACCTCGTGGGTTTCTTCCTACTACTAAAGACCCATACGCGCAAGCGAATTATTGAAATAAAATTAAACCATGTTATTCCCGAAATGACCTAGTTTGTGTCGAGCGGCCGTTAAAACCCAGTTCCTTCTCTCTCTCCATTGCATTTTATGTTACTCTCTCTCTCCATTGCATTCTATGTCACTAAGTGGCAAACGATTGGTATTAAATAAAATGATTACCCAACGTCTCCAGAGATTTTTTGTGTTTTCCATTTAGACGGTGGTGTCTCGACTTAATGTAGAAATTTATCTCCTGTATAGAACATCAACTGAGCTATTTATTGTCTCAACTGTCCAACTTAATATGACTCCTTAATAGTAATATTGTTATTCGCCAAAAGAGTTGGGAAATATTGACATAACATTACCCTTCATGATTGCATATATCGGTTTAGACGGTGTCTCGGCTTAATTTACCATTGTACCGTAGCATCAACTGAGCTAGGTATTATGATTTGGTAATTTATAAATAGGTAAATTAAAATAATCACAGAGCTTATCATTGAAGACAACATTAAATCATTATCGAACTTAACACTAGAGGTTTCTGTTTGGTGTATAAGAAAGCTCGACTACTACATGTAGCCATGTGCAATGTCACGTGATTTAGTTGAGAAACAAAAATATCCATGGTAACTAACATATGCTGACTCACCGTTTGTCATCTTCAAGAAATTGACGCTCTTCGGACAGACGTCTGAAAAATTCGAAATTGATATCCTTAATAATATTTTGGGTAACATTAAATCTGTGATAAATCTTAGGTCTTATTCTACCATGGACATGCAGACACCAATTAGAAACGGAGTTGGGGTTGTCTCGTGGGTAAAGCCCTCGCTCGTCTAGACAATTGGTGTAACACTACAGATAACAGAAGCTCAGCGTAATTGATAAGACCTTTATCAAGAACATAGAATAGATATAAATCAGGAAGAGCTCTATTCCAAGTGAGTAAACTCCTGCTTATAAAGCGTACGACAATTAGGGAAAATAGGACAAGAGTGATCATCATGTATTGTCTATCTATCAGTTTATGGCAGCGCTCACGCTGTCTATCGCCAAATTCGCCAATTGCGATAAAATATAATTTTGGCTATAAAATATTGAATTTGGCGATATTGTTTTCCTGTATGGCGATTCTTTTTTTTACCTGGAAATAAAAAATTATCGACACAAAGCTTTGATTTCCGCGCGTACATACGAGTTATACTAAACACAGTACAATCGATCGTGCTTGGTTGAGTCAATCAACAATCACTTAGGTATCAATATAATAGCCCTATCTTTTGTCTCTTGGTCAATCTGGGATAAGTGTTAATAATTATATACACTAAGAGTAGTATTAAACTAATTAAGAGACAAAAGATTTAATTATGTGTTTTCAAATACGAATCGGTTGCTTTGTTGATGGTTTATTATGTGGTAGAGTGATTTTATTTATTTTGTAACCGGGTCTAATATAAGCAAAGACGAGGTCGTTTAAATCTTTATTATAAAAAACCCTGTAAAAATATACATACATAGAATTAACATTAAATACATTTAATTTATAATACATATAATACACTTAAAAATAGATCAGACATTACACTGTACATTACACTGTATTACTATTATATTATAAGACTATTTAATTCTATACTGATATCTTTACAGAAATAATTATCTTTTATATCTCTAATTATTTAAAGCTAATACTTATATATAACATGACATACCCTAAAAGGGGTTTTAAAGATCTCGGTGTTGAAACAACACTACCATTTATCGGAACTATCAGCTAGAAGGTATCCTATATAAACAAATGATTCAATGATTACTTTATGCTAAAACTAAACCTAAACTTAATTAATAAATGATAATACTTATTGCTTAAAAGCTGCAGAATATGTATAAATGTATTTTACTGTGTTTGTAAAGAATAATATATGAAATAACTAATTTACACATCTTACATTCACCACACCCCAAGACAATACCAATGATATTCAAATACACATACCTTTAATTAGATCAATAAAGACTTGACCAAAAGTATCTTCAGGAACGGTAGCAACTTATTAAACTTTGAAAACACGACACAAGTTAAAGATTTAGAAGGTAATCTTTAACCATCTGATACAATCAAAATCCTAAGTAAAACTGAATTTGATTGTTACACCTGTAACCCAGGAAGTTGGGTTTGTTAGGCAAAGTATCCAAGGAGATGATGAGATGATAGTCACTGATGTTGTTACAAAGACCTGTCCAGAAGCTGAACATCCAGTGACTATGAATATAAGGGTTCAAAGATCAGATGAAAGTGAAAGTTTGTTATTGTTTATTGATCTGCTGTCAGTATAGTGCAGTGTAGACTAAAACCTATTACATAATTAAAACACCCAAATTCCACACTATCACATTCTCCCCTCCTAAAAGAAAGGTCGTCTCGACAATTAAAACAACTAAAACCAAAATATCAAACTAAATTAAAACTCGCATATTCAAAACTAAAAACCACATATTGTCCTTATAGCTTCGCACACAATTCTTCTTCGTTCAGGTGGTAAATTAACGAACTCATCTGAAGTCAGGTACACAAACAGGTTTTCTGGACTCATGACCACGGAAGGTGTAATCTTCATGATGTAGTCCCCACCTTGGTATTTCTGTGGTAGTTGCCTGTTCCTTGTTGATCTTCGTGGAGGTTCTGGGGAGTCATCTTCTGAACTAGGTAAATGATCAGACTGGAGTTCCACATCACTTTCATAAGTTTCTTCCACATCCTCACTCACCTCATGTCGTCTCGTGGGGCTAGCTGGCGGCGAAGGAAGTCTTCCCCGATCCACTACCACAACATCGTCATCCTCTTCACTTGACTCTACCACCGGCTCTTGAATGACAGCCGTCTTCCTCCTGGGTTTAGGTATTGGTGCAACACTATCGGGTAAATCGAAAGGAATGGAACCAATTGGAAGAAGGTTATTCCGATGAAGCATCCGAATTCTTCCAACACCATCTTCTCGTTTTACCTCATAGACTTATATATCGGGATTGGGTTGTTGTATCACCGTATATACCTGTTCTTCAAATTTATCCGCGATCTTGTGGCGTCCGTCTTTAAAAACTAACTTTTTTACTAAAACTCTATCGTCTTCTTCTAACACTGACTCTGTGGCTCTTCTGTCGATGAAATTGTCGAAAAGGATCCTCGCTGTTGTTTTGGCATCATGGCTTCTTGTTGCAATTGCCTGAGCGTACCTGGTAAAATGATCAGTGATGACTAAGATGTTCGAATATTTCCCTTTACACTCCTCTAAACACAAATAATCCATACAGAGAATCTCCATAGGTTGTGATGATGTAATATTCACTAGTGGTACTCGAGAGTTAGTGGAGGACTTGCGCATGAGGCATCTCTTGCAAGATTTCAAATATTCGTCGACATCTGCAGACATCCGTGGCCAAAATACTCGTTCTTTAAGAAGACTTAAAGTTCTGTCACGACCCTGGTGACCTACATCGTCATGGCAACCTTTTAAAACAGACAACTTTTCAGATGTTGGTATAACTAGCTGGTGAATATCTCCATCATTACCTGTAGATTTCCTATACAGCACATCATTCTTGAGAATAAGCTTGTTGAATTCCCTTAAGTAAACGCCTTCATCCCTTGAAGATGGGGGTAAAGTTGGTTTACTTTGTCTGGTTACTGCTGTGTAGATGGGACCAATAACCGAATCACCCTTTTGTTTCCTAGACCAATCCACAAAACTGTCTGAAGATGACAAATCCTGTATAGATGAATCAGGAACTACTTGAGTTGCCAAACATTCAACAAAACCTCTGTCCAATAATGATGTTGGTAATGCTTTGATGATCTCGGATGATATACTGGTAATTTCTTCTTGTGTAACACTACATACAGATAACAGAATATCAGCATAGTTGATAGACCTTTATTGAGAGCATGAAATAGGCATACTCCGGGAGGAGCGCCATTCCAAGTCTTCTGAAACTAACAGTAAACTCTGGCTTATAAAGCATACAATTAATTAAGAAAAGTGATACACAAGCGATGTACATATTTGGCATTGTTTATTTATGAGATTATAGTATCTGTAACTGCACTGCATATTTAATAAGATCGTGAATGAGATCGTGCCTATTGTCAAAACGAGCAGAGGCCATTCGCGTGTAGTCCGTAAATAACATATTGAACACATTAGCTGTTTTATTAAGTCCGTGCCTTGAAGAAGTTGTGTCGAGTTGAACACGTCAATATCATTAATGATCAAAAATCAGCAGAGGTCAGAAAGTTCTATCTGTATATTTATATTTCAATATGATGTAGAGATCACTTTGTCACATTCCATCCCCACCCATTTAAGTTATTTATTAAAAATAAATAACTAATACCATTCTCACAGGTGGGACACTGTCTTCATCTCTATCAATTGAAGGTACACAAAATTAAGTTAAATCACACACGAATTAAGAAGAGCACACACGATATAATAATAGTAATGAAAACACACACGATTATATAGTTATATGATATTTTCGGAACACTAGGTCCTTGACTTTTGTAGGACAATACCATTATACCATTAAATTCTGGCATTCCTCTTGATTAATTATGACAAAGTGAATGACACTTGTTTATTTCTTGGTACTGGTGTGGAAACATCTGTTCCATGGAGCGTATTCTCGTCCTCGGTCTCAGCCGACACCATCCCCTTAATTATCGTTATCTAACATACATTAAATACAATACAATATCAATATCAACACTTGAAAACATTTTATATGGACATCACAAAGTCAAGTCCTAATTCTATAAAAACAATTACATTGATAAACATGCTACAATAATATAAGTTCAATATAAATACTCGCTACAATAATATAAGTTCAATATAAATACTCGGTTATACGTTCCAACCGAGAAAAAAAAATCAAAAAACACTTTTTCAATGTCAATAATTTCACTGTTGCCACCACTGAATAAGTTCAGGTGATGTTAGAATTGTTCTTTTTCTTGCACAGCTAATTTGATGCACGTAGGCACTTCTGCAAACTGGGCTTGAGGGTCATAGCTTTTGACATACTGGAATGCCCTGGGCTGGTTCAACGTTGGGGTACGTTAAGATAAGGTACAATAAATCCCATAAATGATCAATGTACTTGCTAAATTAGACCAATTACAATTACATTACCCTTAATTTACAACATTGATTTCAATTGGATGTCATAATACTTAATCATATTCTTACACTTAAGTTTATTTAAAATCAAAATTGTATTTACTTTTAAGTGAATAAACTATTAACAATAGAATTTAATCTGCCCCTAAGAAAAATAAGCAGTATTAATTAGTACTTATCACCTAAAGTCATTAATAACATTGAAACTCATTAGTAGTCAGCTTTACTAATTGACAGTGACAGGTTAAGATTATAACCCGTCTTAACATTGGTGCTATATAGCGCTTCGTGTATATATCACAAGCTTGTAGCCAAGGGGTGCTATCTTACACGCGGAGAACAGAAAAGACAGACATGTGCCTGTGTGAGATGTCCATATAGATACTCCCTATTAACATTTCGTTCTGAATTCAAACGAGAAACAGCATCTTGATACAAGGGATCAGTATTTATTACAAGACCTGATTGTATGATACTCCTGGTTGTAAAAATAAAATAATTACAACCCATAAGTTATTATATTCCTGACGTTTACATGTAACGAAAAATAAAAAATTACAAATATAAGTTCTTGACGTGTACAATACATTAGTATGGTTTTACGTAACATTACTCATGACATAACAGGGAATTCAAAATTTATTCGACAGCTAATCGCACTTTCAAATTAAACTTTAAATTATCCATTTTACCACGTTATACTTTTTTTTTTTTTGGGGGGGGGGGGTGAACACATACTTTAAACTTATTCTCCTTTATATTTCTTTAACAAAACGACATGAATAATCCAGAAACAGTTATATTGCATAAGCTACTCGCTATATATTGCAATGCACCCTGTTTCAATTTAAAACATTTTTTAAAACCTAATACCAACCCACACAAAGGGCCATTAAGTTTTAATTTTTCTTGGGCATTTTCCTTCACAACCCTAAAACCTAAACGCGATTTTACACATATTCATACCTTAACCATACGCGGTTAAACACATATACATTACTTGGACATAACACTACATTACATTATTACGATCTATAACTTTATAGAACGGAGACTTCATTTTATTTCTTTTAGCTTAGTTATACTGTTTCAGTTTTAGAATTCTTATCTATACCGACGTTTATAGAAATTATTTACCCATGTGTAAAACTAACTCTTATTTACTTAACTTAATTATTTACTAGTTTGCCATTTTTTCGAAAACTTTATATTGATCAAATCCCTAACCTTTAACAAAATTTTAAATTATCCCTTGGTCATTTTTGGCGTTCCATTGTCAGTTACAAGGAAATATGCACCTACCTTAAAAACGACTGGAAACTTCTTCTTCCATGGGTTTCCTCCCGGTTACGAACCTGGACGTCAGTGATTCCATGACTGATGGCTGTGGCTATAATTATTGGCATTATCACTGGTAAGACTTCCCGCCGGTATGGCGATTCAAGCCCAGGTTCATATAGTCACGGCATCCAAATCTGATACCACCCAGGACGGTCACAGCAACCAAATCTGATATCTTGACTAATTGTAATTAACAATCCCGGTTGATTACTAATGAAACCAAAATCTTTTCAACTTGCAGATTAACTGGAGAATTCTGTCTAACAAGATTGCCTGCGGCTTCATGGGACTGGATCCCGTTCTGTCTGGTTCACTGATTCACGGCGCCAAATCTGATACGACCCAGGACGGTCACGGCATCCAAATCTGATATCTGTAACACTACATACAGATAACAGAATATCAGCATAGTTGATAGACCTTTATTGAGAGCATGAAATAGGCATACTCCGGGAGGAGCGCCATTCCAAGTCTTCTGAAACTAACAGTAAACTCTGGCTTATAAAGCATACAATTAATTAAGAAAAGTGATACACAAGCGATGTACATATTTGGCATTGTTTATTTATGAGATTATAGTATCTGTAACTGCACTGCATATTTAATAAGATCGTGAATGAGATCGTGCCTATTGTCAAAACGAGCAGAGGCCATTCGCGTGTAGTCCGTAAATAACATATTGAACACATTAGCTGTTTTATTAAGTCCGTGCCTTGAAGAAGTTGTGTCGAGTTGAACACGTCAATATCATTAATGATCAAAAATCAGCAGAGGTCAGAAAGTTCTATCTGTATATTTATATTTCAATATGATGTAGAGATCACTTTGTCACACTTGATGATCTGATGTTAGCCTGGATAAGCAATCTGCGTCGATGTTCTGACGTCCAGGTCGATATTTGATGTTAAATGTGTAGTTTTCTAAGGCAGCCAACCATCTATGTCCAGTCGCATCTAATTTCGCAGAGGTGAGAACATACGTTAGTGGGTTGTTGTCGGTAAAAACAGTACAGGTGTTTCCTAGTAAATAATGATGAAACTTGTCAGCCATAGCCCACTTCAGTGCCAAAAATTCCAATTTATGAGCTGGATAGTTCTTCTCAGACCGTGCTAAACTCCTACTGGCGTAAGCTATAACCCGATCTTTACCGTCTTGATGTTGATACAGTATGGCTCCCAACCCAACACCACTGGCGCCTACATGAAGAATGTATGGCTTGGTACTATCTGGATAGGCAAGAACTGGAGTGGTTATCAAGGCCTGTTGGTAGGAATCTTCCAATCCTTAACTTTGTTGACTTTCTCTGGGTCAGTATGAACTCCCTCAGATGACACGACATCTGTAACACTACATACAGATAACAGAATATCAGCATAGTTGATAGACCTTTATTGAGAGCATGAAATAGGCATACTCCGAGAGGAGCGCCATTCCAAGTCTTCTGTAACTAACAGTTAACTCTGGCTTATAAAGCATACAATTAATTAAGAAAAGTGATACACAAGCGATGTACATATTTGGCATTGTTTATTTATGAGATTATAGTATCTGTAACTGCACTGCATATTTAATGAGATCGTGCCTTTTGTTAAAACGAGCAGAGGCCATTCGTGTGTAGTCCGTAAATAACATATTGAACACATTAGATGTTTTATTAAGTCCGTGCCTTGAAGAAGTTGTGTCGAGTTGAACACGTCAATATCATTAATGATCAAAAATCAGCAGAGGTCAGAAAGTTCTATCTGTATATTTATATTTCAATATGATGTAGAGATCACTTTGTCACATTCCATCCCCACCCATTTAAGTTATTTATTAAAAATAAATAACTAATACCATTCTCACAGGTGGGACACTGTCTTCATCTCTATCAATTGAAGGTACACACAATTAAGTTAAATCACACACGAATTAAGAAGAGCACACACGATATAATAATAGTAATGAAAACACACGCGATTATATAGTTATATGATATTTTCGGAACACTAGGTCCTAGACTTTTGTAGGACGATACCATTATACCATTAAATTCTGGCATTCCTCTTGATGAATTATGACAAAGTGAACGACACTTGTTTATTTCTTGGTGCTGGTGTGGAAACATCTGTTCCATGGAGCGTATTCTCGTCCTCGGTCTTACCCGACACCATACCCCTTAATTATCGTTATCTAACATACATTAAATACAATACAATATCAATATCAACACTTGAAAAGAATTAATATGGACATCACAAATTCAAGTCCTAATTCTATAAAAACAATTACATTGATAAACATGCTACAATAATATAAGTTCAACATAAATACTCGGTTATACGTTCCAACCGAAAAAAAAAAAATCAACAAAAAACACTTTTTCAATGTCAATAATTTCACTGTTGCCACCACTGAATAAGTTCAGGTCATGTTAGAATTGTTCTTTTTCTTGCACAGCTAATTTGATGAACGTAGGCACTTCTGCAAACTGGGCTTGAGGGTCATAGCTTTTGACATACTGGAATGCCCGTCTGGTTCATTGTTGCGGTACGTCAAGATAGGGTACAATAAATCCCATAAATGATCAATGTACTTGCTAAATTAGACCAATTACAATTACATTACCCTTAATTTACAACATTGATTTCAATTGGATGTCATAATACTTAATCATATTCTTACACTTAAGTTTATTTAAAATCAAAATTGTATTTACTTTTAAGTGAATAAACTATTAACAATAGAATTTAATCTGCCCCTAAGTAAAAATAAGCAGTATTAATTAGTACTTATCACCTAAAGTCATTAATAACATTGAAATTCATTAGTAGTCTGCTTTACTAATTGACAGTGACAGGTTAAGATTATAACCCGTCTTAACATTGGTGCTATATAGAGCTTCGTGTATATATCACAAGCTTGTAGCCAAGGGGTGCTATCTTACACGCTGAGAACAGAAAAGACAGACATGTGCCTGTGTGAGATGTCCATATAGATACTCCCTATTAACATTTCGTTCTGAATTCAAACGAGAAACAGCATCTTGATGCAAGGGATCAGTATTTATTACAAGACCTGATTGTATGATACTCCTGGTTGTAAAAATAAAATAATTACAACCCATAAGTTATTATATTCCTGACGTTTACATGTAACGACAAATAAAAAATTACAAATATAAGTTCTTGACGTGTACAATACATTAGTATGGTTTTACGTAGCATTACTCATGACATAACAGGGAATTTAAAATTTATTCGACAGCTAATCGCACTTTCAAATCAAACTTTAAATTATCCATTTTACCACGTAATACTTTTTTTTTTTGGTTTGAACACATCCTTTAAACTTATTCTCCTTGATATTTCTTTAACAACACGACATGAATAATCCAGAAACAGTTACATTGCATAAGCAACTCGCTATATATTGCAATGCACCCTGTTTCAATTTAAAACATTTTTTTAAAACCTAATACCAACCCACACAAAGGGCCATTAAGTTTTTAATTTTTCTTGGGCATTTTCCTTTATAACCCTAAAATCTAAACGCGATTTTACACATATTCATACCTTAACCATACCCGGTTAAACACATATACATTACTTGGACATAACACTGCATTACATTATTACGATCTATAACTTTATAGAACGGAGACTTCATTTTATTTCTTTTAGCTTAGTTATACTGTTTCAGTTTTAGAATTCTTACCGACGTTTATAGAAATTATTTACCCATGTGTAAAACTAACTCTTATTTAAACTTAATTATTTACTTGTTTGACATTTTTTTCGAAAACTTTATATTGATCAAATCCCTAACCTTTAAACAATTTTAAAATTATCCCTTGGTCATTTTTGGCGTTCCATTGTCAGTTACAAGGAAATATGTACCTACCTTAAAAACGACTGGAAATTCTTCTTCCAAGGGTTTCCTCCCAGGATCGAACCCGGACGTCAGTGATTCCATGACTGCTGGCTGTGGCTGTAAGTATTGGCATTATCACTGGTAAGACTTCCCGCCGGTATGGCGATTCAAGCCCAGGTTCATATAGTCACGGCATCCAAATCTGATACCACCCAGGACGGTCACAGCAACCAAATCTGATATCTTGACTAATTGTAATTAACAATCCCGGTTGATTACCAATGAAACCAAAATCTTTTCAACTGGCAGATTAACTGGAGAATTCTGTCTAACAAGATTGCCAGCGGCTTCATGGGACTGGATCCAGGACGGTCACGGCATCCAAATCTGATATATGTAACACTACATACAGATAACAGAATATCAGCATAGTTGATAGACCTTTATTGAGAGCATGAAATAGGCATACTCCGAGAGGAGCGCCATTCCAAGTCTTCTGTAACTAACAGTTAACTCTGGCTTATAAAGCATACAATTAATTAAGAAAAGTGATACACAAGCGATGTACATATTTGGCATTGTTTATTTATGAGATTATAGTATCTGTAACTGCACTGCATATTTAATGAGATCGTGCCTTTATGTTAAATCAACAAATACACAAATAGGCCTACATCTACACTACAGGAACTAGTCTATATATACTGGAACATATCTAACTACATTGTAACATCCATTCTACACCGCTGCCAACGCAGCGGCCGGTCTCTGCCGCCTGCTCTCTCTCCCTCTCTCTCTGGCTGTCTTGTCTTTCACTTCTCTACTGTGAGTATACACTACTGTATATAAAGCCTCCAACACTTCGGGAAGGTGGACAGGAGGGATCATCAAATAAGGAAGTTCTATGGCGTTTGTACATATCGTATGTAGCTAGTAAATAACATATGGAATAAATTATGTAGTTAACAAGATCGTGCCTTAAATAAGTTTAGACAGTAAAAGAAACGTCCACTATAATAAATATCAAAACTAACAGAGGTCATACAGTTCACCTAAATGAATGTTCAGATAACTTTGTTACACATGTCCCAAATATTTAACCTTGGTCTGGAAGAATTTGCATTTCTTTGGTGCCAGCTTTAAACCCCATTCTTCAAACCGTTGAAAAACTAACTGTAACCGTTCCAAATGTTGTTCATATGAGTCAGAAAAAATGATGACATCGTCCAAGTATATCATACAGATTTTGAGGTGAAGATCTCCAAGACATTCCTCCATAAGTCTCTGGTAAGTTGCCGGCGCGTTGGTCAATCCAAAGGGCATCCTATTAAACTGGTAAAAGCCTAGAGGGCCCACGGTGAATGCTGTCTTGCATTTATCAGTTGACTTTAATTCGACTTGATGGTAACCACTTTTCATGTCCAAAACTGAAAAATACTTCGCACCAACTAAGTTGTCTAAAATCTCATCAATGTGTGGTAGAGCATACGCATCTTTGATGGTTCTTCTGTTTAGCTGGCGGAAGTCAACGCACATACGCAGGGAATTGTCTTTCTTGCGACACAAAACGATGTTAGAGGACCAAGGACTGTGAGACTTTGTGATGATTCCACTTTTAAGTAAGTCTTCGAGGTGATTTCTTACTTCATCATACATAGCCGGTGGTATTCGTCGATGTTTCTGTTTGAATGGTACGTTGTTTTCTAAGTTAATAGCATGTTTCACCAGACTGGTACACCCAACATCAATGTCACTACTTGAGAATATATGTAGCCATTTCTTCATAAAATCTGATGCTGCCTGATGTTCCTCTTTAGTCATGGTGTCATCAGCTAATACAATCTTATCCAAGACGGTTGATTCTTCAGGAACAGTGGATTGAATGCTCGATGAAGTCACGTGATGCGGGTGATCAACTATGGTAACTGGTGTCAGTTCACAAACTATAGCACTGGGTTGAATTAACACAGGATACGATGACAAATTTGAGACTGTGACGGATAATAAATCCTTGTTACCAGGTATAAAATTCACAAGAATTGGAGCTATTTCTAACGACGCTGGTAAATTAGACTGTGAAGAAGATTGACACAAAGCTTGACACGACTTAGATGAAATACTTTTCACCAAACACGTTAAAACTATAGACTTGTTACTATGTAGTAAAATAGATTTTCTTTCCGCACATTCACATTTATCTTTACTAGCTTTGTGCTGAATCTGCATGCACTGAAAGGTTAGTCTCCATGAATTATGCTGAATTAACTTACAAAAATTAACACCATGAAGTTCCTTTGCTGTGTTCATAAAAGATTGTAAAATATTAGTACCTAAAATAACTGGTATTCTGTTATGAAAATCGGTATCAGGCACAATTAAAAATATACAGGTTAACGACGTTTCTGAAATGGATGGTACGCATACATCCGCTTGTGTCCAACCTAAATATGGTAATTCATGACCTCCTGCGCCTTCGAGCTTGATGATATCGCTTAACGATTCTAACACACATGTATCCTCAAGATGCTGTTTAAAAAATAAAAATCCGATGACAGATACCTGAGAACCACTATCAAGTAAAGATGAACAATGTATAGTATTAATAAAAATATCTGAGGTGTTGCTCTTTCCAATTAAGTCATTAGGGCCTGAACCCACATCTAACGCCTGCCCCTTGACGCCGATGTCCTGGAGTTTAAAGGTTTCTTTAAATTCACCCGACAACCATACTGTACATGACCCTTCTGTCCACACCGATAACATGTTGGTTCGTATTGATCTTCAGGAGAAGTGTTAGATGCTGTACAATTATTCGTCTTTAGGCTCTTTATTTCTTCCTGCATGCTCTTCGTGGTTGTGGCCAATGATGCAACTAATAGTTTTAAATCGGTATCGCTATCGCTGGGTTTTTCTGTTGTTGTCATCTTTAAAGAAGCAGTTTTTCGAGATGTGGGAACAGGTAACTCTAGGTCGTGTTCAATTTGCCGCACTGCTACAAGAAGTTGGTCGTAGTCTTGTAAAGAATCAAATTTGTGAGCAGCACGTAACTTTAAATCAGCTCGTAAACCGTGGTAAAATCTAGCTCGTAACATGGTGTGGCTGTCAACGATGTTAACTTCTTTTCTATCAAGAGCCTTCTGTAATAAATCTTCTAAGCGACATCCCCATTCAGCAACAGCTTCTTTCACTCCTTGGGAAGTAGAATAAAATTCTGCAAGGATCTCCTGGGTCTCACCAACTACACCAAAAACACTCTGTAGCTTGGACAGTAACTTCGCAATAGTTACCCCATGGCCTAACCTCATAGCCACTTTAGCTGCTGGGCCCTTTAAAGATTTGAAGACAGCCTGTCGAATCGCTTCAGCACCATAATTCGAGTTCAGTAACTCCTCGACTTCAAAAGTCCAGACATCAAATGTCACTTCAGTCTTAGTACTAGTATTTTCTCCCGAAAAGAATGATAACTTCGGTAGGTTGAGTAAATACTTGACCTCACGCGTAGATGTATCTTGATCTTTATTAACAGGAGCTGATTGAGGTGGGGGATCTGATTGTTGTGTTCCACAAAATTCCTTCATCCAACGCACAAGTTCTTCCTTGCTCCTAGCTTTGGGTTTAACTCCCATCTCCTGAAACGACTTAAGCAAGTCATCGGTTTCTTCTTCGGTAAAACCACCGGTAGCCATAGTGATATGATGAATTTATAAGTTGAAAAACGGAAAATCTTTGCTCTAAACACAAATAAAAACGCAGGAGTTTCGATAAGTTGAAAGCACAAATCAAAACAATTCACAAAATGCCGAACAAAAACAACTCTTCAACTCACAATTCAATTCCAAATCACTGTAGATCCAAGAATATATCACTATGTAATGACACAATCAAAAATCAAAAATATTCAATCACAATACCTCAGAGCACGTAATATCACTATGTAATAACACAATCCAAAATTCAAAATCATCAATCACAATATCTCAGAACACGCAATATCACAGTATTAAAGAATGCAGTTACCACTCACAACATCAACTCAACTCCAAATACGTTGAAATATAACACAAGTATTCGAAATAATCACAATATTTCAAACTTAAACGCAAAATCTCAAACAAAATTCAAAATATGACAAAGTCAGTTCACAATGTTATCACAATTCACCAATCAACTCAATATAAAACTCAAAATCATAACTCAAAATCAAAACTACGAATCCCAAATGGACAATCAAATCACAATATACAACACAACACAAACTATGCACCAAAATGCACTAGTTGACAAATACAAAATATAAACAAAATCCAATATACAAACTCAAAGAGTCTCGACCAAGGAGTATCACAACACCCAAAACACTAAACTATCAACGATATGTGCGTTCAACGTGTATGTTAATCTGAAATAGGAAATGGAGGATAGCTGAAATACGGAAAGCTGAAAAATGAAATCTGAAAGGAAAGTGGTATGCGTGTAAACTATGTAATACTAAACAAATCCCAACCCTGAAACAGAATTACTCACACAAGCATACAAAAAACAATAATATATGCGGTATGTAATATGTGTTGGGTATGTGTGGATGTAACTACCTAACTGTACTATGCTAAATAATTATAAGGATAATGCTTAATTGATCCTAAGGGTAATGCTTAAAGAAGTTTCGAAATAAAGTTGAAATGAAATATAAATTTCAAAATATGAAATGTAAAAAAGGCAAAGTTTCAAATAAATGAGATCTAAAAGTTTCAAGTTTCAAAATAAACAAGATCTAAGTTTCTCAAAATTAAATAAATTCCAAAATTAAATTGAGTTCCAAAAACTAATAAAGTTTCAAAGTCAAAAGTTAAAAAATAATTACAAAGTTTTGAAAAAAAAAATTAAACTTTCAAAGTCTTTTTCCAAGGTTTCCGAAATATCAACTAAGTTTGGAATTAATCAAAGTGAGAATGTAAAAAAATATGTAAAGTTAATTTAGGGGACAGAAATAGAGTTATCTTTTCTTTTTAAGTAATGTTGTCAAAATCTAAGCTGTTGACCCAGTCACAATGACCTTTGCACATGCAGTGTACAAGCAAGGTCAGGTCAGGTCACATCAATAGGTCACTTAGCTAAAATATGCACAAGAAAAATTGAAATTTAAAGTGGCTCTATTCTAGTTTGTAAATGTAAAATGTAACTAATACTATATAGTACAAAAGATATATAACGCTATTATTATTCCAATAGAAATTAGGGATATGAAATGACAAGGTTAATTACACTAAACTCTGCAATGAGTGAAAACAATGAATGGGGTAGGGCTTCTGAGATACAACACCTCACAAAAATTATCACTCTGACTAAACTAGTAGGTTTATAACTTAATCTTAGATGCAAATATAATGTAACATGTAAATGAAATTTATGTAAAAAATGAAATAAGATGTATTCACCCAAATCCAAGAATATATATATATCCAAAATAACACTTTAAATCAAGATGAACACTGTATCTGTGTATGTCTCTAATTTCACATAAAATAAAACACACTGCATCTGTGTAGATGTCTCTAAAGTTTATATGCACAAATCTAGATACACAAATCTGGATACACGCTGGTAGCTACCATACGCACGCGTAAACATTTACTGGATACGTTGAGAAAATACCATAAACCATAGATAACTTTTACTTGTTGTACCATAAAAACCATTTATGTTGAAATAATACCATGTATATATACGTTGAAAAACCATTTATGTTGTGATGATCCTCAGTCCCTTATCGGGCTCCAAAAATGTAACGGCGACGTGAAGTTAGCCCGTTGTTCGTTGTTCGTTGTTCGGTATTCGCGAATAACGAACAACGAGCCAGTTTGTTGTTCGGTATTCGCGAATAACGAACAACGAGCTGGTTTGTTGTTCGGTATTCGCGAATAACGAACAACGAGCTGGTTTGTTGTTCGGTATTCACTAGATTTGGAATTAGTAATGTAATAAAAGATTTTTTGCAGGGAACACGCCGTAGGCGGGTTTTTATAAGCCTAACTGGATTATAAAGCATCAAAATTCTTGGAAACAGATTCTCACAACTTCTCTTTCTTCTGACTTCTGGGAAATAGATTCTAACAACTTCTCTTTCTATCCGAAGAAAGAGCTGTTACATATTGGTGAATAACGAACAACGAGCCAGTTTGTTGTTCGGTATTCGCGAATACCGAACAACGAGCTGGTTTGTTGTTCGGTATTCACCGTATATGGAATTAGTAATATAATAAAGGTACTTTTGTAGGGAACACGCCACAGGCGGGTTTCTATGAGCTTAAATAGACAATAAAACTTCAAACTTCTGGGAAATAGATTCTAACAACTTCTCTTTCTACCCAAAGAAAGAGCTGTTACATATTGGCGAATAACGAACAACGAGCCAGTTTGTTGTTCGGTATTCGCGAATAACGAACAACGAGCTGGTTTGTTGTTCGGTATTCACCGTATATGGAATAAGTAATATAATAAAGGTACTTTTGTAGGGAACACGCCACAGGCGGGTTTTAATGAGCTTAAATAGACAATAAAACTTCAGGCTTCTGGGAAATAGATTTTAACAACTTCTCTTTCTATCCGAAGAAAGAGCTGTTACATATTGGCGAATACCGAACAACGAGCCAGTTTGTTGTTCGGTATTCGCGAATACCGAACAACGAGCTGGTTTGTTGTTCGGTATTCACCGTATATGGAATAAGTAATATAATAAAGGTACGTTTGTAGGGAACACGCTACAGGCGGGTTTTAATGAGCTGAAATAGACAATAAAACTTAAAACTTCTGGGAAATACATTTTAACAACTTCTCTTTCTATCCGAAGAAAGATCTGTTACATATTGGCGAATAACGAACAGCGAGCCAGTTTGTTGTTCGGTATTCGCGAATAACGAACAACGAGCTGGTTTGTTGTTCGGTATTCACGAATACCGAACAACGAGCTGGTTTGTTGTTCGGTTTTCACCGTATATGGAATTATTAATATGATAAAGGTACTTTTGTAAGGAACACGCCACAGGCGGGTTTTTATGAGCTTAAATAGACGATAAAACTTCAAACTTCTGGGAAATAGATTCTAACAACTTCTCTTTCTATCCGAAGAAAGAGCTGTTACACATTGGCGAATAACGAACAACGAGCCAGTTTGTTGTTCGGTATTGGCGAATAACGAACAACGAGCTGGTTTGTTGTTCGGTATTCACCGTATATGGAATTAGTAATATAATAAAGGTACTTTTGTAGGGAACACGCCACATGCGGGTTTCTATGAGCTTAAGTAGACAATAAAACTTCAAACTTCTGGGAAATAGATTCTAACAACTTCTCTTTCTATCCGAAGAAAGAGCTGTTACATATTGGCGAATAACGAACAACGAGCCAGTTTGTTGTTCGGTATTCACCGTATATGGAATAAGTAATATAATAAAGGTACTTTTGTAGGGAACACGCCACAGTCGGGTTTTAATGAGCTTAAATAGACAATAAAACTTAAGGCTTTTGGAAAATAGATTTTAACAACTTCTCTTTCTATCCGAAGAAAGAGCTGTTACATATTGGCGAATACCGAACAACGAGCCAGTTTGTTGTTCGGTATTCGCGAATACCGAACAACGAGCTGGTTTGTTGTTCGGTAACCACCGTATATGGAATAAGTAATATAATAAAGGTACTTTTGTAGGGAACACGCTACAGGCGGGTTTTAATGAGCTTAAAAAGACAATAAAACTTAAAACTTCTGGGAAATACATTTTAACAACTTCTCTTTCTATCCGAAGAAAGATCTGTTACATATTGGCGAATAACGAACAACGAGCCAGTTTGTTGTTCGGTATTCGCGAATAACGAACAACGAGCCAGTTTGTTGTTCGGTATTCGCGAATAACGAACAACGAGCTGGTTTGTTGTTCGGTATTCACGAATACCGAACAACGAGCTGGTTTGTTGTTCGGTATTCACCGTATAAGGAATTATTAATATAATAAAGGTACTTTTGTAAGGAACACGCCACAGGCGGGTTTTTATGAGCTTAAATAGACGATAAAACTTCAAACTTCTGGGAAATAGATTCTAACAATTTCTCTTTCTATCCGAAGAAAGAGCTGTTACACATTGGCGAATAACGAACAACGAGCCAGTTTGTTGTTCGGTATTGGCGAATAACGAACAACGAGCTGGTTTGTTGTTCGGTATTCACCATATATAGAATTAGTAATATAATAAAGGTACTTTTGTAGGGAACACGCCACAGGCGGGTTTCTATGAGCTTAAATAGACAATAAAACTTCAAACTTCTGGGAAATAGATTCTAACAACTTCTCTTTCTATCCGAGGAAAGATCTGTTACATATTGGCGAATAACGAACAACGAGCCAGTTTGTTGTTCGGTATTCGCGAATAACGAACAACGAGCTGGTTTGTTGTTCGGTATTCACCGTATATGGAATTATTAATATAATAATGGTACTTTTGTAAGGAACACGCCACATGCGGTTTTCCGTGAGCTTAAATAAACGATAAAACTTCAAATTTCTGGGAAATAGATTCTAACAACTTCTCTTTCTATCCGAAGAAAGAGCTGTTACACATTGGCGAATAACGAACAACGAGCCAGTTTGTTGTTCGGTATTCGCGAATACCGAACAACGAGCTGGTTTGTTGTTCGGTATTCACCGTATATGGAATAAGTAATATAATAAAGGTACTTTTGTAGGGAACACGCCACAGGCGGGTTTTAATGAGCTTAAATAGACAATAAAACTTCAGGCTTCTGGGAAATAGATTTTAACAACTCCTCTTTCTATCCGAAGAAAGAGCTGTTACATAATGGCGAATACCGAACAACGAGCCAGTTTGTTGTTCGGTATTCGCGAATACCGAACAACGAGCTGGTTTGTTGTTCGGTATTCACCGTATATGGAATAAGTAATATAATAAAGGTACTTTTGTAGGGAACACGCCATAGGCGGGTTTTAATGAGCTTAAATAGACAATAAAACTTAAAACTTCTGGGAAATACATTTTAACAACTTCTCTTTCTATCCGAAGAAAGATCTGTTACATATTGGCGAATAACGAACAACGA
The DNA here is from genome assembly GCA_036850965.1 of Patella caerulea. Lineage (NCBI taxonomy): Eukaryota > Metazoa > Mollusca > Gastropoda > Patellidae > Patella > Patella caerulea. Next base: position 42,292,548 of record JAZGQO010000008.1, read on the forward strand.
GCCAGTTTGTTGTTCGGTATTCGCGAATAACGAACAACGAGCTGGTTTGTTGTTCGGTATTCACGAATACCGAACAACGAGCTGGTTTGTTGTTCGGTATTCACCGTATATGGAATTATTTATATAATAATGGTACTTTTGTAAGGAACACGCCACAGGCGAGTTTTCGTGAGCTTAAATAGACGATAAAACTTCAAATTTCTGGGAAATAGATTCTAACAACTTCTCTTTCTATCCGAAGAAAGAGCTGTTACACATTGGCGAATAACGAACAACGAGCCAGTTTGTTGTTCGGTATTGGCGAATAACGAACAACGAGCTGGTTTGTTGTTCGGTATTGGCGAATACCGAACAACGAGCTGGTTTGTTGTTCGGTATTCACCGTATATGGAATAAGTAATATAATAAAGGTACTTTTGTAGGGAACACAGCACAGGCGGGTTTTAATGAGCTTAAATAGACAATAAAACTTCAGGCTTCTGGGAAATAGATTTTAACAACTTCTCTTTCTATCCGAAGAAAGAGCTGTTACATATTGGCGAATACCGAACAACGAGCCAGTTTGTTGTTCGGTATTCGCGAATAACGAACAACGAGCCAGTTTGTTGTTCGGTATTGGCGAATAACGAACAACGAGCTGGTTTGTTGTTCGGTATTGGCGAATACCGAACAACGAGCTGGTTTGTTGTTCGGTATTCACCAGATATGGAATTAGTAATCTAATAAAGTAACTTTTGTTCGTTATTCGCCAATGTGAAACTGCTCTTTCTTCGGATAAACAGAGAAATTGTTAGAATCTATTTCCTAAGAGTTCGAAGTGTTATAATCCATTTAGGCTCATAAAAACCCACCTGCGGCGTATTCCCGACAAAAGTACATTTATTATATTACCAATTCCATACACTGTGAATACCGAACAACAAACCAGCTCGTTGTTCGGTATTCGCCAATACCGAACAACAAACCAGCTCGTTGTCCGTTATTCGCCAAAACCGAACAACAAACCAGCTCGTTGTTTGTTATTCGCCAATATGTAACAGATCTTTCTTCGGATAGAAAGAGAAGTTGTTAAAATGTATTTCCCAGAAGTTTTAAGTTTTATTGTCTATTTAAGCTCATTAAAACCCGCCTATGGCGTGTTCCCTACAAAAGTACCTTTATTATATTACTTATTCCATATACGATGAATACCGAACAACAAACTGGCTCGTTGTTCGTTATTCGCCAATACCGAACAACAAACTGGCTCGTTGTTCGTTATTCGCCAATGTGTAACAGCTCTTTCTTCGGATAGAAAGAGAAGTTGTTAGAATCTATTTCCCAGAAATTTGAAGTTTTATCGTTTATTTAAGCTCACGGAAAACCGCATGTGGCGTGTTCCTTACAAAAGTACCATTATTATATTAATAATTCCATTGGTTATTCGCCAATACCGAACAACAAACTGGCTCGTTGTTCGTTATTCGCCAATATGTAACAGATCTTTCTTCGGATAGAAAGAAAAGTTGTTAAAATGTATTTCCCAGAAGTTTTAAGTTTTATTGTCTATTTAAGCTCATTAAAACCCGCCTGTGGCGTGTTCCCTACAAAAGTACCTTTATTATATTACTTATTCCATATACGGCGAATACCGAACAACAAACCAGCCCGTTGTTCGGTATTCGCCAATATGTAACAGCTCTTTCTTCGGATAGAAAGAGAAGTTGTTAAAATCTATTTCCCAGAAGCCTGAAGTTTTATTGTCTATTTAAGCTCATTAAAACCCGCCTGTGGCGTGTTCCCTACAAAAGTACCTTTATTATATTACTTATTCCATATACGGTGAATACCGAACAACAAACCAGCTCGTTGTTCGGTATTCGCCAATACCGAACAACAAACCAGCTCGTTGTTCGTTATTCGCCAATACCGAACAACAAACTGGCTCGTTGTTCGTTATTCGCCAATATGTAACAGCTCTTTCTTCGGATAGAAAGAGAAGTTATTAGAATCTATTTCCCAGAAGTTTGAAGTTTTATTGTCCATTTAAGCTCATAAAACCCCGTCTGTGGCGTGTTCCCTACAAAAGTACTTTTATTATATTACTAATTCCATATACGATGAATACCGAACAACAAACTGGCTCGTTGTTCGTTATTCGCCAATACCGAACAACAAACTGGCTCGTTGTTCGTTATTCGCCAATGTGTAACAGCTCTTTCTTCGGATAGAAAGAGAAGTTGTTATAATCTATTTCCCAGAAATTTGAAGTTTTATCGTCTATTTAAGCTCACGAAAACCCGCCTATGGCGTGTTCCTTACTAAAGTACCATTATTATATTAATAATTCCATATACGGTGAATACCGAACAACAAACCAGCTCGTTGTTCGGTATTCGTGAATACCGAACAACAAACCAGCTCGTTGTTCGTTATTCGCGAATACCGAACAACAAACATGCTCGTTGTTCGTTATTCGCCAATATGTAACAGATCTTTCTTCGGATAGAAAGAGAAGTTGTTAAAATGTATTTCCCAGAAGTTTTAAGTTTTATTGTCTATTTAAGCTCATTAAAACCCGCCTATGGCGTGTTCCCTACAAAAGTACCTTTATTATATTACTTATTCCATATACGGTGAATACCGAACAACAAACCAGCTCGTTGTTCGGTATTCGCGAATACCGAACAACAAACTGGCTCGTTGTTCGGTATTCGCCAATATGTAACAGCTCTTTCTTCGGATAGAAAGAGGAGTTGTTAAAATGTATTTCCCAGAAGCCTGAAGTTTTATTGTCTATTTAAGCTCATTAAAACCCGCCTGTGGCGTGTTCCCTACAAAAGTACCTTTATTATATTACTTATTCGATATACGGTGAATACCGAACAACAAACCAGCTCGTTGTTCGGTATTCGCGAATACCGAACAACAAACTGGCTCGTTGTTCGGTATTCGCGAATACCGAACAACGAACAACGAACAACAAGCTAGCTTCACGCCGCTAAATGTAACCGGGTCTAATATAAGCAAAAGACGAGGTCGTTTAAATCTTTATTATAAAAAACCCAGTAAAAATATACATACATAGAATTAACATTAAATACATTTAATTTATAATACATATAATACACTTAAAAATAGATCCAACATTACACTGTATATTACACTGTATTACTATTATATTATAAGACTATATATTTAATTCTATACTGATATCTTCACAGAAATAATTATCTTTTATATCTCTAATTATTTAAAGCTAATACTTATATATAACATGACATACCCTAAAAGGGGTTTTAAAGATCTCGGTGTTGAAACAACACTACCATTTATCAGAACTATCAGCTAGAAGGTATCCTATATAAACAAATGATTCAATGATTACTTTATGCTAAAACCAAACCTAAACTTAATTAATAAATGGTAATACTTATTGCTTAAAAGCTGCAGAATATGTATAAATGTATTTTACTGTGTTTGTAAAGAATAATATATGAAATAACTAATTTACACATCTTACATTCACCACACCCCAAGACAATACCAATGATATTCAAATACACATACCTTTAATTAGATCAATAAAGACTTGACCAAAAGTATCTTCAGGAACTGTAGCAACTTATTAAACTTTGAAAACACGACACAAGTTAAAGATTTAGAAGGTAATCTTTAACCATCTGATACAATCAAAATCCTAAGTAAAACTGAATTTGATTGTTACACCTGTAACCCAGGAAGTTGGGTTTGTTAGGAAAAGTATCCAAGGAGATGATGAGATGATAGTCACTGATGTTGTTACAAAGACCTGTCCAGAAGCTGAACATCCAGTGACTATGAATATAAGAGTTCAAAGATCAGATGAAAGTGAAAGTTTGTTATTGTTTATTAATCTGCTGTCAGTATAGTGCAGTGTAGACTAAAACCTATTATATAATTAAAACACCCAAATTCCACACTATCACATTTTATGGGTATTTTAATAGGATCACAATACTAATTTAATCTTAGATAACATGTTACACATCACTGCTTCTTTAAACTATACTGTTCTATACACTCTTCTTAAAGTTTTCCAGTGAGTTCGAGTTCACTCAGCTCACTGGTAGTTTATTTCAACTTTGACCTGAGCTTTTCTTAGTTTTGTATCATCATCACTATGGTCAATTCTTAGGAATGATTTCATGAAGGTCAGAGGATATTTTCATTCTCTGTATTTCATGGTTAGTTTGTATTTAATTTAATAGTTTTGTGGTTGAATCTTCTTCAGTTTAGTAGATAGTTTATTATTGTGGTAAATGAAAACAGTTGTTTTAATAAAGTTGCGGTGATAGAATTTAAAGACTTTATTATCAGGTACTTCACCTTCTTCTAAGTCTGCTTAGCCAGGCAAACCCCTTTTCGTGGGTTTTTCTTATACCGGAATAAACAGTTGTTAAACTGAACCCTTGTGTGGTCGTTTTGTCTAATAATTTGACCCCCTACAACAATTATGTCAAGTAATATAGTGTATTGAGCAATGTGCACCTTTAAAATAACAAACTAACACTAGTTTTACTTGCAAATGTTCTATAATAACATCACTCCTTTAACTTGGCTTGTTAACCTGTACTATTTTCTTAGAGCCCAAATCTTGGGGTGAGTACAATTCTACTCCCTTGGTTACAAGCAAGTTGTCTTTCTAACTAAACCTCTCTTTGGACATCAGACATTACATAGATTTCTAAGTGAAAGGACATTTTGATACCTTCGATCAAATTGTGTTACTTTAGTTTCAAATCTAGTTAGGTTATTTTCAGGGAATTGTTCCAGTTTTACTACTTTAGTATTACAGGTATGTGTGCTAATTCCCTTGTTCTGGGTAATTGGGGTTTAGATAGAGTGGATGTAGGAATGATAGAAATTATAATATTAGTTAAAGCGGCCATTTGATTTAAATTATAGATAGAAAATAACATGTAAAGATAATTAGTTTTTCATATATATAAATATATAGTAGATTATAAGATATCATATTGAAAGTATATTGTATATATAATGAGAATAATGTTATTTTCCAGAATATAGTTATCTGAAGATTTTGTTTAACATCTTGGATAGTCTTCCTTAAAAAACCCTTCTTTGGGTGTGTGGTCAATTACGTATATAATACTTTTAATATAAACCTATGGCGTAGTTTATATATTGAAGTTAGTAATATATTTTAGTGTGAAAATTATAGATATATTTAATCATTAAATATGCATGCCTTACTATTATGTTATTTTATACTATTCGACTGTGATATGTATATAAATTCTAATGTATATATGTTCAGGGTTTTTAATAAAGGTTTAGAAACTACAGAGCATAATTTTTAGTGATTTACACCCCCCGCCCGGTTACATATAATCTTGGGACTGTCGAAAGCCAGTTATTATCAAATCATATGCCATGGGTCGTAAGCTAAAAATTGAACAGCCTTCTTCAACGCCTGACAGAAGAATGTCAGATTTTGTTAATATTCCACCACCAAAATGCAAAATGCCCGAAGACTACAAATGATACTGACATGAATAGATGTTGAATTGATACCTAAAAAGACCAATGCAGAGAAAAATTTCGAAAAACTTCAAATCTTCAGTGCATTTGGAAAAGGTAGATCTTTAAGGGGTGAATGGAAATTTTCAAATCCGTGGTTAAGGTATGATGCAGTAACCAAAACAATGTTTTGTTCAACATGTGAAACAGCTAAGGTCACAAATTCATTCACAACTGGTTGTAGGGTTTTAAACAAAGAATAAATTACTGCTCATCTTTCAAGTAAAGGTAGGTACGTGTGTGTGTTTTGATCGACATTATGAATAACTTACTGTATCAATATGACTTGTATGAATAACTTACTGTATCAATATGACTTGTATGCTCCTTTTTTAGTATTTGAATTTGAATGTTTTATTCATGGCACAGCATGACCTACCCAACTCTATCTTTCAAGACCTCAACGATCTGTGTATTGATCAGGGTGTCCCTCATTTTCAGTCATTAAATGTGGATAAACATACAAGTTATACGCATAATGATAGTGTTCTTGAATTTCAACAAGCCATGGCAGATGCAGTTTTAGATGATCTGATCGAAAAAGTTTAAAATTCAGATGTTGCAGTAGATCAAAATCTGATAATTTATGTAAGATACTTGTTTAAAGGTAATACAAAGACTGACTTTTTAAGTATAAGGAAACTTAGCACAGCAGACAAATTATTAGATGTATTGATTGATGAGGTCGATAGTTTAGGACTAAATATAAATAAAATGTCTGGAATAGCTACTGATGGGGCAGCTGTCATGGCTGGCCCTGATTAAGAGTGGCATTGTTACGAGGCTGAAGGTATTAAATCCTGCAATTTTGGACACTCACTGTATTAAAAGAACGCGAGAAAAATAGAAATAGTCCGTACATTCCCCTGTTTCTATTCTTTTTATACCTTAAAAAAACATGGTAATGCACGATCTTTTTCTGTTTTTCTTTTGTGTTCTCTTAGCTAGTGGCAGTCAATTCTTTTTATGAATTGTCATATATCCTCTCATAGTCTCACACAACAACTTTTTGTCTCAGAAGGAACTATTAGTGAGCTGAAATTCGCCTATGTATCTGTTGTCACTCGCACTTCAGTCAGTTATATTCAGGGTTAACTTGTGTTGTCCTTTGGTGTTCGTCACTTCCGATTGTTGAAATCTTTATTACTCATCTATTTTGTAGCAATGATCTCTGTGTTAAAATTATATAAGGAATGTGTGCGCGCGCTGTATCATACGGCCTGCCATTGAGTCAACTGGCGTGGTTTTGAATCCTCGGTTGTACGTGGCAAGGAGTAGGGTCGCCTGTTCAACCTCGTGAGTTTTATCCGGGTACTCCGGTTTCCTCCCACTGCCAAAGACCCCTACGCGCAAGCGAATTATTGAAATAAATTTAAAAAAACCCATATGTTAGTCCCGTAATGATCTAGTTTGTGTCGAGTAGACGTTAAACCCCATCTCTCTCTCTCTCTCTCTTAACCAGTTCTATCACATATGTGATAATGACTGACACCAATATTGTCCTTTTGAAATAAATTTTAAAAAAACATATGTTAGTCCCGTAATGACCTAGTTTGTGTCGAGTGGACGTTAAACCCCATCTCTCTCCCTCTCTCTTAACCAGTTCTAGCACATATGTGATAATGACTGACACCAACATTGTCCTTTAATAGTAATTAGGGCTGGGTATCGATAGTTATTTTTACTATCGATAATCGGCAGTGAAATGTCGGTCGATAATCGACAGTATCGAAAACAAACTTATTTTCACGGTCGTCATCAAGACTGGATACAGTGTAAGTTCAAAGTTCAAAACCATACGAAGTGGCGAAAGATCGTTTGCTCCTGTCTAAGGAGATTTACTTGGAAAACATTAATAAAACTTGTTATATCACGTATATATACGTCAATTCGTGCTGTTTATTATTAAAATGCATCCGTGGTTCCGAATGAAGAAATATCGTAAATAATTATGTTAAGGGACCAAAATGAACTTGTTCCGATTCCAAACTTTGCGTACGTGCGTGCGAAAATATCAATATGGCGGACAATTCTGTGTCGTTTCGTGTGCCAATAGAGAACCATTATTCGTATAATGTATAAGTAAATCAACAAAAGTTTTGTCGTCCATGTGTGCTATTTATTGTACCGGGTACTCATTACTGAGGCACACGTAGAGAAATAGTGAAATTCTGAAGCTTGCAAAGGGAAATAACTCTAACCTTATTTACACATCCGGGTATCTCCGATTTAGCGATATTCAACAATAATTTCTTCAAAACTAAAGTAACGTTTCAATGAGAGTGAATTTATGAAAACGGCTGTTCAATAGGCAGTCACAATTTTGTTATGTGTTACATTGATACTTGGTAGTAATTAAAGTGAGCCGTGTATTATAATTAACTGAAAGAAAACATTGACATTTCAGACGCAAGAAAAATAGACTAAGAGCGATAATCGATAATAACCCACCGCTATCGATAGTGCTTTTCTGGGCCGCCCAATCGATACTATCGATTTATATCGATATTTTACCCAGCCCTAATAGATATATTGTTATTCCCCAAAAGAGTCGGGAAATATTGACATAACATTACCCTTCATGATTGTATATATCGGTTTAGACGGTGTCTCGGCTTAATTTAACATTGTACCGTAGCATCAAATAAGCTAGGTATTATGATTTGATAATTTATAAATAGGTAAATTAAAATAATCACAGAGCTTATCATTGAAGGTAACATTAAATCATTATCGAACTTAACACTAAATTTCAGGTTTTTGTTTGGTGTATAAGAAAGCTCGACTACTACAGATAGCCATGTGTAATGTCACGTGATTTAGTTGAGAAACAAAAATATCCATGGTAACTAACATATGATGACTCACCGTTTTTTATCTTCATCTAATTGACGCTGACGTCTGAAAAATTCGAAAATGATATCCTTAATAATATGTTGGGTAACATTAAATCTGTGATAAATCTTAGGTCTTATTTTACCATCAACATGCAGACACCAATTAGAAACGGAGTCGGGGGTTATCTCGTGGGTAAAGCCCTCGCTCGTCTAGACAATTGGTGTAACACTACAGATAACAGAAGCTCAGCATAATTGATAAGACCTTTAACAAGAACATAGAATAGATATGAATCAGGAAGAGCTCTATTCCAAGTGAGTAAACTCCTGCTTATAAAGCGTACGACAATTAGGGAAAATGGGACAAGAGTGATCATCATATATGGAATTGTCTATCTATCAGTTTATGGCAGCGCTCACGCTGTCGATCGCCAAATTCGCAAATTGCGATAAAAATATAATTTGGGCTATAAAATATTCAATTTGGCGCTATTGTTTTCTTGTATGGCGATTCTTTTTTTTTTACCTGGAAATAAAAATTATCGGCACAAAGCGCGTACATACGAGTTATACTAAACACTGTACAATCGATCGCGCTTGGTTGAGTCAATCAATAATCAATTAGGTATCAATAATAGCCCTATCTTTTGTCTCTTGATCGATCTGGGATAAGTGTTAATAAGTATATACACTAAGAGTAGTAATCAACTAATTAAGAGACAAAAGATTTGATTATGACTGCTGCTTGATCTATTTCATACCGAAATTGCCGGCATCGTTAATAAATGAAGCCAGGTATGTTGTTACAGTTTATAAATGCGTATATTGTAGCGACACGGAATTTTAATATGTTTATAGGTTTTATTATGTGGTAGAGTGATTTTATTTATTTTATGGGTATTTTAATAGGATCACAATACTAATTTAATCTTAGATAACATGTTACACATCACTGCTTCTTTAAACTATAACTGTTCTATACACTCTTCTTAAAGTTTTCCAGTGAGTTCGAGTTCCCTCAGCTCACTGGTAGTTTATTTCAACTTTGACTTGAGGTTTTCTTAGTTTTGTATCATCATCACTATGGTCACTTCTTAGGAATGATTTCCTGAAGGTCAGGGGATATTTTCATTCTCTGTATTTCATGGTTAGTTTGTATTTAATTTAATAGTTTTGTGGTTGAATATTCTTCAATTTAGTAGACAGTTTATTATTGTGGTAACTGAGAGCAGTTGTTTTAATAAAGTTGCGGTGATAGAATTTAAAGACTTTATTATCAGGTACTTCACCTTCTTCTAAGTCTGCTTAGCCAGGCAAACCCCTTTTCATGGGTTTTTCTTATACCGGAATAAACAGTTGTTAAACTGAACCCTTGTGTGGTCGTTTTGTCTAATAATTTGACCCCCTACAACAATTATGTCAAGTAATATAGTGTATTGAGCAATGTGCACCTTTAAAATAACAAACTAACACTAGTTTTACTTGCAAATGTTCTATAATAACATCACTCCTTTAACTTGGCTTGTTAACCTGTACTATTTTCTTAGAGCCCAAATCTTGGGGTGAGTACAATTCTACTCCCTTGGTTACAAGCAAGTTGTCTTTCTAACTAAACCTCTCTTTGGACATCAGACATTACATAGATTTCTAAGTGAAAGGACATTTTGATACCTTCGATCAAATTGTGTTACTTTAGTTTCAAATCTAGTTAGATTATTTTCAGGGAATTGTTCCAGTTTTACTACTTTAGTATTACAGGTATGTGTGCTAATTCCCTTGTTCTGGGTAATTGGGGTTTAGATAGAGTGGATGTAGGAATGATAGAAATTATAATATTAGTTAAAGCGGCCATTTGATTCAAATTATAGATAGAAAATAACATGTAAAGATAATTAGTTTTTCATATATATAAATATATAGTAGATTATAAGGTACCATATTGAAAGTAAATTGTATATATAATCAGAATAATTTGAAGATTTTGTTTAACATCTTGAATAGTCTTCCTTAAAAACCCTTTCTTTGGGTATGAGGTCAATTACGTATATAATACTTTTAATATAAACTTATGGCGTAGTTTATATATTTAAGTTAGTAATATATTTTAGTGTGTAAATTATAGATATATTTAATCATTAAATATGCATGCCTTACTATTATGTTATTTTATACTATTCGACTGTGATATGTATAATATTTCTAATGTATATATTTTCAGGGTTTTTAAGAAAGGTTTAGAAACTAAAGAGCATAGTTTTTATTGATTTACACCCCCCGGTTTCATATAATCTTGGGACTGTCGAAAGTCAGTTATTATAAAATCATATGCCATGGGTCGTAAGCGAAAAACTGAACTGCCTTCTTCAACGCCTGACAGAAGAATGTCAGATTTTGTTAATATTCCACCACCAAAATGCCCGAAGGCTACAAATGATACTGACATGAATAGATGTTGAATTGATACCTCAAAAGACCACTGAAGAGAAAAATTTCGAAAAACGTAAAATCTTGAGTGCATTTGGAAAAGGTAGATCTTTAAGGGATGAATGGAAATTTTCAAATCCGTGGTTAAGGTATGATGCAGCAACCAAAACAATGTGAAACAGCTAAGGTCACAAATTCATTCACAACTGGTTGTAGGGTTTTAAACAAAGAATAAATTACTGCTCATCTTTCAAGTAAAGGTAGGTACGTGTGTGTGTTTTGATCAAGATTATGAATAACGTACTGTATCAATATGACTTGTATGAATAACTTACCGTATCAATATGACTTGTATGCTCTTTTTTTAGTATTTGAATTTGAGTTTTCTATTAAATGGAATTTAAGTTTTCTATGATAGTCAATTATTTATTTTGTTTTCACAGGAAACAACAGTCACAAAGCCCCCCCCCCCCAAGTCTCAGCAGAAACTGGTAAAGATATGGTTAAAGTCCATCAGTAAATCTAAAGAAGCTGTCTTTTCTGCCATGAAGAATGTTTTATTCATGGCACAGCATGATCTACCCAACTCTATTCTTCAAGACCTTAACAATCTGTGTATCGAGCAGGGTGTCACTCATTTACAGTCCTTAAATATGGATAAACATACAAGTTATACGCATAATGATAGTGTTCTTGAATTTCAACAAGCCATGACAGATGCAGTTTTACATGATCTGATAGAAAAAGTTTAAAATTCAGATTATTTTATCCTACTAATTGATGAATCGACAGATGTTGCAGTAGATCAAAATCTGATAATTTATGCAAGATACTTGTTTAAAGGTAATACAAAGACTGACTTTTTAAGTATAAGGAAACTTAGCACAGCAGACAAATTATTAGATGTATTGATTGATGTGGTCGATATTTTAGGACTAAATATAAATAAAATGTCTGGAATAGCTACTGATGGGGCAGCTGTCATGGTGGGCCCTAAGGTGGCATTGTCACGAGGCTGAAGGTATTAAATCCTGCAATTTTGGGCACTCACTGTATTGCACACAGACTGACACTTGGTTCATGTGGTGCTGCAAAGCAGGTTCCTTACCTATTTCCTTTGATGTCACGAAGTTCTATCGAATGTTATACACAGATCATGTGTAACTTGTAAAGGACATATTGAATAAATTGGATTTTTAATAACATCCTGCCTCAAAGGACAATATTTGTGTCAGTCAGTATCATATATGTGATAGAACTGGTTAAAAACATTCCAAATATAATTTTAACACAGAGATCATTGCTACGATAGATGAGTAATGAAGGTTTCATGAATCGGAAGTGACGAATGCTTAAGGAAAACACGAGCTATTCATCTATATAACTGACTGAATTGACAAGTGATAAAAGATACACGTCCGAATTTCTGCTCACTAACAATTCCTTCGAAGACCAAAAGTTGTTATAAGGGAATGCAAGAGGATATCTGACAATTCAATAAAGCACTTGAGTGTCATTAGACAAAAGAACGCGAGAAAAATAGAAATAGTCTGTACACCCCCCTGTTTTTATTCCTTCTATACCTTAAAAAAAACATGGTAATGCACGGTCTTTTTCTTTTGTGTTCTCTTAGCTAGTGGCAGTCAATTCTTTTTATGAATTGTCAGATATCCTCTCACAGTCTCACACAACAACTTTTTGTCTCCGAAGGAATTATTAGTGTGCAGAAATTCACCTGTGTATACACTCTTCTTAAAGTTTTATTTCAACTTTGACCTGAGGTTTTCTTAGTTTTGTATCATCATCACTATGGTCACTTCTTAGGAATGATTTCATGAAGGTCAGAGGATATTTTCATTCTCTGTATTTCATGGTTAGTTTGTATTTAATTTAATAGTTTTGTGGTTGAATCTTCTTCAATTTAGTAGATAGTTTATTATTGTGGTAACTGAGAGCAGTTGTTTTAATAAAGTTGCGGTGGTAGAATTTAAAGACTTTATTATCAGGTACTTCACCTTCTTCTAAGTCTGCTTAGCCAGGCAAACCCCTTTTCATGGGTTTTTCTTATACCGGAATAAACAGTTGTTAAACTGAACCCTTGTGACATAATAATTGTGTAGCAGTAATATTTTCAGTCAACTTATAGAGAAAAACCGCTCAGTCAGTAGATAATTGGTAGCCGGATGTGGACAGTGTATTGACAAAGTGTATACTGGATGTGGCCTGCCTCTGTTTTCGTACACCGTGCAGCGGCCATACTTGTTCTGCAAATTGAAAACAAGTATGGCGATTATGTATGGCAGTATTTTTTTATTATTTAATTATTTCTGTAGTTTTGTAATCGCAGTTCAGCTTTAAGGTGTGATGCAGAAACCAAAACAATGTTTTGTTCAACATGCGAAACAGCTAAGGTCACAAATTCAAATACTAAAAAAGAGCATACAAGTCATATTGATACAGTAAGTTATTCATACGACTTGTATGCTCTTTTTTTAGTATTTGAATTTGAGTTTTCTATTAAATGTAATTTAAGTTTTCTATGATAGTCAATTATTTATTTTGTTTTCACAGGAAACAACAGTCACAAAGTTGCCCCCCAAGTCTCAGAAACTGGAAAAGATATGGTTAAAGTCCATCAGTAAATCTAAAGAAGCTGTCTTTTCTGCCATGAAGAATGTTTTATTCACGGCACAGCATGACATACCCAACTCTATTCTTCAAGACCTCAACAATCTGTGTATTGAGCAGGGTGTCACTCATTTACAGTCCTTAAATGTGGATAAACATACAAGTTATACGCATAATGATAGTGTTCTTGAATGTCAACAAGCCATGGCAGATGCAGTTTTAGATGATCTGATAGAAAAAGTTTAAAATTCAGATTATTTTATCCTACTAATTGATCAATCGACAGATGTTGCAATAGACCAAAATCTGATAATTTATGTAAGATACTTGTTTAAAGGTAATACACAGACTGACTTTTTAAGTATAAGGAAACTTAGCACAGCAGACAAATTATTAGATGTATTGATTGATGTGGTCGATAGTTTAGGACTAAATATAAATAAATGTCTGGAATAGTTACCGATGGGGCAGCTGTCATGGTGGGCTCTAAGAGTGGCATTGTTACAAGACTGAAGGTATTTTAAATCCTGCAATTTTGGGCACTCACTGTATTGCACACAGACTGACACTTGGTTCATGTGGTGCTGTAGAGTAGGTACCTTACTTATTTCCTTTGATGTCACGAAGTTCTGCCGAATATTATACACAGATCATGTGTAGCTTGTAAAGGACATATTGAGTAAATTAGATGTTTAATAAGATCCTGCCTCAAAGGACAATATTTGTGCCAGTCAGTATCATATATGTGACAGAACTGGTTAAACACCTTCCAAATATAATTTTAACACAGAGATCATTGCTACGATAGATGAGTAATGCAGGTTTCATGAATCGGAAGCGACGAATGCTTAAGGAAACCACGAGTTATTCCTCTATATAACTGACTGAAGTGACAAGTGATAAAAGATACACTTCCAAATTTCTGCTCACTAATAATTCCTTCGAAGACCAAAAGTTGTTATATGGGAAGGCAAGAGGATATCTGACAATCCAATAAAGTACTTGAGACTTGAGTGTCATTAGATAAAAGAACGCGAGAAAAATAGAAATAGACTGTACATTCCCCTGTTTTTATACGCCCATATTGCCTTCGCCCCTGTTCGTCCGTCCGTTCGTCCACAATTGTTTGTGAACAGTCTACAGGTCACAATTTTTATCTAATTTCGATGAAACTTAAAATGTAGGTTTATCACCCTAAGACCTCGGTTCCTTTTGATATTGGCATGTATCGGACTGTAACTTCCTGAATTATGTCCCCTGAGCGTCCGAAAAATCGCTTTTGTTAGCTTGTGGTCCCTCTGGAGGTCAAAATTATTTTCCGATTTAAAACACCGTTTGATTATATCACCGTTACATGGCAATGAAGAAAGAGTGAGAATTTCGTGAAAATCGGACCAGAATTGACGGATCAAATGGCCGCCGTTTGTACGCGATTAGTGTGAAAATATGTTATATCAAGGTTGTTGAGCCTATAGTGGTCACAATTTTGAACCGATTTTGATGAAACTTGAAATACACGTTTATAACCTAAAGATCGTGGTTACATTGCATATTTGCGCATATCGGATCGTAACTTCCCGAATTATGGCCCCTGGGCCCTGATTGTACGAAAAATCACCCTTTTTAGCTTGTGGTCCCTCTGGGGGCCACAATTATTATCTGATTTAAAAAAAACGTTTGATTATATCACAGTTACACCGTGGTGATGGGTGAGGTCAAATTTCGTAAAAATCGAAGCAAAATTGACGGACTAAATGGCCGTCGCTTGTACCCAAAAAGTGTAAAAATATGGTATATCAATGTTGTGGAACCTGTAGAGGTCACAATTTTAAATCAATTTTGATGAAACTTGAAATACATGTTTATAACCTACAGATCTTGGTTACTTTCGATATTTGCGCATATCGGATCATAACTTCCTGAATTATGGCCCATGATTGTACGAAAAATCGCCTTTATTAGATTGTGGTCCCTCTTGTTTAGACAAGACAAGATGGCTGCATGAGGACATCACGCGAAATGTGTAAGCAGATAATCTTTAAAAGTTGAATGAAAAATGATTTAAACAGTTAAAACTCTACATGGATACTGTTTTAAACCATCGTTAATAACATATAGATATAATCAAAATGTTTAAAAACACTTAGAAGGTAATTAATATTATATTTATGTTGACAAGTATACATGACATCATTAATGAGTGACATGTAATAACAACAAATCAAGCAGCCAGTGAACTAAAAAAGTTTACACAGCAATAGATAACAATGTCGTTAAATACAAGAGGAGCCACGAAAAAACCACCAACAAAAAGGGGTAGAGGAAATTCATCGCAATCTGAAGGAGACATAAGTATAAATATGGAAGACGCCTCTGAACTTAAAAGCAAATTGACTGAAATGAAAAACTGTATGCTTACAAAAGAGGACTTAAAATCTATAGTAAGTGATATTACTTCATCGTTTTTACAAACATTTCGTGAGGAATTTAGCTCGATACCTGAAAAACTGGACCAAACTTTAAAAGACATTGAAAATTTAACAGAAGAAAATAAAAAACTAATTCTAGAATTAGCCGAAATTAGGTCGATAAACGAGCATGAAAAGTTAAGAACAGACGAAGCGATACGGATGGCCAATTACAATGAGCAATACTCACGCAAAAACAATATTCGCGTGCTAGGTTTACAAAACGACTCCGACCTTGATAATAAACAAGCATTCATACAGTCTATACAAAGGTGTGTCGACATTTCAATAAAATCCGAAGAAATTCAAGCCATTCACCCACTTCCAGCCAGAGACAGAAATAAACCAGTCATAACATTAGTGAAACTATCGAACACCGATATTGAACGTAAAATTATGATGAAAAAAAAACACAATTATCTGAAAAGGGTATAACATGCCACGACGATATCACAAAGAAAAACCTTACTTTGATGAATAAAGCCAAGGATACAGATATCTGCGAAAAAGCATGGTACTTTAACGGACAAATATATGCAAAAGCAGTGAACAAAGTAAAAGTCAAAATAGATCTTTATGACGATATAACTATCTGTAGCCCAAAACGAGAAATAATACTCAAATAACTTTAGAGACTCGGCTACATGTTATATATCATTCTATAATTTAAGCTATATAATCTACTTTAGCCAATATAATTTGAACTTTAAAATTTTTTACTACACTCTAGTGTATGACCCTAACTAAAATAACCAATATTCCTTTAAAGTTTATATCTTATCAAACCCCCTGTTTATAATTGTATAGAACAAAGTTATGCTCGGATCTTCCACCAATCTAGCCCTTAAAGGGACTATCCCGATTCGAACAAATTTTCAAAAATAAAAGTCCAAGTATGTATGAAATTTAAGCGCCAAAATATAGGGGAATGGTGTACGTTACACGTATCGACAGTTCAGCTCAAAATATAGAGTCGTTTGGGACTTGAACGTGAAAACCGCTTATCCGAACACAAAACCATTTTAAGATTAATTTCGAGACAATTTTTCTTTTGGTGACCTGATAATCGATTCCCGTTTCTTTAGTGGTCCATACAGTGAATGGCCCATGTGCTGTACTTGATAACGAAAACTGAATTACACCTATACATTATTTTTATAAAAGAAAAGTTTGGTTTTATCAAGACACCGCAAAATACAGCCTTGGACACCGGTCTTCACTTCCAGATAAAGACTGACAGGGTTAGGTGGTCTAAAAACGTATTACATAGATTGGTTTTAGTTGCAGCACAAAATTAGGCAGCTTTATTCTCCAAAATATTATCGGGATTGGCCCTTTAATGCTAGAAATAACCCACTTCACAATGCTTTAGGTTTAGCAGCTGAGTGCTAGTTGATTTTCATCAGAACATTATATCCATGATTTCGCATCTGTGGAAATGAACGTAAAACATAATATATCGATAAATGTCCTCTTATGCGTGTATGCGCATAAATACATAAGCAGTGACCTCCCAAGACAATCGCCAATGGCTATCGTCTGCTGTATTTGGCAAATAGAAATCAGATTTGGTTACAAAATATGGCGAAAGCAATTCTGCACTTTACACATAAACAAGTGGAAAAAATAGGAAAAAACTCCAATTGACTAAAAGATATCCATAATATTTCTTGTTTTGGCGAACGTTTTTAACTCATGAATACTTATGTCAAGGGCAGTCACTGTTTATGGTAGGGTACCCCACGTGCCAACTGAAAAGTTGTTCTTGACACGTTGATCCTGCACGTTTTAGGTCAATGACTTACTACTGATTTCTAACAGTCTCGCACACTCGTTGAGGCTATAAATAGCAACAGCATGCGGAAATGTTCAAAACACCACACTACTACAGCCGTAAAAAATCTATTGTTGACGATTCCGAATAGCAATAATATTTAACTTTCTGGTTATTACGGCATCTTTAGAAATTACGCTCGTTTTATTTTTTAAATTGCCTTATAATTAGCTGTACCATTAGAAGCTGCATATTTTGGTTAAGTACAAATAATATCTCTGACTCAACATCCGTAATGCGAGAATATGATCAAAGCAGTAGTTTCATTTTACTTTTACAAGCTTCTTAAAAATATTGTTGAGTTGCCTGATGTTGGTGCTTCTAAATTCAATTTCTTGTTCCATGTTTCGTAAAAAAAGTAGTCTTGATTATCCCGACCCGTCATTTAGACGTAGAATGATCGGTAGACTAGTTAAGCGAGACTAATTTCAAAACAATGGCCCGTAACCTATCTTTTACTCAAAAGTGTCTGGATGTTATGGACGCCACTCCAAACCATTTTTCAGTATTATTTATGTATGGTTTAATGATCATAGCTTATGAAGTACAACATGGTCGTTGATTTACTGACTATAAATGTGTGAAACAGATTTAAGGCTTTCTAAATATATTAGTATTGTGGTGTAATTGTCGAGATATTTGGAGATATTCATTTAGGGTGGGGCACCCTATTTATGGCCATATAATATGTAGACTAAAGTCTATGATTTAAACTCACTAAATACCCCCAAAATAGCAATAAACAGCCTCTCTATTTCTTTCCCAACTACCTGCAATTACTAAAATGTATTCTTTCATATTTTGTATTAAAAACAAATCCAATTTGTAAATATTGTAAATAATTTCTGTTTACACATCGCGATTAAACAAGTGTTAAATGTATCTAACACTTGGTCACTCCAAATGCGTAATCCCGCAAGACAAGCATACCGTTGATACATACTTTAGCAATCGATACATCTCTGATAAAACACATTTAACGATTTCCACTGTTAATGTATATACACTATGCAAAATAAAATATACATTTATACAAACTATACACATAAAAGATTACAAAAATTGATGGTACATGTTAAACATAAATAACTATATAATAAACATATACATTAAAAAAAGATATTTCCACGCGGTTAATATTACAAAACGTAACTATCATTTTCAGAAAGACACAAATTTGTATAAATATACATATAGATGACTCTAAATATTCTATCAAATAACACAAGAGGTTTAAGAGACTCGACCAAACGCAAAAACGTTTTTCATTGGCTTAAAGATCTAAACTATGACATAATTTTTCTACAAGAAACTCATAGTACTATCCTAGATGAATCGAACTGGACAATGGAATGGGGATCCGAAATGTTCCTCTCCCACTCACGAAGCAACTCAGCCGGTACTGCCATACTAATCAAAAATAATAACAATATTACTACATCAAATCACTACTCAGACCAAAACGGATATTTTAATATTTTGACAGTAGAAATAAAAAATACATTCTGTTCAATACATACAGTCCAAATTACAAAAAGATTCAAGATATACTAAATAAATACATCAATGACACGGACCAATATACATCTATAATTATAGGAGGTGATTTCAACAATGTTCTTGACCACAAACTAGACCGTAGCGGTGGTAACTATAAAATCAAAAACAGGTTGACAGGCAACGAAACATACGCCCACACAGCAGCCAAATCGTCCGGGCAGTCAACAAGAGTTGTCGTATATTAAGGAATTATCAGAAAATCATTAGAATTTGTTTGGTTTTTATAATCAAACGTTTTTTTTTTAAATCAGATAATAATTGTGACCTCCAGAGGCACAACAAGCTAAAAAGGGTGATTTTTCGTACAATCAGGGGACATAATTCAGGAAGTAATGACCCGATAGGCGCAAATATGGAAAGGAACCAAGATCTTTGGGTTATAAACATACATGTCAAGTTTCATCAAAATCGATTCAAAATTGTGATCTCTATAGGGTCCACAACCTTGATATAACATATTTTCACACTATTCGTGTACAAACGGCGGCCATTTTGTCCGTCAATTCTAGTCCGATTTTCACGTAATTCAAACTCCCTCTTCATTACCATGTAACGGTGATATAGTCAAACGTTTTTTTAAATCGGATAATAATTTTGACCTCCAGAGGGACCAAAAGCGAACAAAAGCGATTTTTCGGACAATCCGGGGACATAATTCAGGAAGTTATGATCCAATGGGCGCAAATATTGAAAGGAACTAAGATCTTTGGGTTATAAACACACATGTAAAGTTTCATCAAAATCGGTTCAAAATTGTGACCTCTATAAGGTCCACAACCTTTATATAACATATTTTCACACTATTCGCGTACAAACGGCGGCCATTTTGTTCGTCAATTTTGGTCCGATTTTCACAAAATTCATACTCAACCTTCATAACCATGGAACGGTGATATAATCAAACGGTTTTTTAAATCGGATAACAATTTTGACTTCCAGAGGGACCACAAGCTATAAAGGGCGATTTTTCGGACAATCAGGGGCCATAATACAGGAAGTTACGATCCGATTGGCGCAAATATCGAAAGGAACCAAGATCTTTGGGTTATGAACATGCATTTCAAATTTCATCCAAATCGGTTCAAAATTGTGACCTCTACACTGTTCACAACCTTGATATAACATATTTTCACACTATTCGTGTACAAATTGGGGACATTTTGTCCGTCAATTTTGGTCCGATTTTCACGAAATTCGAACTCAACCTTCATAACCATGGAACGGTGATGTAATCAAACGGTTTTTTAAATCGCATAACAATTTTTACCTCCAGAGGGACCATAGGCAATTTTGCATAAAATCAGGGGCAATAATTCAGGAAGTTACGATCCGATGGGCGCAAATATCGAAAGGAACCAAGATCTTTCGGTTATAAACATACATGTCACGTTTCATCCAAATCGGTTCAAAATTGTGACCTCTACACTGTTCACAACCTTGATATAACATATTTTCACACTATTCGCGTACAAATGGCGGCCATTTTGTCCGTCAATTTTGGTCCGATTTTCACGAAATTCGAACTCAACCTTCATAACCATGGAACGGTGATATAATCAAACGTTTTTTTTAAATCGGATAACAATTTTGACCTCCAGAGGGACCACAAGCTAAAAAAGGGCGATTTTTCGGACAATCAGGGGCCATAATTCAGGAAGATACGATCCAATTGGCGCAAATATCGAAAGGAACCAAGATCTTTGGTTTATAAACATGCATTTCAAGTTTCATCCAAATTGGTTCAAAATTGTGACCTCTACACTGTTCACAAGCTAAAAAACGTGATTTTTCGTACAATCAGGGGCCATAACCCATGAAGTTACGGTCCGATACATGCCAATATCGAAAGGAACCGACATCTTAGGGTGATAAACCTATATTTTAAGTTTCATTGAAATCGGATAAAAATTGTGACCTGTAGACTGTTCACAAACAATTGTGGGCGGACGGACGGACGAACAGGGGCGACGACAATATACGTCCACATGAAAATGAAAATGTGGGCGTATAAAAATAAAGGATTACAAGCTATACGAGACCTAATAGATGATCTAACTTTAGTAGATATCTATCGAATAAGAAACCAAAGGAAACGTTGTTATACATGGCGTCAAAAAAATCCACTAATACAGAGTAGAATTGATTTTTGGCTTATTTCGGACTATTGGCAAGATAATATACAAAAATGCAACACAACACCATGTCCTTTCAGTGACCACTCCGGAATTAATTTAAATATAAACACTAACGTATTGTCTAAGGGACCAGGGGTCAGTTTCACAAAAGTTCGTAACTTTAAGAAAAAAAACTGCGTAAAGAAAAACTTACGAAAAAGATACGAATTATTTACGTCGGTTTCACAAAGGCCGGCGTAAGTTTTTTCTTAACTTTTTCACCTCGTAAATACGTCGTGACCATTCATGACGTCATGTTGCGTCACTTCATTCAAACTTCAGTAAACATTCCCACGGCCGACATGTTGACAATGTCGGCATTATAGCCGCTATGTTTGATTTGATCATTACCTTTTGAAACATAAACGACGAAATGATATATTCTTTATATATACGCTAAGATGTAATTGTGTATTTATTAATAAAATGATATTTTCAAGCCTTTTGTTTACTTGTTTTTGTTTGCTACGTCATTGCGCGTGTCACAGTAGCATTGGACCCCTGCAGCTCTCCGCTTTTTGATTGGGGCAGTTGAGCAGAACTGTGGAATTCTAAAAGGAAATTTGAGCAGCAGCCTGACCAAGTCATCGAAAGTCAGGGTGCGGGAGAATATACTGAGCGCCATAGAAAACGCATCACTTAGTTTTTCGTGTAACAAAATGATCCTGTAAACATATCTTATTTATTTTGTTTCTTATTGTGAACAATATTCAAATGGGGACATATCAATAACAACACATTTGTACACTTATGACTCCTCTGACTTTGTACCGTTGGTTACAGGTTAAACATCCATAAGTGTACAAATATGTTGTTATTGATGTGTTCCCATTTGAATATTTTTCACAATAAGAAGCAAAATAAAAAAGATATGTTTACAGGATCATTTTGTTATACGAAAAACTAAGTGATGCGTTTTCTATGGCGCATAAGTTTTCTTAGTGTCAGTCTTTGCCGCGATAGGCTTACTCTCAAAGCCCTAGTTACTTATAGGCCTACAGGGTCTAGTAGTAGTAATACTGGGCACAATAATAGTAATACCGAGCGTTAACCACAATCTTGTTTAATGAAAACTAACCTACCGAGATTATTTTTCCTGGGTTCCTGTTTGTGATAAATCAAATTAAATACTATGTTGTAGGTCTACTTGTATTGTAAATGCTTGCCCACAACCGAAGGCTCACGATACCCTAGTTTTAAGACTGAGTCTACCAAGCCTATAGGCTATATATATTGGCATACCTTTCCAGTACTATAGTAGGTAAACCCGATCCTGACCACAAAACTTAAAAGGCTATTAATCTAGACACTGATGGTACGTTAACCCCATGTGCCATTAGCAATGAGTTTTTGGAAGCTACTTGTAGCATAGTAGCCTATCGTAATGCATGAAATGAAATGAAATTGGGATTAACGTCCTACTCTTCTACACCTAACCTGGGCTAATGATGGAAGACGGGCATACGCCATACAGAGTGCTATGAGGGGAATTTTTCCCGGGCTGCGGCACTACAGACTACTCTTTTATATCGAATTCCAACTGCCAAGCGATCTTTTACTTGCACGCCAATGTGTACACGGGACGCTGGTTTTACGTCCCATCCGAACGACTAGACAGCAGTCCTTGTCAGCCCCCCCCCCGTTCTATCTCTGACAAGGGGAAACCACTTCGGAAAATCAAGATGAACTTTCTCGAACAATGCAGGGATCGAACCCGACCTCCAGGCTAGCGAGCCAGCGCCTTACCCACTTAGCCACGTGATCCCCCTATCGTAATGCAATCTGGACTTGTACTGTAGTTTGTATACTACAGATGACAAGGATTTCGATCGTTGAGTTGCGGTTTCGATATCATAATTAATACAGTTAATAACATGTAATATATTTATTGGTCCGATCAAGTTTGTACCGCGAAACTAACTCGTCTGTATGGATGTCGGGAGGGTTTAATCTATCCCTGAATATTCTCTCCCAACGAAGTTCCTGAGAGCAGTTTAAAAAAAGTTCGTAAAATTTTAGAAAAAAAGTTACGTTAAAAAAACTTACGAAAAAGATACGAATTATTTACGCCGGTTTCACAATGACTGGTGTAAGTTTTTTCTTAACTTTTTCTCGTATCTTTTTACGTAGATACGCCACGAATGGTCATGACGTCATGTTACGTCACTTCATTCAAACTTCTGTAAACATTCCCACACCCACAGTCATAACGTTGACAAATTCGGCATTATAACCGTTATGTTTGGTTTTATCCCAACCTTTTGAAACATAAACGACGAAATGATATATTCCTTATATATACGCTAAGATGTAGCTGTGTACTTACGAATAAAAAGCTATTTTCATGCCTTTTGTTTACATGTTTTTCTTTGCTACGCCATAGCGCGTGACATAGTAGCATACGCCGTCTGACAGTCTGTCAAAAGCCGAAATTAATACAAAGCATGAACATTAAAAATCGAAAACAAAACTGGGACAGCTTTCGGTGTATCGATTGAGGGCGCAGAGCAGAATTATGGAATTCTGAAAGGAAAATTGAGCAGCAGTCTGACTAGGTAATCGAAAGACTGAGCTTGGGAGAATATTTGTGCGAAGTAGGCCCACCTGTCGTTCTTTGCCGCGAATGGCGTAGGCCAACTCTTTAAGGGAAATGTATTGATAATTAAACTGTTTCAATGGCATTTAGTAATTGAACTGGAGTATACAGGTCACAATTCTATGGAATACAATTACTGCTTATTACTGAGCGACGTTTCGACTTTTGCCTATTACGTTTTATTTTTTTGGACTGCGAATTCTGTCTTATTGTTTGGATTGTTCTTACTTGGTTTTATTTTATTTGATCGAATTCAGTTTCTCTGGAATCAGGTGGTAGCCTACGTGGCGAATGTATGGGACCTCCGGACAAGTAGTACTCTATCACAAAAAGGTTGGCAACCATTGCTTTATCCGGATCGAAAAATTCGGCGAGAGAGAATATTTAGGGACACCCATACGGACGAGGAGTTAGTTTCACGTAACAAACTTGATTGGACCAGTAGGCCCCCTATATTACATGTTGTTTACTGTATTAAAGCGGGAATTTCATATTTTCCAAGAAAGTCAAAACATATTTATTTCTATGTCTTTTGCACAATAGGTTGTCAACTCCCTATTATACAATCATAGGCATTATTTTCCACACTGAAACATCTTTCACATGGAAAATAATAACACAATTACCTCCTTGTTTTACCATTCCCCCTGTGCAATAGCTTTCTTCAAACGTTTGAATTTAATGTTGAAATTGATATTTTTGCCAATTTCTCAACTGGCAAAAGTGAATTATAGGATTATTCTTTAACAAGGTTGGACTGTTTATAGATAACATCTATTTTAAGGCTTTATTTTGAATATATTTTAAAAATATAATTTAAAAATATGAAATTGCCGCTTTAATGATGATATCAAAGCCGCAACTTATCGATCGAAAGCCTACTATGACACACCTAGCTTCCAAAAACTCATCACTGATGCACATGGTCATGGGGTTAGAGTACCATCAGTGTCTAGAGTAATTTATCGTGTTTCACAAGCAATAACAACCCGTGTTGACGATTAATTATCAATAATATACAGGTCACATTTCTATGGAATACAATTACTGCTTATTACTGAGCGACGTTTCGACTATGCTTCTCTAGTCGTTATCAAGCAATGATAAAATCTAAAAAATAAGACAAGTCCATATATACATGTGCATAACAATACATTCTTAATGCTGACAAAACAGGGATCTCCCTTTGCACGTACCTAAAAGAAATTTAATTTAATTAAGGATTATAAATTTGAAATGCTATTTACACCATTCAATAATACCACTTAACTGAAAATAAAAACAAACTGACTAATTGATTAATAGGTAATTTGTTGTGGAGTATATACAATGATATGTAGGTTTTAATCATGACAAACGTTCTAAGAGAATGGAATTTGATCAAATGCTATCAACCACCCCTTTCACTGAAATAAACTCAAATGATTAATGAATTGATTGTTGTGGAGTATATACAACGATTTGATCTGGTTTTAATAATGACAACATCCCATGATGAGATTACAATAACAGCAGACCTGAAAAATAGAAATAAAATAAATAAAAATAAAAATAAAATCAAAATAGATGGTATTTATTGATTATATTTTACAAATTGTGGTATTATTCTAAACTTGATTTTTTTACTTGACTTATTGTCAAGCACTGAATATGATTGAAATAAAAATAGTTATGCTTAGCCTTAGATTATGCGATAAGAGTGTCATACGCTCTGGGGAGAAAACGTCGCTCAGTAATAAGCAGTAATTGTATTCCATAGAATTGTGACCTGTATACTCCAGTTCAATTACTAAATGCCATTGAAACAGTTTATTAGACATCAATATGGAGATGTGGCAGTCAAACTCATTGATCAGATACGAAGAACAGAAGGAAAATATATACATGTATGTAACAATCTTACTTTCTTAATGCGATGCAGGGATGCCGGTATAGTACCCAAGGGCCTAATTATTAAATCACCAATAACCTCACCTGCTGCATTGAAGATACTCGCCAAAGCAAGCAAATGCTTAGTTCGCGAGAGGATACAGCACAACAGAAATGAGAAGCACCGCTTATTCACTTTTTCTGAACAACAGCGTATTCAGCTCCAATCCATATTATCTCCTGAAGATTACAACACAGTGAGAGAAAAACAAATCAGTTCGAATGCCCTGTTGGATGAAACTGTCAGAAAGCGGCAGGTGGGAAAATTCAAAAACCTCAGACCTTCATCCCCACAGCGCCAAGTTCCAAATTGTACCAGACAATCGAGAGAAGAATACTTAACGAAAACAGTAGTCAACCTTAGTGATCGAGACTTAACCGATAGCGAAATTACAATTCTATCAAGGGGATTAAAGTTTGCACCGACCACAAAGCCCCCAAACAACGACTCCTACATTGTCAACATTGAGAAAGGATTACGCCAACTCGCTCCAGGTGGTAAAGTCGATTACCTAAGGCACCAAATAACTGAAATACTAGCAAAAGCATCCACTAAACAGCAGACGACCAATGTTTCCCGCCAAGAAAGGAAAGCCCTCAATGACCTAAAAGACGATAGATCCATCACAATTGTTTCCGCTGACAAGGGAAAAGCAACAGTCATCATGAACAATGATGAGTACCTCACAACTGTCAACGGTTTACTCCAAGATCCGTCAACATATAGAAGAATCCGCAAAGACCCAACCAACGCGCACAACGACAGTCATGAAAAATTGCTTAAAAAATTAAAAGAAGACAAACACATCTCTGAAGCTCTCTATTACAAGCTCAGACCAAACCACCCTCGACCACCTTATGCCAGGGCTACTATAAAAATCCATAAAAAACCCACGAAAGCCCGTCTGTTGGTGTGTTCTCGAGACTCAGTCTTCTACAATACAGCTCAATACTTATCAAAACTACTTTCATCACTTGGCACAACAGCATCGTCCTTCATCAAAGATTCAGGTGAATTCTGTGAGAAACTGCGGAATATTCAAAACCCCGGGAGGATGGTATCATATGATGTTGTAGATTTGTTTACAAATGTACCCAGGGAAGAGGCTCTGAAGATTCTACGCAAGCGCATAAATAGTTTAGACAACCCACTAGAGACTACCCTATCTACAGACAACATCATACTCCTGTTGAAACAATGCATCAATTCAACATATTTCTCCTGGGGTGACGAATTTTATGAACAGACCAATGGATTACCCATGGGAAGCCCCCTCTCTCCTTTAATTTCAGAAATATTTCTAACTGATTTAGAAGAGAAGGCGCTGCAAACGTCCACTATAACCCCAACATGCTTTTTTAAGCAAGTGGATGACACCTTCGTTATTATCAAACAACAAGATGATCCAGAAACACTGTTACAACACCTCAACAGGCAACACCCACGTATACAATTCACGATGGAAACTGAAAATAATAACCAACTACCTTTTCTCGATGTTTGTGTATCCAAAACCAACAACTCGATCCGTACCGGTGTCTACAGGAAACCAACCCACACCGACCAATATATTCACTTTAAATCCAATCACCCGAATAGCGTCAAATCGGCCACAATTTCAGCTCTGGTGAACCGTGCGAAAAAGATATGTGATCCCGAGAGCCTCTCCAAGGAAATTGATCATCTCAAACATGTCTTCACAAATTTCAACGGCTATCCGGAGAAGTTTGTAACAAACACCATTAAAAAGACCCTGTCGGCAAGTGCAGCTAAACCAAAACCCCCGACTGCCCCAGTCAGAATCTTCCTTCCTTTCAACGGCAAAGTCTCCTACCAAATCAAACGGCTACTAATGCAACAGCCAGAAATAGATGTAACTTTCACAAAAAGCAACAGCACCAAAGATACATTAAGAGCTAATGGTAAACAAAATCCAACACAACCGCCACAACCAAAGGGATGTGTTTATCAGATAGTATGCAATTGTGGAATTTCTTACGTCGGCGAGACAAAAAGCCCATTAAATAAAAGGATAGACGACCACAAGTCGAAAGCAGCCACCAACAACTCCGCTGTAGCTGAACACTTGAACTCCAACCCTCGCCACAGAGTCCAATGGTCCAACGTTAAATCGCTATGCAAGAACATCAACAACAAGAGAGCGCGCCGATTGCATGAAGCCATTCAAATACGACGACACAAACCCGCGATGAATAGAGATCAAGGATTGTTTCTCCCCAGGGCGTATGACACTCTTATCGCATAATCTAAGGCTAAGCATAACTATTTTTATTTCAATCCTATTCAATGCTTGACAATAAGTTAAGTAAAAAAATCAAGTTTAGAATAATACCACAATTTGTAAAATATAATCAATAAATACCATCTATTTTGATTTTATTTTTATTTTTATTTATTTTATTTCTATTTTTCAGGTCTGCTGTTATTGTAATCTCATCATGGGATGTTGTCATTATTAAAACCAGATCAAATCGTTGTATATACTCCACAACAATCAATTCATTAATCATTTGAGTTTATTTCAGTGAAAGGGCTGGTTGATAGCATTTGATCAAATTTCATTCTCTTAGAACGTTTGTCATGATTAAAACCTACATATCATTGTATATACTCCACAACAAATTACCTATTAATCAATTAGTCAGTTTGTTTTTATTTTCAGTTAAGTGGTATTATTGAATGGTGTAAATAGCATTTCAAATTTATAATCCTTAGTTAAATTAAATTTCTTTTAGGTACGTGCAAAGGGAGATCCCTGTTTTGTCAGCATTAAGAATGTATTGTTATGCACATGTATATATGGACTTGTCTTATTTTTTAGATTTTATCATTGCTTGATAACGACTAGAGAAGCATAGTCGAAACGTCGCTCAGTAATAAGCAGTAATTGTATTCCATAGAATTGTGACCTGTATATTATTGATAATTAATCGTCAACACGGGTTGTTATTGCTTGTGAAACACGATAAATTACTCTAGACACTGATGGTACTCTATATAACATAATGACATATGTCATGGAGGCGTCCTGCCATATTAAAATACGTGTAAGTGATTGTAACATAAACCTGTCGCTATCAATACCCGGCTGGAGATCTTGGTAGTATTCCTTATGTCATTGCGTAACTAGAACTTGTTGTTGGCATGTCTTATCTAAGTTTATCTGATAAACTATATTGAATGTTAAACCTTCATATGATGCTTGATACATTAGACAGGTGTCTAATGAGCTCCTTTGTCTTGAATACGTTTATAAACTCAGAACAGAAACGAATCTTCAGGCTGGTCCAGGAGGCCATGCTAGGCGGGCGCCTAGTTAAGGTACCTCAGGAGTACTATAGTCAGGTCCAGGAGGCCATGCTAGGCGGGCCATGGGTGCCTTGGCCATGGGTGCCTTGGCACGAGACGAGACGAGACGAGACGAGAGCTTCTGGAGTTAGCACACTCGTGCTAAGCCAAGCTAATTAAGTCATGACTCCTTCCATATAGTTAGTTCTACGGTCGTTTACATCACGATGTTTGTACCTATTGTAAGAAGCAGAATAAAAGTATTATTAGAAGTATATACCAGTGTTGTCATCCAAGAACCCGATTAAAGAACTAATGTAATACTGTCACATATTAATTGATGCCGTAGACCAGAGAAACGATTGAAGTCCTAACCACTAGAAGTTCACAGGTCACCAACGGGGTAAGTCTTTTCTAATCCTACCATGGCGAGGGTGGTAAAATGACATTAGTGCTATGTATTATAATTTAACTGGAAATCTGCAGTTTATCATCACGCGTCGTTAAATATCATGGTGTAGTTACTAAATTTAATATTAGCAAGTAGTGGAACAGGAAAATGACGAAAACAAAATTGTATATATATTATTTGTTTTAAAATGCGTCATGTTGTTTTTAAAAGATTATGAATTATAATTGTTTGTTTTTGAACACATATTTTGGCATTTAAAATTAGTATTAACAGGTTTATATTGCGCAGTAAAATGTTTTGTGATTGTTTAACTAGAATTGAGTTAACAATATCGTAATTAGGAATTTTACATTCACAAAGTATTAACGGGTTTATCTCTAAGTTTTTTTTCGTTTGTTTTGTCTATACGTGTATATTATCCAAATAGTTAATGGCAAAGGCCCCGATATTTACGGGTGAGATTTTTATTTGTAATACCCCAAATATTTAATGGGAAAGACCCGATATTTACGGTAGAGAGTTTTATTTGTAATACCCCAAAGTTTTAATGGGAAATGCCCCGATATGTAACGGGAGAAGTTTATGTTAAGTGGTTTAACCCCAGGAGGGTTGTGCTCGGATTTAGAGCGAACGTATTGTCTTGTTTTGTGTTTAAAAAATTATAGAGATAAACCGTTAGTTCTTTCAAAAATATCTTATTTAAGATTGGTTAAATGTGTTCAGATCATTCATTATTCTTGAGATAAAACAATATGACTCCCTAATTTCAATTGTAAATATCGTTAGATCGTTATCTAAAGTCAAGTCTGTTCCACTTGCTAATTTGATTAACTATTAATTAAGTTCACTCCATGATATGATACGCAGATGATCAAACTTCGGCACGGGGAGCAGTTATAATACTTTTCATAGCACGTCATAACACGCCGTTTTGCCAGACGGTATGGAAAATGAAAAGACTACCGGTCAACAACAATAGTTGAACTAAACGGAGCAGGGAAAATTCTGACCCCTCAACATTACTGGAACGAGGAAGGGCATCATATGTACCCCACCCCTACAGTTGGCTACGACAGTGCAGTAGCGGTCTCAGAAGATAATTAAAGTAGTTTGTGTTCGTGATTCCAGGATCTCGTTTGTTTTTATTATTGACTCGCGTGTGTGACCGATTGTGTATATATAACTTTTAAGTTCGTGTGTTTTTCATTGACCTTTTCATTTTGTTTAAAGACATTTTTGGATATTATGACATTTTACAAGTATATATAACTTTTAAATTCGTGTGTGTTTCATTTACCTTTTCTTTTTGTTTATAGACATTTTTGTATACGACATTTTACAAGTGTTGTTTGTATTTATATGTCTTTTCATTCTTATTGTTGTTTTTATCTTTTAAGATTAGGGTAGATATTATCGATCCCAGTTATATTCAAATTTGTAAAGGCTTTAAAAAAAATATTTCATATTTTTTTCTAAAAAGAGGGATAGGTATATAACATAATGACATATGTCATGGAGGCGTCCTGCCATATTAAAATACGTGTAAGTGATTGTAACATAAACCTGTCGCTATCAATACCCGGCTGGAGATCTTGGTAGTATTCCTTATGTCATTGCGTAACTAGAACTTGTTGTTGGCATGTCTTATCTAAGTTTATCTGATAAACTATATTGAATGTTAAACCTTCATATGATGCTTGATACATTAGACAGGTGTCTAATGAGCTCCTTTGTCTTGAATACGTTTATAAACTCAGAACAGAAACGAATCTTCAGGCTGGTCCAGGAGGCCATGCTAGGCGGGCGCCTAGTTAAGGTACCTCAGGAGTACTATAGTCAGGTCCAGGAGGCCATGCTAGGCGGGCCATGGGTGCCTTGGCCATGGGTGCCTTGGCACGAGACGAGACGAGACGAGACGAGACGAGAGCTTCTGGAGTTAGCACACTCGTGCTAAGCCAAGCTAATTAAGTCATGACTCCTTCCATATAGTTAGTTCTACGGTCGTTTACATCACGATGTTTGTACCTATTGTAAGAAGCAGAATAAAAGTATTATTAGAAGTATATACCAGTGTTGTCATCCAAGAACCCGATTAAAGAACTAATGTAATACTGTCACATCTAACCCCATGACCATGTGCATCAGTGATGAGTTTTTGGAAGCTAGGTGTGTCATAGTAGGCCTACCGTAATGCAATCAGGACTTGTACAGTAGGATTTCGATCGATAAGTTGCGGCTTGGATATCATCATTAACGCGGCAATTTCATATTTTTAAATTATATTTTTAAAATATATTCAAAATAAAGCCTTAAAATAGATGTTATCTATAAACAGTCCAACCTTGTTAAAGAATAATCCTATAATTCACTTTTGCCAGTTGAGAAATTGGCAAAAATATCAATTTCAACATTAAGTTCAAACGTTTGAAGGTAGCTATTGCACAGGGGGAATGGTAAAACAAGGAGGTAATTGTGTTATTATTTTCCATGTGAAAGATGTTTCAGTGTGGAAAATAATGCCTATGATTGTATAATAGTGAGTTGACAACCTATTGTGCAAAAGACATAGAAATAAATATGTTTTGACTTTCTTGGAAAATATGAAATCCCCGCTTTAATACAGTAAACAACATGTAATATAGGGGGCCTACTGGTCCAATCAAGTTTGTTACGTGAAACTAACTCCTCGTCCGTATGGGTGTCCCTAAATATTCTCTCTCGCCGAATTTGTCGATCTGGATAAAGCAATGGTTGCCAACCTTTTTGTGATAGAGTACTACTTGTCCGGAGGTCCCATACATTCGCCACGTAGGCTACCACCTGATTCCAGAGAAACTGAATTCGATCAAATAAAATAAAACCAAGTACGAACAATCGAAACAATAAGACAGAATTCGCAGTCCCCCAAAAAAACGTAATAGGCAAAATAGTGTAATCAGATATGGACTGCTCCCCGTGTACAAATTACACGACAAACAGTGGTAACAGGTGCCCGGAAGAGTAAGCTTACCCTGTCTGGTGCCACACCCGCCATAGCTGCACTTTATTTGAATAATTTTACAAGTAGAACACACAAATGAACTAAAAAAAACCCTCAACTCAATGCGAGGGTTGTGGGCTATCTGCTTCTTTCCCCCAAAAAGATTAATCAATCAAGAAATAGATAAAGAAGTATAGAGATAAAATATAAGTAAGTAGGCCTATACAAAATAACAATAAGAATAGTGACATATACAAACTGAGGAAATAATGGGTATTATCTTGTGTTAGGCAGTAAACATTTTTGTAAAGTAAAAAATAACTAAAAACGTTCATTACTCCGAAAGTGCTCGCGTACCACCTGGAAGGCCCGCTCGTACCTCTCGTGCTACGCGCACCACAGGTTGGGAACCACTGGCATAAAGTAACAAGGCGGCCATTTTGTCTAAGATACGTAATAAAATACAACTTACGACAGGGTGAGAGTTGCCGTAGACTTTACGAACAAATTTACGAATTTTGTAAGTTAAGAATTTTAGTGAAACGCAATTTTTTCGTAAGTTTACGTTACGATAAATTTTTCATCGTAAGTTGCTTTGTGAAACTACCCCCTGATCAGCACAAAGTATAAAGGCGACCATTTCGTCAAAGATACGAAATATTTCCAACTTACGACAAGGTTAGAGTTGCCGTAAACTGTACGATAAAAGTTACGAATTTCGTAAGTTATGAAGTTTAGTGAAACGCGATTTTTACGTAAGTTTACTTTACGATAAACTTACGCAAATTTTTCATCGTAAGTTGCTTTGTGAAACTGGCCCCAGGACTATAGATATACAATTTATCGCTATCCAATGACAAAACTTACAAAAAATTAATAGTTGATTCCATCTTAGAATGGGAAAACGAATACTTCAACCAAGAAGACAAAAATGGCCTCTGGGACTACATTAAATTTAAGATTAAAACAGCATCCATTAAATACAGTAAAAAAAAGGCCAAAATTAGAAACTCACTAAAAAGTAAACTAAAATCTGAACTAGAAACACTAGAATCTAAATTAAATAATAATTCAAATTGCTTGGATACCTATAACGAATAAAATAACGTGAAAAACAATCTTAACAAAATATTGACTCATGAAGTAGAAGGTATTCAATTAAGAACTAAAATAAACTGTTACGAATTTGGCGAAAAAAATACAAAATACTTCCTAAATTTAGAAAAACATAGAAGTCAAAAAACAACTATCAAAAGACTAACTATAAACGGAAATACATCAATTACAGACAGACAATGTATTTTGAATGAAGTTCGGTCCTTTTATGAAAATCTATATTCTGAGAAACGTCAATCATCTAACATAAATAATTATGATACATTTGACTACGAATATCTTCCAAAACTAAATATTGGCCAGGCAGAAACATTAGAATATGACATAAGTAATGACGAATGTAAAAACGCAATATCATGTTTTAAAAAGAATAAATCTCCTGGAAATGATGGTCTAAGTATTGAGTTCTACGAAACATTCTGGCCAAATATAAATAAATATGTTTTAGCATCATTTAAATACAGTTTCGAAAACAATAAACTATCTACCTCTCAAAGACAGTCATTAATTAAACTATTACCTAAACCCAACAAAGACAAAACGAATTTGGTAAATTGGAGACCGATAACTTTAACAAATGTCGATGTAAAAATATTAAGTAAAGTTCTCTCTAATCGTATCAAACCTTTCCTAAACCACCTTATACATCCAAATCAAACTGCATTTGTCCCTGGTCGGCATAAACAAGAAAATATCCGCATTATAGACGACAGCATTCATTTAGCAAACCAAAAACGAATTACAGGATTATTATTAGCTTTAGATTTTCAAAAAGCATTCGACAGTATATCACATAAATTTATGATGCGCACTTTAAGTATTTTTGGCTTTAAAAATAATTATATACGATGGATAGAGACTCTATATTCGGACATAACTGGCTACATCATAAATAACGGCTTTACAACACCCACATTTCATATTAAAAGAGGAGTGAGACAAGGAGACCCAATGTCTAGCAATTTATTCATTTTAGTTATGGTAATTCTACTTCACAATATACGTTTAAATAGAGAAATAAAAGGAATAATATTCGCAAAAGCAGAAATAAAATTAACCACATTTGCAGATGACTTGACAGCTTTACTTAAAGACTTTAAATCAGCAAGACATTTATTCGAAATAATAAAACTTTACAGTAAAATATCTGGTTTAGAAATAAACATATTAAAATCCAAAATTATGAACTTGAACTTTTCAAATAACAACACCGCACACAATTTAAACAATATTGGCTTTTCACATTTCTCAGACGAAATTAAAATTTGTGGCATTTTTTTCTCGAACAATCAACTTTCATCAACACAAAAAAACTTCCAGATAAAAATTGATGAAATTATAAAGATACTAAATATTTGGAAAAAGCGAAATCTAAGCCTCATTGGCAAAATACAAATCATTAAAACATTCTGCCTATCGAAAATAATCTTTCCCATAATGTCAATAGAAACTCCAGAAACAATTAAGAACCAAATTAATACATTAATCTACAAATTTCTCTGGAACGGTAGCGACAAAATTAAAAGAAATGTTATAACACAAAATGTTGAAAACGGTGGCCTAAACATGATAGACTTTAACGAATTTCTAAAATGCCGAAGTATATTTTGGATCAAAAAACGAACAACGTCAGATGATAAAACATGGAAAATACCCTTTCGATACATCTTGGAAAAATATAACGATGAAATACAAACAATGTGCAACTAAGACAAAAATATTCCAATATCTTCTCCATTTTATAAACAAATCTTTACTCATTGGCACGATATATTTACAACACATATTGATTACCTGATACCATTTAATAATTAGGTCATATGGAATAACAAACACGTTAAAATTAATAAATCGTCAATATGTAATAATACATTATTTAAGAATAACGATCTAATATTTGTCACAGATATTACAAATACAAGAACTAATGCAAATAATTTAATTATTAGAAGCCTTAAGTCATCAATTAAATCTGTATCTAAAAATATATTAGAAAACAATCAACAAATCATGAATGACCTAGAAACTCCAAACCCTAATCCATAAGACCTATCAAAAATAAAAAGTATAGATGTCTATAACACATTAATCTTAAATAAACTTCAAAAACCGACATCAATTGAAAAATGGGAACGACTACTTAACATCGAACAAAACAAAGAAGATATAAAAAAAATATTTCAAATAACGAAAACTACATGTTATAACATTAAATTGCGTTGTTTTATATATAAATATATTCACAATATTATCTACACAAACACACGTTTATGTCCATTCTCGCTAACGGAATCAACCCTATGTAGTTTTTGTTATTCATGTATTGAAGATGTTAACCACCTATTCTACCTATGTACCCATTCGCAAAATATCTGGCAATAAACCATCCCTATATTAAAAGATAGGCTGGCACTGCCAGGCAGGATACGCCCACATTTTTGAGAGATGGATAGAGAACAAGCAATACCGAAAGTGATTTTTCCTACATCATTAAGTCCTGTATTTCATACTGTGTTGGGAGCAGCCATTTTGTTGGTCAGTTCCAGTCTGATATTCATGAAATTCGAAGCCGACAATGATTATGGTTTGACGGTACACAACCTAGAAATGTTACTTTTCGTCAAAATCGGATAAGGATTGTGACCTGTAGAGAGTCCACAACCATGATATACCATATTTTTACACTATTCGCGTACAAACCGTGACCATTTCGTCCTGCAATTTTGGTACGATTTTCACGAAATTCGAACTCAACCTTCCTTACGGTGCAACAGTAATATAATCAGAGTTTTTTTTTTAAAATCAGATAATAATTGTTCGAGAGATAGACAGAGAACAAGCAATACCGAAAGTGATTTTTCCTACAATCAAAGGCCATAATTCATTAAGTTACAATTTGATATGCGCAAATATCGAAAAGAATAAAGATCTTTAGGTTATAAACAAGCATTTCAGGTTTCATCAAAATCGAATTAAAATTGTCACCTCTACAGAGTCCACAACTTTGACATACCATATTTTTACACTGTTCGCGTACAAACGGCGGGCATTTTTTCTGGCAATTATGGTCCAATTTTCTCGAAATTCAAACTCAACCTTCCGTAGGGTGTAACGGTGATATAGTCAAACATTTTTTCAAATCGGATAATAATTGTGACCTCCAGAGGGACCATAGGCGATTTTTCGGACAATCAGGGGTCATAATTGAGGAAGTTACGATCTGATATGCGCAAATATCGAAAGGAACCAAGATCTTTGGGTTATAACCATGCATTTCAAGTTTCATCAAAATCGAATTAAAATTGTGACCTCTATAGGGTCCACAACCATGATATACAGTATTTTGGTCCGATTTTCCCGAAATTCGAACTCAACCTTCCTTACAGTGTAACGGTAATATAATCAACCGTTTTATTAAATCGGATAATAATTGTTACCACCAGAGGGACCACAAGCTAAAATAAGGCGATTTTGCGTATAATCGGAGGCCATAATTCAGGAAGTTACGTTCCGATATGCGCAAATATCGAAAGGAACCAAGAGCTTTGGGTTATAACCATGAATTTTAAGTTTCATCAAAATCGAATAAAAAATGTGACTTCTACAGGGTCCACAACCTTGATATACCATATTTTAACAGTATTCGCGTACAAACGGCGGCCATTTTGTATGGCAATTTTGGTCCGATTTTCCCGAAATTCGAACTCAGCCTTCCTTAGGGTGTAACGGTGAAATAATCAAACGTTTTTTTAAATCGGATAATAATTGTGACCTCCAGAGGGACCACAAGCTAAAAAGGGTGATTTTTCGGACAATCAGGGGCCATAATTCAGGAAATTACATTCCGATAGGCGCAAATATCGAAAGGAACCAAGATCTTTGGGTTATAAACATGCATGTCAAGTTTCATCAAAATCGGTTCAAAATTGTGACGTCTATAGGGTCCACAAGCTAAAAACGTGATTTTTCGTACAATCAGGGGCCATAATCCATGAAGTTTTCATCCGATACATGCCAATATCGAAAGCAGCCGAGATCTTTTGGGGATAGACCTATATTTCAAGTTTCGTCAAAATCGTATAAGAATTGTGACCTGTAGAGGGCCCACAAACAAATTGTGGACGGACGGACGGACGGACGTCCGGGCGGACAGGGGCGACGACAATATACGTCCACATAAAAATGTGGGCGTATAAAAACTATAACATCGACTTTAAACCAAACCCAATCGATATACACCTTGGGGTTTATAAACAAGATGATCAAAATTATAATCAATTGCCAACACTATCAGTCACACTTCTAAACCACATAATAATATTAACAAAATTCTACATATATATGTAAACTAAAAAACGACATACCTAACAAAAAAGAATATACATCATACATAAACAACATTAAAAACCTAGAACTAAAATCTGCAAATACTCATCTCCATGAAAAATGGAAAACACAAACATAATAAAACCTCTTATATACAAGTAATATTATAACAACCGCAAAATATCTTATACTTTACTATAATATCTATTTTGAAACGAATTAATGAATATATATGTTCAAATCCACTCAAAATAGATACCTCTCATAACATATTTACATAAAATGTATATTTTGAAATATGTACTAGTATACTTTTAAGAATTATGAATAGCTAGTATGCATGTATAATATAATATAAATATCCCAAATGTATGCCATATTACTAAAATATCTGAAATATGTAGTATTTAACAATGTATGTATGTATTCAATGGTATAATAATATCTGATAATAAACTATTTTTTAAAAAAAAAAAGAAAAAAAAAAGATTGTTGTCCCTCTGGAAGTCAAAATTATTACCCGATTATATCACCGTTACAATGTAATGAATGTTAGTTCGAATTTCGTGAAAATCGGACCAAAACTGACAGACAAAATGGTCGTCGCTTGTATATACTATAAAAATATGGTATATCAAGGTTGTGGACTCTGTAGAGGTCACAATTTTAATCTGATGTTGATGAAACTTGAAATGCATGTTTATAACCCAAAGATCTTGTCTCTATTTGATATTTGCTCATATCGGATTGTAACTTCCTGAATTATAGCCCCTGGTTGTACGCAAAATCGACTTCTTTAGCTTGTGGTTCATCTAGAGGTCTCAATTATTATCCGATTTTAAAACTGATATTAAATGTTTCGTATACTAAACGTTAGCCTGGGGCAGAACTTTATAAAAACCAAACAAATTCTAATGATTTTCTGATGATTACTTAAAATGCAACAACTCTTGTTGACTGCCCGGACGATTTAGCTGCTGTGTGGGCGTATGTTTCGTTGCCTGGCCTATGTATCTGTTATCACTCGCACTTCAGTCAGTTAGGGTTAACTTGTGTTGCCCTTTGGAGTTCGTCACTTCCGATTGTTGAAATCTTTATTACTCATCTATCGTAGCAATGATCTCTGTGTTAAAATTATATAAGGAAGGTGTTAAAACCAGTTCTGGGGGCGGCATGGTCGAATGGTTAGTGTGCGCGCGCTGTATCATACGGCCTGCCATTGAGTCAACTTGCGTGGTTTTGAATCCCCGGTTGTATGTGGCAAGGAGTAGGGTCGCCTGTCCAACCTCGTGGGTTTTCTCCGGGTACTCCTGTTTCCTCCCACTGCCAAATACCTCTACGCGCAAGCGAATTATTGAAATAAATGTTAAAAAACATATGTTAGTCCCGTAAAGACCTAGTTTGTGTCGAGTGGACGTTAAACCCCATCTCTCTCTCTCTTAACCAGTTCTATCATATATGTGATAATGACTGACACCAATATTGTCCTTTAACAGAAGTTTATACAGAGTTGAAACGTAAATATCATTTGAAGAGTCCAGGGGAAGAACGATCTAAGTCACATTTTTATACACCCACATTTTCATGTGGAAGTCCGACCGCCCGTCTACAATTATTTGTGAACAGTCTACAGGTCACAATTTTTATCCAATTTCAATGAAACTCGAAATATAGGATTATCGACATGTATCAGACTGTAACTTCATTTATTATGGCCACCGATTGTACGAAAAATCACGTTTTTAGCTTGTGAACATTGTAGAGATCACAATTTTGAACGATTTTGGTGAAACTTGAAATGCATGTTTGTAACAACCCAAAGATCTTTGCTCCTTTCAATATTTGTGCATGTCGGATCGTATTTTCCAGAATTATGGTCCCTGATTGTACG
Source organism: Patella caerulea (assembly GCA_036850965.1). Classification (NCBI taxonomy): domain Eukaryota; kingdom Metazoa; phylum Mollusca; class Gastropoda; family Patellidae; genus Patella; species Patella caerulea. Next base: position 42,332,595 of record JAZGQO010000008.1, read on the forward strand.
AAAAATCGTATTTTTTTTATCTTATGGTCAGTGACGAAGTGTAGAGTGAAGTCTGAATGAAACATATTATACTCCTAGATACCAGAGTTTAGATGGCATCATTTATTCCTACACACTCTCCGAGTGCAGCTGACGTGTAGAGTGTTTTACAGAATCTTCGAAAAATATAACAAGATCTTGGTTCCTTTCGATATTTGCCCACATCCGATCGTAACTTCTTGAATTAAAAATCGTCTTTTTTATCTTGTGGTCCCTCTGGGGGTCACGATTATTATCCGATTTAAAAAAAAAACGTTTGATTATATCACCGTTACACCGTAGTGAAGGTTGAGTTCGAATTTCGTGAAACTCTGAACAAAATTGTCTGACAAAATGGAAGCCGCTTGTACGCGAATAGTGTAAAAATATGGTATATCAAATATGGTAGAGGTCACAATCTTAATTCGATTATGATGAAACTTGAAAATATGTTTATAACCTAAAGATCTTGGTTCCTTTCGATATTTGCCCATATCCCGTCGTAACGTCCTTAATTATGATCCCTGATGGTGTTTTATACGAATCATAATACCAGTGCAACAACTGACTTTCACTTCTCAGGCAAATTAAAACCAAATTAAGGTAAACAAAGGTGACTTAGTTCGTTCTTCCCATGTGCTATTCGTATATTATCAAGCAGAGGTCATTCATGTGTAGCTTGTAAAAAACATATTGAATAAATTAGATGTTTTAATAAGACCGTGCCTTAACAGATATTTATAGAGAGTTGAAACGTCAATATCATGAATGATCAAAACCAGCAGAGGTCATAATATTCTATGTATATGTACCGTTCAATTTGATGAAAGGTGTAGATCACTTTGTCACACTGGTTTCAAGTTCAATGCCGTTGCTGGACTAGCAGGATTCCCCATTTTTTTTGGCGTGGTTCAGAGAGAGAGAAATGAGGATTACCGTCCACTCAACACAAACTGGGTCATTTTGGTGCAAACCAATGGTTCAATTTTATCACAATAATTCGCTTGCAAGTAGGGGTCTTTATAAATGGGAGGAAACCGTAGGACCAAGAGGAAATCCACGACGTTAGATGGACGACCCTACTCCTTGTCAATGACAGAACCATTCGGCCATCCATCCTGCTGTCCACTAAAATGTGCTTCCTTCATATAATGTTGTTATTCCCAAAAGAGTCGGGAAATAACTAACATGGCATTACCGTCATGATTGCATATATCGGTATAGACGGTGTCTCGGCTTAGTGTAACATTGTAAAGTAGCATCAACTGAGCTAGTTATTATGATTTGGTAATTTATAAAAAGGTAAATTAAAATAATCACAGAGCTTATCATTGAAGGTATAAACATTAAATCATTATCCACGTTCCTTAAGCAACGTCTGTGAGTTTTACAATAAAATAAAACCAAGTACGAACAATCCAAACCATTAGTCAAAATTCGAAGTCCTAAAATTTTTTTTAAGGCAAAATAGTGTAATTAGCAAATGGACTGTTCACTGTGTACAAAATACACGTCTAACTGCGTTGCTTCAATACTCAGCAATTCCCGAAATTTTGCGCACGTTGAGTTTACACGTGACTAATTAGCATTGTCCAATCAGAGGTTGTGGCACATAACACACTGTAAACGAACAGAGTTTACAGTCGTTGAAAGTTGTTTTTTATACGCCCACATTTTCATGTGGACGTATATTGTCGTCGCCCCTGTTCGTCCGTCCGTCCGTCCGTCCGTTCACAATTGTTTGTGAACAGTCTACAGGTCACAATTTTTATCCGATTTCAATGAAACTTAAAACATAGGTTTATCACCCTAAGATCTCGGTTCCTTTCGATATTGGCATGTATCGGACTGTAACTTCATGGGTTATGGCCCCTGATTGTACGAAAAATCACGTTTTTTAGCTTGTGAACAGTTTAGAGGTCACAATTTTGAACCGATTTGGACGAAACTTGAAATGCATGTTTATAACCCAAAGACCTTGGTTCCTTTCGATATTTGCGCCAATCGGATCGTAACTTCCTGAATTATGGCCCCTGATTGTCCGAAAAATCGCCCTTTTTAGCTTGTGGTCCCTCTGGAGGTCAAAATTGTTATCCAATTTAAAAAACCGTTTGATTATATCACCGTTCCATGGTTATGAAGGTTGAGTTCGAATTTCGTGAAAATCGGACCAAAATTGACGGACAAAATGGCCGCCATTTGTACGCGAATAGTGTGAAAATATGTTAAATTAAGGTTGTGAACAGTGTAGAGGACACAATTTTGAACCGATTTGGATGAAACTTGAAATGCATGTTTATAACCCAAAGATCTTGGTTCCTTTCAATATTTGCGCCAATCGGATCGTAACTTCCTGAATTATGGCCCCTGATTGTCCGAAAAAATGCCCTTTTTAGCTTGTGGTCCCTCTGGAGGTCAAAATTGTTATCCGATTTAAAAAAACGTTTGATTATATCACCGTTCCATGGTTATGAAGGTTGAGTATGAATTGTGTGAAAATCGGACCAAAATTGACGGACAAAATGGCCGCCGTTTGTACGCGAATATTGTGAAAATATGTTATATAAAGGTTGTGGACCTTATAGAGGTCACAATTTTGAACCGATTTTGATGAAACTTGACATGTATGTTTATAACCCAAAGATCGTGGTTCCTTTAGATATTTGCGCCCATTGGATCATAACTTCCTGAATTATGTCCCCGGATTGTCAGAAAAATCGCTTTTGTTCGCTTTTGGTCCCTCTGGAGGTCAAAATTATTATCCGATTTAAAAAAACGTTTGACTATATCACCGTTACATGGTAATGAAGAGAGAGTTTGAATTACGTGAAAACCGGACTAGAATTGACGGACAAAATGGCCGCCGTTTGTACACGAATAGTGTGAAAATATGTTATATCAAGGTTGTGGACCCTATAGAGGTCACAATTTTGAATCGATTTTGATGAAACTTGACAGGTATGTTTTAAACCCAAAGATCTTGGTTCCTTTCGATATTTGCGCCCATCGGGTCATTACTTCCTGAATTATGTCCCCTGATTGTACGAAAAATCACCCTTTTTAGCTTGTGGTGCCTCTGGAGGTCACAATTATTATATGATTTAAAAAAAAACGTTTGATTATAAAAACCAAACAAATTCTAATGATTTTCTGATAATTCCTTAATATGCGACAATTCTTGTTGACTGCCCGGACGATTTGGCTGCTGTGTGGGCGTATGTTTCGTTGCCTGGCAACCTATTTTTTTTCAATTTTGGAAACTTGTGGAAAACCAGCAAGCCATACGTAACTAAGGTACGGAAATTCAATGGAAGCTGGCTTTTTTTTTCGCACGTATACAATGAATGGCCATTTTGCGCAGTAATCCCTGTCAGAATTTGGCTATTTTTTTTTAAATTGGGTTAAAGTTTAAAATTTTTGTTTAGAACTGAAATAAATTAACTATTAGTCAATCCTCGTGCTAACACATTAACAGAATTGATTGTGTATATCGGAAATAGTCACGACCGAAGCACAAAATAGTGCCAATATGCCGATGTTAAATCTAAATTTGTAATGTTCTTTTTGTGAAAAATCATTGGAAGATGCGATAAGACGTTATGGCTGTACGGATTATATAGTCCTAAAGGCTCCAAGAAGGCTATTGTGTACAATGTAACATTGTGTTGACATTTGTTTGTGGATGTGACCTCATGACCTGTGACGTTTACATAACGTCATATGGATATCATGGCTATTCACTGTGTCAGAGTCGCTAGTCTGCATGTAAGGTTATTCTGTCGTTCAGATTGCCAGCAACCTTGACATTGATCGATCTTTGAACTTTGCAACTCGATTGTCACATGGTAGGCATTTTAGTTAGAAGGTTCCCAAGCTGGATTTGTTACCCAGTCGAACTTACCAGCGAAATATGCAGGGTATTACGTGATGGGCGTGATAAGATGTACGTAGTTAAGGCGAGATCAAACCTTCTATTGAAGATGACTCCGACTGGGCTAATGGAGACAGGCATATGCCATACAATGTGCTGAGGGAAAGTTGGCCAATATAGCGATTCTATGGCTTTTCTTATATTGAATTCCAATATCCAAGTATGGTGGCTGTTAGCGGCCATTCTACATTGTCGACTTGTTGGGTTGTGAAGGCGACAAGTCGCGGCACGACAAAGCGAAATAATTGCATTTCGTCGACTTGTCGCTTTGTCGCTCTGTCGGGTTGTGAAGGCGACAAAACGACAAGTCGACAAAATCAGCCCGTCAACGCCACAAACTAACCCGACAATCGTCGCCCTCATTTTTTCAACTAATTGTCGGGTCAATTTTGTCGCTTTGTCGCCTTCGACTTATTCACAACCCGACTTATTCACAGTCGCCGAAATGGAATTATTTCGCTTTGTCGACTTGTCGCCTTGGAAGTCAATCACTGCGCATGAGCGAGCATTCTTCGGTTAAGTATGGAAGCCTAATCTTGACGAGGCGAGGGTGCATTTATTCAGCATTTGGTTTTGTTTTGCTACACCTGACCATTACATGCACAGATATGATTGAAAAGTTCATTTGGTTAAATTTGCATTTAACGACCCATAAAATTAGGAATCTATATTTCAGAAAGGATATGTATTCTAATGTATGCTTTCAATATATCTATCGTAATTTCGAATTCGTACGCATCTTCACTGATTACCATCAACAGCACGGTTTACCCAAATTTATAATAATAATCAATCGACTAATATCCCAACTCAAATCATATATGTTTTTCGTCGTGTTTTTTCCCTTGTCAGTGGTGCAGGAAGGTGGAGCTGATAATGCCAGTTATTTAGTCGTTCGGATGGGATGAAAACCGACGTCCCGTGTACACATTTGCGTGCAAACGAAAGATCTATTGGCAGTTTGAATTCGATATTAAAGTAGGCCGTAGCGCCCTGTCCGGACAAAATTTCCTCATAGCACACTGTATGGCGTACGCCCGTCTTTAATATCCCACCCATTTCATTTCATTTACAATCACATGTCATTATATGTCGTTATTTGAACGTTATTAGAATCTATTGGTTTCGCCTCAACTTTTGATGATCAATATGCTGTTTTACCTGTATATGGTGGACTTAAAAATAGTATAAGCGATCAGTATTCACAGGAATGGAATGAAGATCGGTCGAAATATTCAAAACTAAATTATTATAACCCTTCCACCATTGCCTTATCACAAAAAGAATATTTATCAAATATCTCAAATCATAATTACTGTGTATCTCTATCCAAATTTACCTGTGTATCACATAGCTTGCTAAGTGAAACTGGAAGATACGATAAAATTAACAGAAATGATAGAATTTGTAAATTATGCAATTTAAATAGCGCTGAAGACGAATATCATTTTTTACTTTGCTGTCCATTATATAAAAATTTAAGAGAACAGCTTATTCCTTTTTATTATAGAAATCACCCTTCACTCCCAAAAATTTATAGATATTATGTCTTCCACATCACCAGTTATTTTATACTCGTTAGCAAAATATATTGATCATTTATTAAACGTCAGTCTATTCTTGAGGCTATTCTTCCCTAGAACTGTACATTCTTTTCTAACTTATTTTGTACTATTTGTATCATTAGCACCTTTATATTACATATTAATAAATTTGTTCATTGTATTTGCTGTAAGTTATGTAACTGTCAGCAATGAAGAATTACTTACTTACTTACTTACTTAATTAATACACTATTTTGTTAATTACAAACTATATTGTTTTTATTAAAATTTATATACTTTTTATAAACAGAAACAATCATTTTGGGGATAGACCACGTTTATTTAAACTACGACTTAGTTTACCAACCAATGTCCTTTTCTGCATCAATGAAGACAGGCATATCTAATGCCGTGTAGGCCTATTGTGGGGTAAACTCTGCCAAGACAGCGGAGATACGGCCGGGGTAATTATTCTGCCAGCATATTCGGGGCAGAAATAAACTTCTTAGATACTGACCACGGTTATTTGAAACTATTTCTCGACACTCTAATGCAGTGTGCTATTAAGGAAAGTTTGTCCAGCCAGCAACTCCACGGCCTATAATACGCTTATTTAAAATTCCAACTGACAAAGGTTCCATTACGTGCACATACATTAGACACCGGAGAAGCCATGCTGGACGCAGACCTGCTGGTTAGTGAGCCAGTCATACAGTTACTGTCGGGGAGATTTGAAATTGGGATGTGGCCAAGAAAAAGCTTTAGCGTATTCTGTAAAGGAAACTTGCCTATAAACATCCTAAGAACAAAAGATTTAAATTTTGAATATTTTTTAATGTACCAAAGCTAACGCATATTGTATTCTCAATTACCATGGATATATTGAAAGCATCCATTAAAATACATATCAACATATAAAACTGACTCTCTTCTGAAATATAGATTCCTAATTTTATGGGTCGTTAAATGCAAATTTAATCAAATTAACTTTTCAATCCTATCTGTGTAATGGTCAGGTGTAGCAAAACGAAACCAAATGCTGAATAAATGCACCCTCGCCTCGTCGAGATTAGGCTTCCATACTTAAACGAAGGATGCTCGCTCATGCGCAGTGATTGACTTCAAAGGCGGCACAACAAAGCGAAATAATTGCATTTCGTCGACTTGTCGCTTTGTCGGGTTGTGAATAAGTCGAAGGCGACAAGTCGACAAAATTGACCCGACAAGTCGACAAAATGAAGTCGACGATTGTCGGGTTAGTTTGTCGCGTTGTCGGGTTGATTTTGTCGACTTGTCGATTTGTCGCCTTCACAACCCGACAAAGCGACAAATCGACGAAATGCAATTATTTCGCTTTGTCGTGCCGCGATTTGTCGCCTTCACAACCCGACAAGTCGACAATGTAGAACGGCCGCTAACAGCCACCATAGCCGAGGGATCTTTTACATGCACGCCAATGTGTACTCGGGATGTTGGTTTTTTGTCACAAATGAACAACTGGACAGCTTTACTTGTCAGGCCCTCAACACTGCACCACTGGCAAAGGGAAACCACGCCAGAAAATCTTGATGAAACTTTCTTGGCGAACACCGGGAGAGAACCCGCAACCTCCAAGATTGTGAACTAGCGCCTTACCTTCTTAGTCACCTAGACTCCCGACTCAATGGCAGAGCTTATGATCAAACGCACATGTGCGTTAAATATTTCAAACACCTAACCCTCTTAAAACAGAGTAGTGGTGAAAGGTACCCTTTTCCGCTAGTCAAGCGCCAAGACATCTCACATGCAGCATCCCCTTAAAAAGAACCCTAGATGCTCACCGCACTTATTTTATGCTGTCAGGGTAATGATTAAAAAGTTTCAAAGCGCTAATACATCACACAGGAGGCACCCCTAAAAGTGCTGACTCACCGTTCTCTATATTCCCTTTTTCTTTTATATCTGGCAGGGAGTCTGAAAAAAAAATGGAAAATGATATCCTTAATAATATGTTCGTTAACATTAAATCGGTGATAAATCTAAGGTCTTTGTTTACCACGGACATGCGGACACCAATTAGAAAGGGGCCGGGGTTGCCTCGTGGGTAAAGCCCTCACTCGTCTAGCCAACTGGTTCCAAGTTATATGCCGTTGTTGGATTAGAAAGTTTCTCCAATTTTTTGGCGTGGTTCAAGACGAATGGTCTGACAAGGAACAGCGTTAAGTCGATCAGATGAGAGAAACAATCGGCGTCCAGTATGCATGTGACAGTTGGAATTCGAAATAAGCGTAGGGGAAATTAACCCCATGGGTTATGCACCCCAGAGGTTATGCCCGTCTTTATTAGCCCGAATTGGGCGGAAAAGTCTGACGTTAAACCACATTTCATTTGATGTCAGTAATTAATGGGAAACGATTGTTTTTCTTTTATTTTAAGTCATAATATTATGTGATAATGACTGACACCAATATTAGACAGAGTTGAAACGTAAATATCATAGAGTCCAGGGAAAGAACGATCTTATGTGGAAGTATATTGTCGTCGCACCTATCCGTCCGCCTGTCCGTCCGTCCGTCCGCCCGTGTACAATTGTTTGTGAACTGTCTACAGGTAACAATTTTTATCCAATTTCAATGAAACTCGAAATATAGGATTATCACCCTACGATCTCGGCTCCTCTCGATATTTGCATGTATCAGACTGTAACTTCATGGAATATGGTCCCCGATTGTACGAAAAATCACGTTTTGAGTTTTAGCTTGTGAACACTGTAGAGGTCACAATTTTGAACCGATTTTGATGAAACTTGAAACGCATGTTGTAACAACGCAAAGATCTTGGTTCCTTTCAATATTTGTGAATATCGGATAGTAGTTTCCAGAATTATGGTCCCTGATTGCACGAAAAATCGTCTTTTTTATCTTATGGTCATGATTATTACCCGATTTAAACAAAACCGTTTGATTATATCACCGTTACATCCTAATGTAGATTGAGTTCGAATTTCGTAACAATCGGACCAAAACTGCCCGATGAAATGGCCACCGCTTGTACGCGAAAAGTGTAAAAAATATGGTATATCAAGGTTGTGGACCCTGTAGAGGTCACAATTTTAATTCGATTTTGATGAAACCTGAATACATGTTTATAACCGAAAGATCTGTTGAGAAAATAGTCTATCAGTAGGCGATAATTATACGGTCCTCACGATTAAAGGGAGATAACTCCACTTAACATGTAAATAGAGTTGTCTCTCGCTTTAATTTTTGTTTCCTGACGACGTTTTTTCAAGTGACGAAGTGTAGAGTGAAGTCTGAATGAAACATATTATACTCCTAGATACCAGAGTTTAGATGGCATCATTTATTCCTACACACTCCCCGAGTGCAGCTGACGTGTAGAGTGTTTTACAGAATCTTCGAAAAATATAATATAACAAGATCTTGGTTCCTTTCGATATTTGCCCACATCCGATCGTAACTTCTTGAATCAAAAATCGTCTGTTTTAGCTTGTGGTCCTGAATTATGGCCCCTGATGGTGTTTTATACGAATCATAATACCAGTACAACAACTGACTTTCACTTCTCAGGCAAATTAAAGTCAAATTAAGGTAAAACGAAGGTGAATTAGATCGTTCTTCCAATGTGCTATTTGTATTTTATCAAGCAGAGGTCATTCATGTGTAGCTTGTAAAAAACATATTGAATAAATTAGATGTTATAATAAGACCGTGCCTTAACAGAAGTTTATACAGAGTTGAAACGTCAATATCATGAATGATTAAAACCAGCAGAGGTCATATTATTCTATGTATATGTACCGTTCAATTTGATGAAAGGTGTAGATCACTTTGTGACACTGGTTTCAAGTTCAATGCCGTTGTTGGACTAGCAGGATTCCCCAATTTTTTGGCGTGGTTCAAGACGAATGGTCTGTCAAGGAACAGCGTTAAGTCGATCGGATGTGAGAAACAATCGGCGTCCAGTATGCATGTGAAGAACTCTTAACAGTTGGAATTCGAAAAGAGCGTAAGTTGTAGAGTCGCTGATCAGGGAAAATTAACCCCATGGGTTATGCCCGTCGACATTAGCCCGAAACGGGCACAAAAGCCGTACGTTGAACCACATTTCATTAGATGTCAGTAATTAATGGGAAACGATTGTTATTCTTTTTTTGTAATTAGAACCAATAAGGAGATAAACACTTCCTGTTTCGCATTTAGAGGGGTGTTATTGTCCAATAGACATGTCCTGAGATTTTACATTAGAACCCTCGACGCTACGCGTCTTGGGTCCTAATGATCTCAGGACATGTCTATTGGACAATAACACCCCTCTAAATGCGAAACAGGAAGTGTTTATCGACATTGTAACATGCTTTTTTTAGGATTTTAAAAGACATTACTAAAACAGAAGGGTGTTATTGTCCAATAGACAGTGTCTAATTGACCAATCAAAACGCAGGGTTTACCCTGAAGCATGTTACAATACCACTTAACGTCTCCAGTGATGTTTGGTGGTTTTCCATTTAGATGGTGCCCCGCCTTAATGTAGAAATTTATCTCCGGTAAAGGACATCAGCTGGACTATTTTTTGTGACAATGTCAACTGTCCAAATTAACAGAGAGAGAGAAATGGGGATAACCGTCAACTCGACACAATCTAGGTCATTTTAGTCCAAACCTATGGTTCAATTTTATCTCAATAATTCACTAACAAGTAGGGGTCTTTAGAAATGGGAGGAAACCGGAGCACCCAGAGAAAACCCGCGATGTTGGACAGGTGACCCTACTCCTTGTCACGTACAACCGGAGAATCTAATTCACGTCATTAGACTCACGGACAGAACCATTCGGCCATCCGCCCCGCTGTCTAATTAAATGTGCTTCCTTCATAGTAATGTTGTTATTCCCCTAAAGAGTCTGGAAATAACTAACATACCCTACATGATTGCATATATCGGATTAGACGGTGTCTCGGCTTAATAATGTAACATTGTACCGTAGCATCAACTGAGCTAGGTATTATGATTTGGTAATTTATAAATAGGTAAATTAAAATAATCATTGAAGATAACACATCACTTGTCCAATCAACTTGAACACCTACAGCTTGACGCACTCCACACTATTTGCGGGGCTGTAAAAGGAACCAGCCATTCCGATCTTTACAGTGAAACAGGTTTTATTACCCTTCGTGAGAGACGTAGGCGACATAAGTTAACTTTGATGTACAAAATTTTAAATAATTTAACCCCAGACTATCTCTCTGCTCTCATTCCATCTAGATCAATTTCTTATAACCTTCGAAATAACAATATCCCTGAATTCTATTGTTGAACTTCCCTCTTCTATAACTCATTCTTTCCCTCTGCAGTCAGACTCTGGAATTCTCTACCTGATACGGCCAAACATTTACCCTCCCTTAGTTCTTTCAAAACATATCTCTCTGAATCTGATACTCTACCTCCAAACTATTTTGATTATGGCTCTAGAAAACATCAAATAATACATTCCAAACTCCGCCTTAATATGCGCGATTTAAATGGACACAAATTTCTAAGATATATTCATCAAAACCCTTCTTGTAATTGTGGACATCAGTTTGAAGACAGCTATCATTATCTACTAGTTTGCCCCCTGTATTTGGATGAACGACGGATAACAATTGAGACTCTCCCAACACAGCAGAAAAACATAAAAATACTACTTTCTGGATCTTCCGAACTTACATATGCTACCAATTGCTCCATATTTTCAATAGTTCATAACTTCATAGAAATTACAAAACGATTTTAATTTTTAATAGGTTTAGTATTATTTATATGTATACATGTGTGCGTAGGTATGTATATGTATGTATATTGTATGTATATATGTGTGTATGTGTGTGTGTGTGTGTATTTGTATATATGTATGTATATATAATTATTATTGTTATTATTTAAATACAAATATTATTAGCCCACTTTGAATGCATGTGCAATTGACTGATTGATTATAAACATAGCTATACTTATGTATTTTATTGTAAATAGTGTACATACTTCCTTTGTTTTATCAGTTTACATGTTCTAATTTTGGGGAGAGGGATTATATAGGCTTTGCCTGTTTCCCAATCCTAACATTCAATAAAATATTGTTTATAAAAAAAAAAAAAAAAGATAACATTAAATCATTACCGAACTTAACATTTAATTTCAGGTTTTTGTTTAGTGTATAAGAAAGCTCGACTACTACAGATAGCCATGTTTGATGTCACGTGATTTAGTTGAGAAACAATAATATCCATGGTAACTAACATAAGCTGACTCACCGTTTTTCATCTTCATCTAATTGACGCTTACGTCTGAAAAAATCGAAAATGACATCCTTAATAGTATGTTGGGTAACATTAAATCTGTGATTAATCTTAGGTCTTATTTTACCATGAACATGTAGACACCAATTAGAAACGGAGTGGGGGTTGTCTCGTGGGTAAAGCCCACGCTCGTCTAGACAATTGGTGTAACACTACAGATAACAGAAGCTCAGCGTAATTGATAAGACCTTTATCAAGAACATAGAATAGATATAAATCAGGAAGAGCTCTATTCCAAGTGAGTAAACTCCTGCTTATAAAGCGTACGACAATTAGGGAAAATGGGACAAGAGTGATCATCATGTATTGTCTATCTATCAGTTTATGGCAGCGCTCACGCTGTCGATCGCCAAATTCGCCAATTGCGATAAAAATATGATTTTTGGCTATAAAATATTCAATTTGGCGATATTGTTTTCCTTTATGGCGATTCTTTTTTTTACCTGGAAATAAAAAATTATCGACACAAAGCTTTGATTTCCGCGCGTACATACGAGTTATACTAAACACTGTACAATCGATCGCGCTTGGTTGAGTCAATCAACAATCAATTAGGTATTAATAATAGCCCTATCTTTTGTCTCTTGATCAATCTGGGATAAGTGTTAATAAGTATATACACTAAGAGTAGTAATAAAGTAATTAAGAGACAAAAGATTTAATTATGTGTTTTCAAATACGAATCGGTTGCTTTGTTGATGGTTCCTATATATACTATTTAAAAAAAGTAGGGGATATTTGATTTTGGGGGCATAATACTAAAATATGCAAATGACTACGAAAAAAGTCACTATAGAACCTAACAGAAGAAACATTTCCAGTTACATGTGACGCCCAAACGCACCAATAGCTTTGCACGACTCTGACTTTGAATGTTACAGTCATTGTGGCATTGAATTCCAGGGTGGAAACATCAGTTTAATTGTTTTAGTGACCAGAAAACAAATTTTGATATGCGTCGGCTTACCCAAAATGAAAGGTTACGTGCCCTTGGCATGCTACAGATCGGCACAACACAGGCGGTTGTGGCGCGGACGATGAATGTTTCTCAGTCTGTCATAAGCAGACTATGGTCCAGATACCTTGATACACAATCTGTACAGGACAGACCACGCTCAGGTCGACCAAGGCGACAACTCAAGCCCAGGATCGATTTATCCGTACCTTGGCCTTGAGAAATCGGGTCATCACAGCAAATCAGATCAGCGCTCGTCTTCAAACAGACACTGGTGTGAGAGTGAGTGGCCAGACGATTCGGAATCGACTGCATAGGGGTCACCTTCGCGCCCGACGTCCTCGCATGATCCCTTGTTTGAGAGATCACCACATTCAGGCAAGACGTCGTTGGTGTAGGGATCGTCAACACTGGGATAATCGACGCTGGAGCAATGTGATGTTTTCAGATGAGTCAAGGTTCACTGTTGATTTTTTGGACAGACGTAGGAGGGTGTGGCGTCGTCGAAACGAGCGCTTCCAAGACATTAACGTCATCAGACATGATCGATTTGGGGGTGGTTCTGTTATGGTGTGGGGAGGAATCACTGTTGCTGGAAGAAAGGCTTTACATGTTGTTGCAGGGCGTGTTACAGGCCAGTACTACCGGGACAACATCTTGGCAGTCCATGTTGTGCCGTTCGCACGACGTCATGGCCGTCGTTTCATCTTCCAGGATGACAATGCAAGATGACACAGGGCCAGGATCGTTACAGGTTACCCCCAACAACAGAACATCACCACATTACATTGGCCAGCACTGAGTCCCGACATCCCCCCCATCGAGCATGTCTGGAACATGCTTGGACAGAGGTTACGTCAACGTCAACAACGTCCTGCCAATGTCCAAGAACTTGCTGCTGCGTTGCAACAGGAATGGGACAATCTGGACCAAAATGACCTTAGACGTCTCATTAGGAGTATGCCACGTCGGATCAATGCTTTTTTGGCAAACAGAGGAGGATTTACCCGTTACTGACTTTGTTGTGATGCTGTGGTAACTCTGTTTGACCCCGGGTATCATTTCACGCTTATAATGGTCAGTCTGTGCCTTACTTAGTCTAACGATCATTTGGAATAAATCGATGAATGTGAACTTCATTTCATTTTGTCATTTGTTTCTTCGTCAGTTTCATTAGGTGACTTTAATAACACTTAAAAATCAAATATCTCCTACTTTTTTTGAATAGTATATTCAAAATTGCGGACACTGTAAACAATACTCACTTGATTTGTTCGGGATTATTTGATTATGACTGCTGTTTGATCTATTTCATACCGAAATTGACGGCATCGTTAATAAATGAAGCCAGGTATGTTGTTACAGTTTATAAATGCATATATTGTAGCGAAACGTAGATTTTAATATGTTTATAGGTTTTATTATGTGGTAGCGTGATTTTATTTATTTTATGGGTATTTTAATATGATCACAATACTAATTTAATCTAAAATAACATGTTACACATCACTGCTTCTTTAAACTACATCACTGCTTCCTTAAACTACATGTATACTGTTCTATATACTCTTCTGAAAGGTTTCCAGTGAGTTCGAGTTCACTCAGACATTACATAGATTTCGAAGTGAAAGGACATTTTGATACCTTCGATCAAATTGTGTTACTTTAATTTCAAATCTAGTTAGGTTATTTTCAGGGAATTGTTCCAGTTTTACTACTTAAGTATTACAGGTATGTGTGCTAATTCCCTTGTTCTGGGTAATTGGGGTTTAGATAGAGTGGATGTAGGAATGATAGAAATCATAATATTAGTTAAAGCGGCCATTTGATTTATATTATAGATAGAAAATAACATGTAAAGATAATTAGTTTTTCATATTTAAAAATATATAGTAGATTATAAGGTACCATATTGAAAGTATATTGTATATATAATCAGAATAATTTGAAGATTTTGTTTAACATCTTGAATAGTCTTCCTTAAAAACCCTTTCTTTGGGTATGTGGTCAATTACGTATATAATACTTTTAATATAAACTTATGGCGTAGTTAATATATTTAAGTTAGTAATATATTTTAGTGTGTAAATTATAGATATATTTAATCATTAAATATGCATGCCTTACTATTATATTATTTTATACTATTTGACTGTGATATGTATATAAATTCTAATGTATATATTTTCAGGGTTTTTAATAAAGGTTTAGAAACTACAGAGCATAGTTTTTATTGATTTAAACCCCCCGGTTACATATAATCTTGGGACTGTCGAAAGTCAGTTATTATCAAATCATATGCCATGGGTCGTAAGCGAAAAACTGAACAGCTTTCTTCAACGCCTGACAGAAGAATGTCAGATTTTGTTAATATTCCACCACCAAAATGCCCGAAGGCTACAAATGATACTGACATGATTAGATGTTGAATTGATACCTCAAAAGACCACTGCAGAGAAAAATTTCGAAAAACGTAAAATCTAAAGTGCATTTGGAAAAGGAAGATCTTTCAGGGATGAATGGAAATTTTCAAATCCGTGGTTAAGGTATGATGCAGCAACCAAAACAATGTTTTGTTCAACATGTGAAACAGCTAAGGTCACAAATTCATTCACAACTGGTTGTAGGGTTTTAAACAAAGAATAAATTACTGCTCATCTTTCAAGTAAAGGTAGGTACGTGTGTGTGTTTTGATCAAGATTATGAATAACTTACTCTATCAATATGACTTGTATGAATAACTTACTGTATCAATATGACTTGTATGCTCTTTTTTTAGTATTTGAATTCGATTTTTCTATTAAATGTAATTTAAGTTTTCTATGATAGTCAATTATTTATTTTGTTTTCACAGGAAACAACAGTCACAAAGTTGCTTGAGTGTCATTAGATAAAAGAACGCGAGAAAAATAGAAATAGACTGTACATTCCCCTGTTTTTATACGCCCATATTGTCGTCGCCCCTGTTCGTCCGTCCGTCCACAATTGTTTGTGAACAGTCTACAGGTCACATTTTTTATCTGATTTCAATGAAACTTAAAATGTAGGTTTATCACCCTAAGACCTCGGTTCCTTTTGATATTGGCATGTATCGAACTGTCACTTCATGGGTTATGGCCCCTGATTGTACGAAAAATCACGTTTTTAGCTTCTGAACAGTGTAGAGGTCACATTTGTTATCCGATTTAAAAAACCGTATGTTATATCACAGTTACATGGTTATGGAGGCTGAGTTCGAATTTCGTGAAAATCGGACCAAAATTTTGAACCGATTTTGATGAAACTTGAAATACACGTTTATAACCTAAAGATCTTGCTTCCATTGCATATTTGCGCATATCGGATCGTAACTTCCTGAATTATGGCCCCTGATTGTACGAAAAATCACCCTTTTTAGCTTGTGGTCCCTCTGGAGGTCACAATTATTATCCGATTTAAACAAAACGTTTGATTATATCACAGTTACACCGTTGTGATGGATGAGGTCGAATTTCGTGAAAATCGGAGCAAAATTGACGGACAAAATGGCCGTCGCTTGTACCCAAAAAGTGTAAAAATATGGTATATCAATGTTGTGGAACCTGTAGAGGTCACAATTTTAAATCAATTTTGACGAAACTTGAAATACATGTTTATAACCTACAGATCTTGGTTCCTTTCGATATTTGCGCATATCGGTTCATAACTTCCTGAATTATGGCCCTTGATTGTACGAAAAAACACCTTTATTAGATTGTGGTCCCTCTGGAAGTCAAAATTATTACCCGATTATATCACCGTTACAATGTAATGAATGTTAGTTCGAATTTCGTGAAAATCGGACCAAAACTGACAGACAAAATGGTCGTCGCTTGTATGCAAATACTATAAAAATATGGTATATCAAGGTTGTGGACTCTGTAGAGGTCACAATTTTAATCTGATGTTGATGAAACTTGAAATGCATGTTTATAACCCAAAGATCTTGTCTCTATTTGATATTTGCTCATATCGGATTGTAACTTCCTGAATTATAGCCCCTGACTGTACGCAAAATCGACTTCTTTAGCTTGTGGTTCACCTAGAGGTCTCAATTATTATCCGATTTTAAAACTGATATTAAATGTTTCGTATACTAAACGTTAGCCTGGGGCAGAACTTTATAAAAACCAAACAAATTCTAATGATTTTCTGATGATTACTTAAAATGCAACAACTCTTGTTGACTGCCCGGACGATTTAGCTGCTGTGTGGGCGTATGTTTCGTTGCCTGGCCTATGTATCTGTTATCACTCCCACTTCAGTCAGTTATATTGGTGGTTAACTTGTGTTGTCCCTTGGAGTTCGTCACTTCCGATTGTTGAAATCTTTATTACTCATCTGTCGTAGCAATGATCTCTGTGTTAAAATTATATAAGGAAGGTGTTAAAACCAGTTCTGGGGGTTGGATGGTCGAATGGTTAGTGTGCGCGCGTTGTGTCATACGGCCTGCCATTGAGTCAACTTGCGTGGTTTTGAATCCCCGGTTGTATGTGGCAAGGAGTAGGCTCGCCTGTCCAACTTCGTGGGTTTTCTCCGGGTACTCCGGTTTCCTGCCACTGCCAAATATCCCTACGCGCAAGCGAATTATTGAAATAAATTCTAAAAAACATATGTTAGTCCCGTAATGACCTAGTTTGTGTCGAGTGGACGTTAAACCCCATCTCTCTCTCTCTCTCTCTCTTAACCAGTTCTATCATATATGTGATAATGACTGACACCAATATTGTCCTTTAACAGAAGTTTATACAGAGTTGAAACGTAAATATCATTTGAAGAGTCCAGGGGAAGAACGATCTAAGTCACATTTTTATACATCCACATTTTCATGTGGAAGTATATTGTCGTCACCCCTGTCCGTCCGCCCGTCTACAATTGTTTGTGAACAGTCTACAGGTCACAATTTTTATCCAATTTAAATGAAACTCGAAATATAGGATTATCGCCCTCTCGATATTGGCATGTATCAGACTGTAACTTCATGGATTATGGCCCCCGATTGTACGAAAAATCACGTTTTTAGCTTGAGAACATTGTAGAGGTCACAATTTTGAACCGATTTTGATGAAATTTGCGATGCATGTCCGTAACAGCCCAAAGATCCTGGTTCCTTTCAATATTTGTGCATATCGGATCGTAGTTTCCAGAATTATGGTCCCTCATTGTACGAAAAATCGTATTTTTTTTATCTTGTGGTCATGATTATTACCTTATTTAAACAAAACCGTTTGATTATATCACCGTTACACCCTAATGTAGGTTGAGTTAGAATTTCGTGGCAATCGGACCAAAATTGCTCGATGAAATGACCACCGCCTGTACGCGAATAGTGTAACAATATAGTATATCAAGGTTGTGGACCCTGTAGAGGTCACAATTTTAATTCGATTTTGATGAAACCTGAATACATGTTTATAACCGAAAGATCTGTTGAGAAAATAGTCTATCAGTAGGCGATAATTATACGGTCCTCACGATTAAAGGGAGATAACTCCACTTAACATGTAAATAGAGTTGTCTCTCGCTTTAATTTTTGTTTCCTGACGACGTTTTTTCAAGTGACGAAGTGTAGAGTGAAGTCTGAATGAAACATATTATACTCCTAGATACCAGAGTTTAGATGGCATCATTTATTCCTACACACTCCCCGAGTGCAGCTGACGTGTAGAGTGTTTTACAGAATCTTCGAAAAATATAATATAACAAGATCTTGGTTCCTTTCGATATTTGCCCACATCCGATCGTAACTTCTTGAATCAAAAATCGTCTGTTTTAGCTTGTGGTCCTGAATTATGGCCCCTGATGGTGTTTTATACGAATCATAATACCAGTACAACAACTGACTTTCACTTCTCAGGCAAATTAAAGTCAAATTAAGGTAAAACGAAGGTGAAATAGATCGTTCTTCCAATGTGCTATTTGTATTTTATCAAGCAGAGGTCATTCATGTGTAGCTTGTAAAAAACATATTGAATAAATTAGATGTTATAATAAGACCGTGCCTTAACAGAAGTTTATACAGAGTTGAAACGTCAATATCATGAATGATTAAAACCAGCAGAGGTCATATTATTCTATGTATATGTACCGTTCAATTTGATGAAAGGTGTAGATCACTTTGTGACACTGGTTTCAAGTTCAATGCCGTTGTTGGACTAGCAGGATTCCCCAATTTTTTGGCGTGGTTCAAGACGAATGGTCTGTCAAGGAACAGCGTTAAGTCGATCGGATGTGAGAATCAATCGGCGTCCAGTATGCATGTGAAGAACTCTTAACAGTTGGAATTCGAAAAGAGCGTAAGTTGTAGAGTCGCTGATCAGGGGAAATTAACCCCATGGGTTATGCCCGTCGACATTAGCCCGAAACGGGCACAAAAGCCGTACGTTGAACCACATTTCATTAGATGTCAGTAATTAATGGGAAACGATTGTTATTCTTTTTTTGTAATTAGAACCAATAAGGAGATAAACACTTCCTGTTTCGCATTTAGAGGGGTGTTATTGTCCAATAGACATGTCCTGAGATTTTACATTAGAACCCTCGACGCTACGCGTCTTGGGTCCTAATGATCTCAGGACATGTCTATTGGACAATAACACCCCTCTAAATGCGAAACAGGAAGTGTTTATCGACATTGTAACATGCTTTTTTTAGGATTTTAAAAGACATTACTAAAACAGAAGGGTGTTATTGTCCAATAGACAGTGTCTAATTGACCAATCAAAACGCAGGGTTTACCCTGAAGCATGTTACAATACCACTTAACGTCTCCAGTGATGTTTGGTGGTTTTCCATTTAGATGGTGCCCCGCCTTAATGTAGAAATTTATCTCCGGTAAAGGACATCAGCTGGACTATTTTTTGTGACAATGTCAACTGTCCAAATTAACAGAGAGAGAGAAATGGGGATTACCGTCCACTCGACACAAACTAGGTCATTTTAGTCCAAACCTATGGTTCAATTTTATCTCAATAATTCACTAACAAGTAGGGGTCTTTAGAAATGGGAGGAAACCGGAGCACCCAGAGAAAACCCGCGATGTTGGACAGGTGACCCTACTCCTTGTCACGTACAACCGGAGAATCTAATTCACGTCATTAGACTCACGGACAGAACCATTCGGCCATCCGCCCCGCTGTCTAATTAAATGTGCTTCCTTCATAGTAATGTTGTTATTCCCCTAAAGAGTCTGGAAATAACTAACATACCCTACATGATTGCATATATCGGATTAGACGGTGTCTCGGCTTAATAATGTAACATTGTACCGTAGCATCAACTGAGCTAGGTATTATGATTTGGTAATTTATAAATAGGTAAATTAAAATAATCATTGAAGATAACACATCACTTGTCCAATCAACTTGAACACCTACAGCTTGACGCACTCCACACTATTTGCGGGGCTGTAAAAGGAACCAGCCATTCCGATCTTTATAGTGAAACAGGTTTTATTACCCTTCGTGAGAGACGTAGGCGACATAAGTTAACTTTGATGTACAAAATTTTAAATAATTTAACCCCAGACTATCTCTCTGCTCTCATTCCATCTAGATCAATTTCTTATAACCTTCGAAATAACAATATCCCTGAATTCTATTGTTGAACTTCCCTCTTCTATAACTCATTCTTTCCCTCTGCAGTCAGACTCTGGAATTCTCTACCTGATACGGCCAAACATTTACCCTCCCTTAGTTCTTTCAAAACATATCTCTCTGAATCTGATACTCTACCTCCAAACTATTTTGATTATGGCTCTAGAAAACATCAAATAATACATTCCAAACTCCGCCTTAATATGCGCGATTTAAATGGACACAAATTTCTAAGATATATTCATCAAAACCCTTCTTGTAATTGTGGACATCAGTTTGAAGACAGCTATCATTATCTACTAGTTTGCCCCCTGTATTTGGATGAACGACGGATAACAATTGAGACTCTCCCAACACAGCAGAAAAACATAAAAATACTACTTTCTGGATCTTCCGAACTTACATATGCTACCAATTGCTCCATATTTTCAATAGTTCATAACTTCATAGAAATTACAAAACGATTTTAATTTTTAATAGGTTTAGTATTATTTATATGTATACATGTGTGCGTAGGTATGTATATGTATGTATATTGTATGTATATATGTGTGTATGTGTGTGTGTGTGTGTATTTGTATATATGTATGTATATATAATTATTATTGTTATTATTTAAATACAAATATTATTAGCCCACTTTGAATGCATGTGCAATTGACTGATTGATTATAAACATAGCTATACTTATGTATTTTATTGTAAATAGTGTACATACTTCCTTTGTTTTATCAGTTTACATGTTCTAATTTTGGGGAGAGGGATTATATAGGCTTTGCCTGTTTCCCAATCCTAACATTCAATACAATATTGTTTATAAAAAAAAAAAAAAAAAAGATAACATTAAATCATTACCGAACTTAACATTTAATTTCAGGTTTTTGTTTAGTGTATAAGAAAGCTCGACTACTACAGATAGCCATGTTTGATGTCACGTGATTTAGTTGAGAAACAATAATATCCATGGTAACTAACATAAGCTGACTCACCGTTTTTCATCTTCATCTAATTGACGCTTACGTCTGAAAAAATCGAAAATGACATCCTTAATAGTATGTTGGGTAACATTAAATCTGTGATTAATCTTAGGTCTTATTTTACCATGAACATGTAGACACCAATTAGAAACGGAGTGGGGGTTGTCTCGTGGGTAAAGCCCACGCTCGTCTAGACAATTGGTGTAACACTACAGATAACAGAAGCTCAGCGTAATTGATAAGACCTTTATCAAGAACATAGAATAGATATAAATCAGGAAGAGCTCTATTCCAAGTGAGTAAACTCCTGCTTATAAAGCGTACGACAATTAGGGAAAATGGGACAAGAGTGATCATCATGTATTGTCTATCTATCAGTTTATGGCAGCGCTCACGCTGTCGATCGCCAAATTCGCCAATTGCGATAAAAATATGATTTTTGGCTATAAAATATTCAATTTGGCGATATTGTTTTCCTTTATGGCGATTCTTTTTTTTACCTGGAAATAAAAAATTATCGACACAAAGCTTTGATTTCCGCGCGTACATACGAGTTATACTAAACACTGTACAATCGATCGCGCTTGGTTGAGTCAATCAACAATCAATTAGGTATTAATAATAGCCCTATCTTTTGTCTCTTGATCAATCTGGGATAAGTGTTAATAAGTATATACACTAAGAGTAGTAATAAAGTAATTAAGAGACAAAAGATTTAATTATGTGTTTTCAAATACGAATCGGTTGCTTTGTTGATGGTTCCTATATATACTATTTAAAAAAAGTAGGGGATATTTGATTTTGGGGGCATAATACTAAAATATGCAAATGACTACGAAAAAAGTCACTATAGAACCTAACAGAAGAAACATTTCCAGTTACATGTGACGCCCAAACGCACCAATAGCTTTGCACGACTCTGACTTTGAATGTTACAGTCATTGTGGCATTGAATTCCAGGGTGGAAACATCAGTTTAATTGTTTTAGTGACCAGAAAACAAATTTTGATATGCGTCGGCTTACCCAAAATGAAAGGTTACGTGCCCTTGGCATGCTACAGATCGGCACAACACAGGCGGTTGTGGCGCGGACGATGAATGTTTCTCAGTCTGTCATAAGCAGACTATGGTCCAGATACCTTGATACACAATCTGTACAGGACAGACCACGCTCAGGTCGACCAAGGCGACAACTCAAGCCCAGGATCGATTTATCCGTACCTTGGCCTTGAGAAATCGTGTCATCACAGCAAATCAGATCAGCGCTCGTCTTCAAACAGACACTGGTGTGAGAGTGAGTGGCCAGACGATTCGGAATCGACTGCATAGGGGTCACCTTCGCGCCCGACGTCCTCGCATGATCCCTTGTTTGAGAGATCACCACATTCAGGCAAGACGTCGTTGGTGTAGGGATCGTCAACACTGGGATAATCGACGCTGGAGCAATGTGATGTTTTCAGATGAGTCAAGGTTCACTGTTGATTTTTTGGACAGACGTAGGAGGGTGTGGCGTCGTCGAAACGAGCGCTTCCAAGACATTAACGTCATCAGACATGATCGATTTGGGGGTGGTTCTGTTATGGTGTGGGGAGGAATCACTGTTGCTGGAAGAAAGGCTTTACATGTTGTTGCAGGGCGTGTTACAGGCCAGTACTACCGGGACAACATCTTGGCAGTCCATGTTGTGCCGTTCGCACGACGTCATGGCCGTCGTTTCATCTTCCAGGATGACAACGCAAGATGACACAGGGCCAGGATCGTTACAGGTTACCCCCAACAACAGAACATCACCACATTACATTGGCCAGCACTGAGTCCCGACATCCCCCCCATCGAGCATGTCTGGAACATGCTTGGACAGAGGTTACGTCAACGTCAACAACGTCCTGCCAATGTCCAAGAACTTGCTGCTGCGTTGCAACAGGAATGGGACAATCTGGACCAAAATGACCTTAGACGTCTCATTAGGAGTATGCCACGTCGGATCAATGCTTGTTTGGCAAACAGAGGAGGATTTACCCGTTACTGACTTTGTTGTGATGCTGTGGTAACTTTGCTGTTTGACCCCGGGTATCATTTCACGCTTATAATGGTCAGTCTGTGCCTTACTTAGTCTAACGATCATTTGGAATAAATCGATGAATGTGAACTTCATTTCATTTTGTCATTTGTTTCTTCGTCAGTTTCATTAGGTGACTTTAATAACACTTAAAAATCAAATATCTCCTACTTTTTTTGAATAGTATATTCAAAATTGCGGACACTGTAAACAATACTCACTTGATTTGTTCGGGATTATTTGATTATGACTGCTGTTTGATCTATTTCATACCGAAATTGACGGCATCGTTAATAAATGAAGCCAGGTATGTTGTTACAGTTTATAAATGCATATATTGTAGCGAAACGTAGATTTTAATATGTTTATAGGTTTTATTATGTGGTAGCGTGATTTTATTTATTTTATGGGTATTTTAATATGATCACAATACTAATTTAATCTAAAATAACATGTTACACATCACTGCTTCTTTAAACTACATCACTGCTTCCTTAAACTACATGTATACTGTTCTATATACTCTTCTGAAAGGTTTCCAGTGAGTTCGAGTTCACTCAGACATTACATAGATTTCGAAGTGAAAGGACATTTTGATACCTTCGATCAAATTGTGTTACTTTAATTTCAAATCTAGTTAGGTTATTTTCAGGGAATTGTTCCAGTTTTACTACTTAAGTATTACAGGTATGTGTGCTAATTCCCTTGTTCTGGGTAATTGGGGTTTAGATAGAGTGGATGTAGGAATGATAGAAATCATAATATTAGTTAAAGCGGCCATTTGATTTATATTATAGATAGAAAATAACATGTAAAGATAATTAGTTTTTCATATTTAAAAATATATAGTAGATTATAAGGTACCATATTGAAAGTATATTGTATATATAATCAGAATAATTTGAAGATTTTGTTTAACATCTTGAATAGTCTTCCTTAAAAACCCTTTCTTTGGGTATGTGGTCAATTACGTATATAATACTTTTAATATAAACTTATGGCGTAGTTAATATATTTAAGTTAGTAATATATTTTAGTGTGTAAATTATAGATATATTTAATCATTAAATATGCATGCCTTACTATTATATTATTTTATACTATTTGACTGTGATATGTATATAAATTCTAATGTATATATTTTCAGGGTTTTTAATAAAGGTTTAGAAACTACAGAGCATAGTTTTTATTGATTTAAACCCCCCGGTTACATATAATCTTGGGACTGTCGAAAGTCAGTTATTATCAAATCATATGCCATGGGTCGTAAGCGAAAAACTGAACAGCCTTCTTCAACGCCTGACAGAAGAATGTCAGATTTTGTTAATATTCCACCACCAAAATGCCCGAAGGCTACAAATGATACTGACATGATTAGATGTTGAATTGATACCTCAAAAGACCACTGCAGAGAAAAATTTCGAAAAACGTAAAATCTAAAGTGCATTTGGAAAAGGAAGATCTTTCAGGGATGAATGGAAATTTTCAAATCCGTGGTTAAGGTATGATGCAGCAACCAAAACAATGTTTTGTTCAACATGTGAAACAGCTAAGGTCACAAATTCATTCACAACTGGTTGTAGGGTTTTAAACAAAGAATAAATTACTGCTCATCTTTCAAGTAAAGGTAGGTACGTGTGTGTGTTTTGATCAAGATTATGAATAACTTACTCTATCAATATGACTTGTATGAATAACTTACTGTATCAATATGACTTGTATGCTCTTTTTTTAGTATTTGAATTCGATTTTTCTATTAAATGTAATTTAAGTTTTCTATGATAGTCAATTATTTATTTTGTTTTCACAGGAAACAACAGTCACAAAGTTGCTTGAGTGTCATTAGATAAAAGAACGCGAGAAAAATAGAAATAGACTGTACATTCCCCTGTTTTTATACGCCCATATTGTCGTCGCCCCTGTTCGTCCGTCCGTCCACAATTGTTTGTGAACAGTCTACAGGTCACATTTTTTATCTGATTTCAATGAAACTTAAAATGTAGGTTTATCACCCTAAGACCTCGGTTCCTTTTGATATTGGCATGTATCGAACTGTCACTTCATGGGTTATGGCCCCTGATTGTACGAAAAATCACGTTTTTAGCTTCTGAACAGTGTAGAGGTCACATTTGTTATCCGATTTAAAAAACCGTATGTTATATCACAGTTACATGGTTATGGAGGCTGAGTTCGAATTTCGTGAAAATCGGACCAAAATTTTGAACCGATTTTGATGAAACTTGAAATACACGTTTATAACCTAAAGATCTTGCTTCCATTGCATATTTGCGCATATCGGATCGTAACTTCCTGAATTATGGCCCCTGATTGTACGAAAAATCACCCTTTTTAGCTTGTGGTCCCTCTGGAGGTCACAATTATTATCCGATTTAAACAAAACGTTTGATTATATCACAGTTACACCGTTGTGATGGATGAGGTCGAATTTCGTGAAAATCGGAGCAAAATTGACGGACAAAATGGCCGTCGCTTGTACCCAAAAAGTGTAAAAATATGGTATATCAATGTTGTGGAACCTGTAGAGGTCACAATTTTAAATCAATTTTGACGAAACTTGAAATACATGTTTATAACCTACAGATCTTGGTTCCTTTCGATATTTGCGCATATCGGTTCATAACTTCCTGAATTATGGCCCTTGATTGTACGAAAAAACACCTTTATTAGATTGTGGTCCCTCTGGAAGTCAAAATTATTACCCGATTATATCACCGTTACAATGTAATGAATGTTAGTTCGAATTTCGTGAAAATCGGACCAAAACTGACAGACAAAATGGTCGTCGCTTGTATGCAAATACTATAAAAATATGGTATATCAAGGTTGTGGACTCTGTAGAGGTCACAATTTTAATCTGATGTTGATGAAACTTGAAATGCATGTTTATAACCCAAAGATCTTGTCTCTATTTGATATTTGCTCATATCGGATTGTAACTTCCTGAATTATAGCCCCTGACTGTACGCAAAATCGACTTCTTTAGCTTGTGGTTCACCTAGAGGTCTCAATTATTATCCGATTTTAAAACTGATATTAAATGTTTCGTATACTAAACGTTAGCCTGGGGCAGAACTTTATAAAAACCAAACAAATTCTAATGATTTTCTGATGATTACTTAAAATGCAACAACTCTTGTTGACTGCCCGGGCGATTTAGCTGCTGTGTGGGCGTATGTTTCGTTGCCTGGCCTATGTATCTGTTATCACTCCCACTTCAGTCAGTTATATTGGTGGTTAACTTGTGTTGTCCCTTGGAGTTCGTCACTTCCGATTGTTGAAATCTTTATTACTCATCTGTCGTAGCAATGATCTCTGTGTTAAAATTATATAAGGAAGGTGTTAAAACCAGTTCTGGGGGTTGGATGGTCGAATGGTTAGTGTGCGCGCGTTGTGTCATACGGCCTGCCATTGAGTCAACTTGCGTGGTTTTGAATCCCCGGTTGTATGTGGCAAGGAGTAGGCTCGCCTGTCCAACTTCGTGGGTTTTCTCCGGGTACTCCGGTTTCCTGCCACTGCCAAATATCCCTACGCGCAAGCGAATTATTGAAATAAATTCTAAAAAACATATGTTAGTCCCGTAATGACCTAGTTTGTGTCGAGTGGACGTTAAACCCCATCTCTCTCTCTCTCTCTCTCTTAACCAGTTCTATCATATATGTGATAATGACTGACACCAATATTGTCCTTTAACAGAAGTTTATACAGAGTTGAAACGTAAATATCATTTGAAGAGTCCAGGGGAAGAACGATCTAAGTCACATTTTTATACATCCACATTTTCATGTGGAAGTATATTGTCGTCACCCCTGTCCGTCCGCCCGTCTACAATTGTTTGTGAACAGTCTACAGGTCACAATTTTTATCCAATTTAAATGAAACTCGAAATATAGGATTATCGCCCTCTCGATATTGGCATGTATCAGACTGTAACTTCATGGATTATGGCCCCCGATTGTACGAAAAATCACGTTTTTAGCTTGAGAACATTGTAGAGGTCACAATTTTGAACCGATTTTGATGAAATTTGCGATGCATGTCTGTAACAGCCCAAAGATCCTGGTTCCTTTCAATATTTGTGCATATCGGATCGTAGTTTCCAGAATTATGGTCCCTCATTGTACGAAAAATCGTATTTTTTTTATCTTGTGGTCATGATTATTACCTTATTTAAACAAAACCGTTTGATTATATCACCGTTACACCCTAATGTAGGTTGAGTTAGAATTTCGTGGCAATCGGACCAAAATTGCTCGATGAAATGACCACCGCCTGTACGCGAATAGTGTAACAATATAGTATATCAAGGTTGTGGACCCTGTAGAGGTCACAATTTTAATTCGATTTTGATGAAACCTGAATACATGTTTATAACCGAAAGATCTGTTGAGAAAATAGTCTATCAGTAGGCGATAATTATACGGTCCTCACGATTAAAGGGAGATAACTCCACTTAACATGTAAATAGAGTTGTCTCTCGCTTTAATTTTTGTTTCCTGACGACGTTTTTTCAAGTGACGAAGTGTAGAGTGAAGTCTGAATGAAACATATTATACTCCTAGATACCAGAGTTTAGATGGCATCATTTATTCCTACACACTCCCCGAGTGCAGCTGACGTGTAGAGTGTTTTACAGAATCTTCGAAAAATATAATATAACAAGATCTTGGTTCCTTTCGATATTTGCCCACATCCGATCGTAACTTCTTGAATCAAAAATCGTCTGTTTTAGCTTGTGGTCCTGAATTATGGCCCCTGATGGTGTTTTATACGAATCATAATACCAGTACAACAACTGACTTTCACTTCTCAGGCAAATTAAAGTCAAATTAAGGTAAAACGAAGGTGAAATAGATCGTTCTTCCAATGTGCTATTTGTATTTTATCAAGCAGAGGTCATTCATGTGTAGCTTGTAAAAAACATATTGAATAAATTAGATGTTATAATAAGACCGTGCCTTAACAGAAGTTTATACAGAGTTGAAACGTCAATATCATGAATGATTAAAACCAGCAGAGGTCATATTATTCTATGTATATGTACCGTTCAATTTGATGAAAGGTGTAGATCACTTTGTGACACTGGTTTCAAGTTCAATGCCGTTGTTGGACTAGCAGGATTCCCCAATTTTTTGGCGTGGTTCAAGACGAATGGTCTGTCAAGGAACAGCGTTAAGTCGATCGGATGTGAGAATCAATCGGCGTCCAGTATGCATGTGAAGAACTCTTAACAGTTGGAATTCGAAAAGAGCGTAAGTTGTAGAGTCGCTGATCAGGGGAAATTAACCCCATGGGTTATGCCCGTCGACATTAGCCCGAAACGGGCACAAAAGCCGTACGTTGAACCACATTTCATTAGATGTCAGTAATTAATGGGAAACGATTGTTATTCTTTTTTTGTAATTAGAACCAATAAGGAGATAAACACTTCCTGTTTCGCATTTAGAGGGGTGTTATTGTCCAATAGACATGTCCTGAGATTTTACATTAGAACCCTCGACGCTACGCGTCTTGGGTCCTAATGATCTCAGGACATGTCTATTGGACAATAACACCCCTCTAAATGCGAAACAGGAAGTGTTTATCGACATTGTAACATGCTTTTTTTTAGGATTTTAAAAGACATTACTAAAACAGAAGGGTGTTATTGTCCAATAGACAGTGTCTAATTGACCAATCAAAACGCAGGGTTTACCCTGAAGCATGTTACAATACCACTTAACGTCTCCAGTGATGTTTGGTGGTTTTCCATTTAGATGGTGCCCCGCCTTAATGTAGAAATTTATCTCCGGTAAAGGACATCAGCTGGACTATTTTTTGTGACAATGTCAACTGTCCAAATTAACAGAGAGAGAGAAATGGGGATTACCGTCCACTCGACACAAACTAGGTCATTTTAGTCCAAACCTATGGTTCAATTTTATCTCAATAATTCACTAACAAGTAGGGGTCTTTAGAAATGGGAGGAAACCGGAGCACCCAGAGAAAACCCGCGATGTTGGACAGGTGACCCTACTCCTTGTCACGTACAACCGGAGAATCTAATTCACGTCATTAGACTCACGGACAGAACCATTCGGCCATCCGCCCCGCTGTCTAATTAAATGTGCTTCCTTCATAGTAATGTTGTTATTCCCCTAAAGAGTCTGGAAATAACTAACATACCCTACATGATTGCATATATCGGATTAGACGGTGTCTCGGCTTAATAATGTAACATTGTACCGTAGCATCAACTGAGCTAGGTATTATGATTTGGTAATTTATAAATAGGTAAATTAAAATAATCATTGAAGATAACACATCACTTGTCCAATCAACTTGAACACCTACAGCTTGACGCACTCCACACTATTTGCGGGGCTGTAAAAGGAACCAGCCATTCCGATCTTTATAGTGAAACAGGTTTTATTACCCTTCGTGAGAGACGTAGGCGACATAAGTTAACTTTGATGTACAAAATTTTAAATAATTTAACCCCAGACTATCTCTCTGCTCTCATTCCATCTAGATCAATTTCTTATAACCTTCGAAATAACAATATCCCTGAATTCTATTGTTGAACTTCCCTCTTCTATAACTCATTCTTTCCCTCTGCAGTCAGACTCTGGAATTCTCTACCTGATACGGCCAAACATTTACCCTCCCTTAGTTCTTTCAAAACATATCTCTCTGAATCTGATACTCTACCTCCAAACTATTTTGATTATGGCTCTAGAAAACATCAAATAATACATTCCAAACTCCGCCTTAATATGCGCGATTTAAATGGACACAAATTTCTAAGATATATTCATCAAAACCCTTCTTGTAATTGTGGACATCAGTTTGAAGACAGCTATCATTATCTACTAGTTTGCCCCCTGTATTTGGATGAACGACGGATAACAATTGAGACTCTCCCAACACAGCAGAAAAACATAAAAATACTACTTTCTGGATCTTCCGAACTTACATATGCTACCAATTGCTCCATATTTTCAATAGTTCATAACTTCATAGAAATTACAAAACGATTTTAATTTTTAATAGGTTTAGTATTATTTATATGTATACATGTGTGCGTAGGTATGTATATGTATGTATATTGTATGTATATATGTGTGTATGTGTGTGTGTGTGTGTATTTGTATATATGTATGTATATATAATTATTATTGTTATTATTTAAATACAAATATTATTAGCCCACTTTGAATGCATGTGCAATTGACTGATTGATTATAAACATAGCTATACTTATGTATTTTATTGTAAATAGTGTACATACTTCCTTTGTTTTATCAGTTTACATGTTCTAATTTTGGGGAGAGGGATTATATAGGCTTTGCCTGTTTCCCAATCCTAACATTCAATACAATATTGTTTATAAAAAAAAAAAAAAAAAAGATAACATTAAATCATTACCGAACTTAACATTTAATTTCAGGTTTTTGTTTAGTGTATAAGAAAGCTCGACTACTACAGATAGCCATGTTTGATGTCACGTGATTTAGTTGAGAAACAATAATATCCATGGTAACTAACATAAGCTGACTCACCGTTTTTCATCTTCATCTAATTGACGCTTACGTCTGAAAAAATCGAAAATGACATCCTTAATAGTATGTTGGGTAACATTAAATCTGTGATTAATCTTAGGTCTTATTTTACCATGAACATGTAGACACCAATTAGAAACGGAGTGGGGGTTGTCTCGTGGGTAAAGCCCACGCTCGTCTAGACAATTGGTGTAACACTACAGATAACAGAAGCTCAGCGTAATTGATAAGACCTTTATCAAGAACATAGAATAGATATAAATCAGGAAGAGCTCTATTCCAAGTGAGTAAACTCCTGCTTATAAAGCGTACGACAATTAGGGAAAATGGGACAAGAGTGATCATCATGTATTGTCTATCTATCAGTTTATGGCAGCGCTCACGCTGTCGATCGCCAAATTCGCCAATTGCGATAAAAATATGATTTTTGGCTATAAAATATTCAATTTGGCGATATTGTTTTCCTTTATGGCGATTCTTTTTTTTACCTGGAAATAAAAAATTATCGACACAAAGCTTTGATTTCCGCGCGTACATACGAGTTATACTAAACACTGTACAATCGATCGCGCTTGGTTGAGTCAATCAACAATCAATTAGGTATTAATAATAGCCCTATCTTTTGTCTCTTGATCAATCTGGGATAAGTGTTAATAAGTATATACACTAAGAGTAGTAATAAAGTAATTAAGAGACAAAAGATTTAATTATGTGTTTTCAAATACGAATCGGTTGCTTTGTTGATGGTTCCTATATATACTATTTAAAAAAAGTAGGGGATATTTGATTTTGGGGGCATAATACTAAAATATGCAAATGACTACGAAAAAAGTCACTATAGAACCTAACAGAAGAAACATTTCCAGTTACATGTGACGCCCAAACGCACCAATAGCTTTGCACGACTCTGACTTTGAATGTTACAGTCATTGTGGCATTGAATTCCAGGGTGGAAACATCAGTTTAATTGTTTTAGTGACCAGAAAACAAATTTTGATATGCGTCGGCTTACCCAAAATGAAAGGTTACGTGCCCTTGGCATGCTACAGATCGGCACAACACAGGCGGTTGTGGCGCGGACGATGAATGTTTCTCAGTCTGTCATAAGCAGACTATGGTCCAGATACCTTGATACACAATCTGTACAGGACAGACCACGCTCAGGTCGACCAAGGCGACAACTCAAGCCCAGGATCGATTTATCCGTACCTTGGCCTTGAGAAATCGTGTCATCACAGCAAATCAGATCAGCGCTCGTCTTCAAACAGACACTGGTGTGAGAGTGAGTGGCCAGACGATTCGGAATCGACTGCATAGGGGTCACCTTCGCGCCCGACGTCCTCGCATGATCCCTTGTTTGAGAGATCACCACATTCAGGCAAGACGTCGTTGGTGTAGGGATCGTCAACACTGGGATAATCGACGCTGGAGCAATGTGATGTTTTCAGATGAGTCAAGGTTCACTGTTGATTTTTTGGACAGACGTAGGAGGGTGTGGCGTCGTCGAAACGAGCGCTTCCAAGACATTAACGTCATCAGACATGATCGATTTGGGGGTGGTTCTGTTATGGTGTGGGGAGGAATCACTGTTGCTGGAAGAAAGGCTTTACATGTTGTTGCAGGGCGTGTTACAGGCCAGTACTACCGGGACAACATCTTGGCAGTCCATGTTGTGCCGTTCGCACGACGTCATGGCCGTCGTTTCATCTTCCAGGATGACAACGCAAGATGACACAGGGCCAGGATCGTTACAGGTTACCCCCAACAACAGAACATCACCACATTACATTGGCCAGCACTGAGTCCCGACATCCCCCCCATCGAGCATGTCTGGAACATGCTTGGACAGAGGTTACGTCAACGTCAACAACGTCCTGCCAATGTCCAAGAACTTGCTGCTGCGTTACAACAGGAATGGGACAATCTGGACCAAAATGACCTTAGACGTCTCATTAGGAGTATGCCACGTCGGATCAATGCTTGTTTGGCAAACAGAGGAGGATTTACCCGTTACTGACTTTGTTGTGATGCTGTGGTAACTTTGCTGTTTGACCCCGGGTATCATTTCACGCTTATAATGGTCAGTCTGTGCCTTACTTAGTCTAACGATCATTTGGAATAAATCGATGAATGTGAACTTCATTTCATTTTGTCATTTGTTTCTTCGTCAGTTTCATTAGGTGACTTTAATAACACTTAAAAATCAAATATCTCCTACTTTTTTTGAATAGTATATTCAAAATTGCGGACACTGTAAACAATACTCACTTGATTTGTTCGGGATTATTTGATTATGACTGCTGTTTGATCTATTTCATACCGAAATTGACGGCATCGTTAATAAATGAAGCCAGGTATGTTGTTACAGTTTATAAATGCATATATTGTAGCGAAACGTAGATTTTAATATGTTTATAGGTTTTATTATGTGGTAGCGTGATTTTATTTATTTTATGGGTATTTTAATATGATCACAATACTAATTTAATCTAAAATAACATGTTACACATCACTGCTTCTTTAAACTACATCACTGCTTCCTTAAACTACATGTATACTGTTCTATATACTCTTCTGAAAGGTTTCCAGTGAGTTCGAGTTCACTCAGACATTACATAGATTTCGAAGTGAAAGGACATTTTGATACCTTCGAT
The DNA here is from genome assembly GCA_036850965.1 of Patella caerulea. Taxonomy (NCBI): domain Eukaryota; kingdom Metazoa; phylum Mollusca; class Gastropoda; family Patellidae; genus Patella; species Patella caerulea. The sequence continues at coordinate 42,366,244 of JAZGQO010000008.1, forward strand.
CAAATTGTGTTACTTTAATTTCAAATCTAGTTAGGTTATTTTCAGGGAATTGTTCCAGTTTTACTACTTAAGTATTACAGGTATGTGTGCTAATTCCCTTGTTCTGGGTAATTGGGGTTTAGATAGAGTGGATGTAGGAATGATAGAAATCATAATATTAGTTAAAGCGGCCATTTGATTTATATTATAGATAGAAAATAACATGTAAAGATAATTAGTTTTTCATATTTAAAAATATATAGTAGATTATAAGGTACCATATTGAAAGTATATTGTATATATAATCAGAATAATTTGAAGATTTTGTTTAACATCTTGAATAGTCTTCCTTAAAAACCCTTTCTTTGGGTATGTGGTCAATTACGTATATAATACTTTTAATATAAACTTATGGCGTAGTTAATATATTTAAGTTAGTAATATATTTTAGTGTGTAAATTATAGATATATTTAATCATTAAATATGCATGCCTTACTATTATATTATTTTATACTATTTGACTGTGATATGTATATAAATTCTAATGTATATATTTTCAGGGTTTTTAATAAAGGTTTAGAAACTACAGAGCATAGTTTTTATTGATTTAAACCCCCCGGTTACATATAATCTTGGGACTGTCGAAAGTCAGTTATTATCAAATCATATGCCATGGGTCGTAAGCGAAAAACTGAACAGCCTTCTTCAACGCCTGACAGAAGAATGTCAGATTTTGTTAATATTCCACCACCAAAATGCCCGAAGGCTACAAATGATACTGACATGATTAGATGTTGAATTGATACCTCAAAAGACCACTGCAGAGAAAAATTTCGAAAAACGTAAAATCTAAAGTGCATTTGGAAAAGGTAGATCTTTCAGGGATGAATGGAAATTTTCAAATCCGTGGTTAAGGTATGATGCAGCAACCAAAACAATGTTTTGTTCAACATATGAAACAGCTAAGGTCACAAATTCATTCACAACTGGTTGTAGGGTTTTAAACAAAGAATAAATTACTGCTCATCTTTCAAGTAAAGGTAGGTACGTGTGTGTGTTTTGATCAAGATTATGAATAACTTACTCTATCAATATGACTTGTATGAATAACTTACTGTATCAATATGACTTGTATGCTCTTTTTTTAGTATTTGAATTCGATTTTTCTATTAAATGTAATTTAAGTTTTCTATGATAGTCAATTATTTATTTTGTTTTCACAGGAAACAACAGTCACAAAGTTGCTTGAGTGTCATTAGATAAAAGAACGCGAGAAAAATAGAAATAGACTGTACATTCCCCTGTTTTTATACGCCCATATTGTCGTCGCCCCTGTTCGTCCGTCCGTCCACAATTGTTTGTGAACAGTCTACAGGTCACATTTTTTATCTGATTTCAATGAAACTTAAAATGTAGGTTTATCACCCTAAGACCTCGGTTCCTTTTGATATTGGCATGTATCGAACTGTCACTTCATGGGTTATGGCCCCTGATTGTACGAAAAATCACGTTTTTAGCTTCTGAACAGTGTAGAGGTCACATTTGTTATCCGATTTAAAAAACCGTATGTTATATCACCGTTACATGGTTATGGAGGCTGAGTTCGAATTTCGTGAAAATCGGACCAAAATTTTGAACCGATTTTGATGAAACTTGAAATACACGTTTATAACCTAAAGATCTTGCTTCCATTGCATATTTGCGCATATCGGATCGTAACTTCCTGAATTATGGCCCCTGATTGTACGAAAAATCACCCTTTTTAGCTTGTGGTCCCTCTGGAGGTCACAATTATTATCTGATTTAAACAAAACGTTTGATTATATCACAGTTACACCGTTGTGATGGATGAGGTCGAATTTCGTGAAAATCGGAGCAAAATTGACGGACAAAATGGCCGTCGCTTGTACCCAAAAAGTGTAAAAATATGGTATATCAATGTTGTGGAACCTGTAGAGGTCACAATTTTAAATCAATTTTGATGAAACTTGAAATACATGTTTATAACCTACAGATCTTGGTTCCTTTCGATATTTGCGCATATCGGTTCATAACTTCCTGAATTATGGCCCTTGATTGTACGAAAAAACACCTTTATTAGATTGTGGTCCCTCTGGAAGTCAAAATTATTACCCGATTATATCACCGTTACAATGTAATGAATGTTAGTTCGAATTTCGTGAAAATCGGACCAAAACTGACAGACAAAATGGTCGTCGCTTGTATGCAAATACTATAAAAATATGGTATATCAAGGTTGTGGACTCTGTAGAGGTCACAATTTTAATCTGATGTTGATGAAACTTGAAATGCATGTTTATAACCCAAAGATCTTGTCTCTATTTGATATTTGCTCATATCGGATTGTAACTTCCTGAATTATAGCCCCTGACTGTACGCAAAATCGACTTCTTTAGCTTGTGGTTCACCTAGAGGTCTCAATTATTATCCGATTTTAAAACTGATATTAAATGTTTCGTATACTAAACGTTAGCCTGGGGCAGAACTTTATAAAAACCAAACAAATTCTAATGATTTTCTGATGATTACTTAAAATGCAACAACTCTTGTTGACTGCCCGGACGATTTAGCTGCTGTGTGGGCGTATGTTTCGTTGCCTGGCCTATGTATCTGTTATCACTCCCACTTCAGTCAGTTATATTGGTGGTTAACTTGTGTTGTCCCTTGGAGTTCGTCACTTCCGATTGTTGAAATCTTTATTACTCATCTGTCGTAGCAATGATCTCTGTGTTAAAATTATATAAGGAAGGTGTTAAAACCAGTTCTGGGGGTTGGATGGTCGAATGGTTAGTGTGCGCGCGTTGTGTCATACGGCCTGCCATTGAGTCAACTTGCGTGGTTTTGAATCCCCGGTTGTATGTGGCAAGGAGTAGGCTCGCCTGTCCAACTTCGTGGGTTTTCTCCGGGTACTCCGGTTTCCTGCCACTGCCAAATATCCCTACGCGCAAGCGAATTATTGAAATAAATTTTAAAAAACATATGTTAGTCCCGTAATGACCTAGTTTGTGTCGAGTGGACGTTAAACCCCATCTCTCTCTCTCTCTCTCTCTCTTAACCAGTTCTATCATATATGTGATAATGACTGACACCAATATTGTCCTTTAACAGAAGTTTATACAGAGTTGAAACGTAAATATCATTTGAAGAGTCCAGGGGAAGAACGATCTAAGTCACATTTTTATACATCCACATTTTCATGTGGAAGTATATTGTCGTCACCCCTGTCCGTCCGCCCGTCTACAATTGTTTGTGAACAGTCTACAGGTCACAATTTTTATCCAATTTAAATGAAACTCGAAATATAGGATTATCGCCCTCTCGATATTGGCATGTATCAGACTGTAACTTCATGGATTATGGCCCCCGATTGTACGAAAAATCACGTTTTTAGCTTGAGAACATTGTAGAGGTCACAATTTTGAACCGATTTTGATGAAATTTGCGATGCATGTCTGTAACAGCCCAAAGATCCTGGTTCCTTTCAATATTTGTGCATATCGGATCGTAGTTTCCAGAATTATGGTCCCTCATTGTACGAAAAATCGTATTTTTTTTATCTTGTGGTCATGATTATTACCTTATTTAAACAAAACCGTTTGATTATATCACCGTTACACCCTAATGTAGGTTGAGTTAGAATTTCGTGGCAATCGGACCAAAATTGCTCGATGAAATGACCACCGCCTGTACGCGAATAGTGTAACAATATAGTATATCAAGGTTGTGGACCCTGTAGAGGTCACAATTTTAATTCGATTTTGATGAAACTTGAATACATGTTTATAACCGAAAGATCTGTTGAGAAAATAGTCTATCAGTAGGCGATAAACATATGGTCCTCACGATTAAAGGGAGATAACTCCACTTAACATGTAAATAGAGTTGTCTCTCGCTTTAATTTTTGTTTCCTGACGACGTTTTTTCAAGTGACGAAGTGTAGAGTGAAGTCTGAATGAAACATATTATACTCCTAGATACCAGAGTTTAGATGGCATCATTTATTCCTACACACTCTCCGAGGTCAGCTGACGTGTAGAGTGTTTTACAGAATCTTCGAAAAATATAATATAACAAGATCTTGGTTCCTTTCGATATTGGCCCACATCCGATCGTAACTTCTTGAATTAAAAATCGTCCGTTTTAGCTTGTGGTCCTGAATTATGGCCCCTGATGGTGTTTTATACGAATCATAATACCAGTACAACAACTGACTTTCACTTCTCAGGCAAATTAAAGTCAAATTAAGGTAAAAAGAAGGTGACTTAGATCATTGTTCCCATGTGCTATTCGTATTTTATCAAGCAGAGGTCATTCATGTGTAGCTTGTAAAAAACATATTGAATAAATTAGATGTGATAATAAGACCGTGCCTTAACCCTTGTGCGTATACGTCGCACGAAAAACGTTGTCGGCTACTATAGGGGTAATCTAAGACCCCAGACATAAATAGGTTTTTGGGTGAATAATGGTATTCAAATACGATCAAACTACAGCTTCATATCAAGACTGAACAATAATCAATCAGACTAAAACAAAATATTTCAGGTATTATCAGTGATGATAGGAATTATAAGACTTTTCTGAAACCATACAAATCTAAAAATATCGTAATTGCCATGTTCCGTGTAGAATCGCCCTTTGATGAGGTTGGTAGGGTACCTTGATTTGCTTTCAGATCTAGATTACTAGAATAACCAAAACAATATCATCAGTAAGAAAGATTCCTAATACAAAGCTGGCACCGATTGCAGGACAGACACCTGTAATCACCAAAATGTTGAAATGAAAGGGAAGAGGAGTCCACAAGACCCCTGGTATCCGATAATGTAATATTCGTAGTTTCTTATCAAATGGTGAATGTTGCCACTGCCTCAGGTCCATTCTATTTGCAGCATTATACTCGACATCAAGTAGCTGACAATGTATAAAATTCTCGCTAGACAATTATGAACAAATTTCTCACAAACGTTAAGGATATGGTGGTTGGGGTCCAAAATACCCCTTGTATACGCACAAGGGTTAACAGAAGTTTATACAGAGTTGAAACGTCAATATCATGAATGATCAAAACCAGCAGAGGTCATATTATTCTATGTATATGTACCGTTCAATTTGATGAAAGGTGTAGATCACTTTGTCACACTGGTTTCAAGTTCAATGCCGTTGTTGGACTAGCAGGATTCCCCAATTTTTTGGCGTGGTTCAAGACGAATGGTCTGTCAAGGAACAGCGTTAAGTCGATGGGATGAGAAAAGTAATCGGCATCCAGTATGCATGTGAAGAACTCTTAACAGTTGGAATTCGAAATGTGCGTAAGTTGTAGAGTCACTGATCAGGGGAAATTAACCCCATAGGTTATGCCCGTCTCCATTAGCCCGAATGGGACACAAGAGTCGTACGTTGAACCACATTTCATTTGATGTCAGTAATTAATGGGAAACGATTGGTATTCTTTTATTGTAATTAGGGCCAATACCCTTCAGCGTTTCCAGTGATGTGCCCCGCCTTAATGTAGAAATTTATCTCCGATATAGAACATCAGCTGGACTGTTTTTTGTGACCCTGTCAACTGTCCAAATTAATAGAGAGAGAGAAAGAGAGAGAGAGAGAGAGAGAGAAATGGGGATTACCGTCCACTCAACACAAACTAGGTCATTTTGATGCAAACTAATGGTTCAATTGTATTTCAATAATGCGCTTGCAAGTAGGGGTCTTTATAAATGGGAGGAAACCGGAGAACCAGAGAATGTCACGTGCAACCAGAGAATCGGAACCACGCCAGTTGACCCAATGACAGAACCATTCGGTCATCCACCCCACTGTCCAATTAAATGTGCTTCCTTCATAGTAATGTTGTTATTCCCAAAAGAGTCGGGAAATAACTAACATAACATACCCTACATGATTGCATATATCGGTTTAGACGGTGTCTCGGCTTAATGTAACATTGTACCGTAGCATCAACTGAGCTAGGTATTATGATTTGGTAATTTATAAATAGGTAAATTAAAATAATCACAGAGCTTATCATTGAAGATAACATTAAATCATTATCGAACTTAACACTAAATTTCAGGTTTTTGTTTGGTGTATAAGAAAGCCCGACTACTACAGATAGTCATGTGTAATGTCACGTGATCTAGTTGAGAAACAAAAATATCCATGGTAACTAACATGTGCTGACTCACCGTATTTCATCGAATTGAAGCTCTCTGTACATACGTCTGAAAACGGTGTCTCGGCTTAATAATAATAATAATAACTTTATTTAACAAGGGTAAAGGATTAGGCTGTAGAAGCCTTTCTTCCATCCTGCCCTTCGTGAAAACAAAATATAATACAAAAGATGATAGCAAAACAAATAAAAGAGATGGACGAATAGGAGTATACGATAATCAGAATGAAATTATAATACAAAAGATGACAACACCGATGCAATAACAGATAGTAAAAGTATACTTAACAATGTCAAAAGGCATAAAAAAAAATGTGAAATAAGAAAACATTACCTATACATTAATTAATATATGGACATACAGTGAACCAGTATTATTCATTGACAGTGAGATATTTAAAAAGTTGTTTCTTGAAATAATTTAAGTTAGTGGTCAGTTTTAAATAAGATGGTAAATAATTCCAAAGGTTTGAGCCTTTATAACGCATGCTGTTTTTTTTTTACAATATTAAGATTTGGCCGCAGAGTGATTAATTTGTTATTATACCCTTACGCAAATGAAGCAATGACGCCACCCATAAGAAGCGTGGATGACACCTAACCGAGACCTGTTCGAAGTGAAAAATTTGATATCCGAAGTGTTCATTTCTACCGCACTTGCCCAACAAAACTTCAATTTTCAATGAAATAAAGACGACAGAAATGATATTGAAGCGAGGAAGAAGCCATGCCAAATATGCTAATTAGGCTTCCACGAAGTGTTCACTATAAGCCAGTGCTTATTGCGTGTTTTGCTCACTTCCAGCCAATGCTCATTGCGTGTTTTGCTCACTTCAAACCAGTGTTGGTGAGTGTTGGTGAGACGCAGTTGTATGTAGACTATCTTTTAAAAGTGTTTATGACACGCAGTTGTACATAGACTATCTTTTAGAAGTGTGGATAGCATGCAATTGTATATCGACTATCTTTCAGAAGTGACGATAAAATGCTCTGAAAACAGACCATCTTTTAGAAGTGACGACGAAATTAGCATGTTCACTATAAGCCAGTGCTTATTGCGTGTTTTGCTCACTTCCAGCCAATGCTCATTGCGTGTTTTGCTCACTTCAAACCAGTGTTGGTGAGTGTTGGTGAGACGCAGTTGTATGTAGACTATCTTTTAAAAGTGTTTATGACACGCAGTTGTACATAGACTATCTTTTAGAAGTGTGGATAGCATGCAATTGTATATCGACTATCTTTCAGAAGTGACGATAAAATGCTCTGACAACAGACTATCTTTTAGAAGTGACGACGAAATTAGCATTTCGATGAAGTTTTTATAGCACTACAAAGGAAGCGTTCCTAGAAGTGTCTCATAAATGAACGCTTCGTTGGAAGTATTCCTAGAAGTGTGTCAGGAATGAACGCTGGTGTAGGGAGTTTCATAGTAAGACAAAATATTGAATAGATACATAGGACATTGCTTAGATAAAATTTTGAAAATAAAGTTACATAAATTGTAGGCATGACGATTTTCTATTGTTAAAAGTTTTAAGGTATTTATTGTTGGGTACAGTTCAGCGGTATGATCGACATTAAGCAGTAGTTTAAAAGCCATGATTTTTATTTCACGTCTTGATTGTTTGAACTCCCTGTTAACTGGTCTACCGATTAAGCTAATTTCTAAACTACAAAAACTGCAGAATTCTGCAGCACGTCTGGTTACTGGTGTGGGTTATCATGAGCTCATAACTTCAATTCTTTACACCCTTCATTGGCTCCCTGTATCATTCAGAATTGATTTTAAAATATTGTTAATCACATATAAATGTCTAAATGATTTCGCACCTCCATACTTATCTGAACTGTTACAAATCCGCACTTCAGTGAGAGAGAGAGAGAAATGGGGTTTAACGTCCACTCAACACAAACTAGGTCATTTCGGGACTAACATATGGTTTAATTTTATTTCAATAATTCGCTTGCGCGTAGGGGTCTTTAGCAGTGGGAGGAAACCGGAGTGCCCGGAGGAAACCCACGAGGTTGAGAAGGCGCCCCTATCTCCATGCCACATACGCTCACACCGGGGCTCGAAACCACAGCCGTAAGCCAGAGGTGACCGGCCAGCTAGAGTTCAAAGCGCGGCACTCTATACCACTAGGCCATCCCAACCCCCGCACTTCAGTGAGAAACACAAGGTCTTTTAGGGATGATCTACTGTTGGTACAACCTCGAGTCAGACTAGCATCCTATGGCGAGCGGGCATTTTCATTTTATGCACCATTACTTTGGAATAAATTACCTTATTTTATTCGAAAATCACCCTCCATCATTACATTTAAATCGCACTTGAAAACTCATTTATTTAAACAGGCATTTTACTGATTTTATACATTTTACTATTTTATGTTTATTTTTACACATTTGACTGTTTTTATTTTTTATATCATTTTCACCTTAGGAACTGTTTTATGAACTTCTTTTTTATTACAAATTGTATTTTTAGGAACTGTTTTAATGAACTTCTTTTTTATGATAAATTGTATTTTTACTTGGTTATTGTTAAGCGCATCTGAACACTTCGGTGAAAGATGCGCTATATAAATGTAATAAATAATAATAATAATAATTATTAGTAGACAATCTTTCGGGTTTGATACACATTTTCATAATGGATATTGTTTCGTTAATCCCTTGATGGAAGTGATTGCATTAACTTGGTACAAAATATATTCTATGTCAGGGCTGATAAATCTTTACACATTTTTATAATGGATAGAGTTCCTTTCACATAAACATAGCATTACTCTGACTTTGAAACAGACGATGTACCTGCTTACCATTCATAGAGACAAGGGATCTTTTACGTGAATGCCAGTTGGTACATGGATGAACTTGATTTTTCCATCCCACTAAAATTCCTTGTCAGACCCACAGATATGGCTGGGAAGTGAAAACCAGCCCAATTTGCCAAGTTCTTTTCAGTCCGTGCCTAATTTGTAGCTGGCCTTAACGTTCGAGTTTTACGTCAGAAATTGAAAATAATTGTGTGTGAAGTGGTCTTAATGCTAGACACAGGGACATCTGAAAGTTATATTATTTATGATAGAAAGACCGATAGTGCTGTAATAAAATAATATATTTTAACTTACTCCTGACTTTGAGGAGAATTATCATCTTGGCAGACGTAATTAACGGGTATATAACCTTTCTGATTTGTTCTTAAATTTCTTGCTACCCACCAATCATCCGTTTGACTGAAATAAAGCAAATAATATAAGCTAATGAAGACAGGCTTACTCTGACAGCAGCTTTAACCTGCTCGTCAATGAATGCATTATGCAACTTTCAAGGTTTTGTTTAAGTGCATGATCAACATGTCTGTTCTTTGTCCCAACCAAACAATTAGATCCTGTTCATGGACCAGACTTTCGTCTTGCACCTCTGACAAACCTCGCTGAAAAATCCCACCCACGACCGAGTCACAGTGGCCCCCAAGCACAAATGTAAATCCATATTCTAATTCTAGATTATAACATAAATATCCTAGAATTTCACACCGTACACATTGAAACGTAGTCTTACCAAAAAGAATACAATTAGTCCCAAAATAATCATATTAAAATAAATCGAAATGCCATTTTCATGCTTCACCAATTACTGTGAATTCTTTAAGAATTTAAAACGAAAATAATCGAGACCCACCTAGTTTCATCAATTTCTAGTCTGTCCGCTTTTATAAACGATAACTCGTCTTCATCCACTTTCTCAAAATCATACATGGCCCTTACATTATAGGCATCTACAATTCAATACAATCATACATGGCACGTACAATATAGGCATATATAATACAATACAATCATAGATAGCTTGTCCATATATGGGCATCTACGTGAGTTTGTACAATTATTTATTCCATGTATTTATAAAGTTCAAAACAAGTATGGCAGTAGCATATGGACCAGAAACTCTGGATGACATCATTTTCACCATCTTGGAATTTTGATGCACAATTTTTTCAAGAACAAACATGCCAAATTTTGTGTCGCCCCTAAGAAGAAGATGAGTAGCTTAGTAGGAGTCAGTTCCTGGTCATAAAATCATAATACCATATTAGGCATCTAGAATATTGCAGTTCTTTTTCTGGATTTAAATGTTAGAAAAATTTTAAATTTATTCATATTTTCATATTGCATTTTCTATTTTTGAATTATATGAAGAAAGAATGTCCAGGTTTTAGTTTTTAAATTTTTCATGGAATTGTGATGTATTATAAGCTTCTATAATAGTCAATTTGTATATCTATTTATTTAATAATTGTCAAAATCAATTTTTCCTTAATAGAATCCAACTCTATTCAATAGTGTAACTAAATATTATAATAGCAAATTTCAACGAGGAAATAATAATATGTAATCTCTCTCCGTCAACTCATAAAATGCTTCCAGATAAATTCAATTAATTTATTTCATTAATATCATAATTGGAATATCATAATGGGGATTTATATCCCCCTCTACAACGCTCAGACTGTTTCATATAAAGATGCATTATGTCAGATTCAGCTATTAAATAAAGCGTGTATTCTATAATTATATGAGCATTTAAAAAAAATAACTACTTGCTTCTTTTTTTATAATACATTTGTATTCATGTTCATTACAGTGTAACGGTGATAAAATCATATTTTTTTAAAATCGGATAATAATTGAGACCTCTAGAGGGACCACAAGCTAAAAAAGTCGATTTTGTGTACAATCAGGGGCTATAATTCAGGATGTTACAATCCGATATGCGCAAATATCAAAAGGAACCAAGATCTTAGGGTTATAAACATGCATTTCAAGTTTCATCAAAACCAGATGAAAAATGTGACCTCTACTTGGTCCACAACCTTGATATACCATATTTTCTATAGTATTCCCGTACAAACGGCGGTCATTTTATACGTCATTTTTAGTCCGATTTTCTCGAAATTCGAACTCAACCTTCATTACCATGTAACGGTGATATAATCAAACGGTTTTATAAATAGAATGATAATTATGACCTCTAGAGAGACCGAAAGCTCAAAAGGGCCATTTTTCGTACAATCAGAGGAAACAATTCAGGAAGTTACGATCCGACATGCGCAAATATCTAAAGGAACAAAGGTCTTTGGGTTATAAATATGCATTTCAAGTTTCATCAAAATCGGTTCACAATTGTGACCTCTACACTGTTCACAAGCTAAAAACGTGATTTTTCGTACAATCAGGGACCATAACCCATGAAATTACAGTCCAAATACATGCCAATATCGAAAGGAACCGAGATCGGAGGGTGATAAACCTACATTTCAAGGATCAATGAAATCGAATAAAAATTGTGACCTGAAGACTGTTCACAAAAAATTGTGGACGGACGGACGAACAGGGGCGACGACAATATATGTCCACATGAAAATGTGGGCGTATAAAAATCGAAGGTCAGTGTGCAAGTTAAAGACTCTTGACAGTAGGAATTCGAAATAATAAGGGGTTGTCGAGTCGCTGGTCGGGGACAATTAACCCCGTGGATTATGACCACCCTCATTAGCCCGGATAGAGACGAAAACCCCATTGCAATTTACGTAAATGATATCCTTAATAATATGTTGGGTAACATTAAATATGTGATTAATCTTAGGTCTTATTTTACCATGAACATACAGACACCAATTAGAAACGGAGTGGGGGTTGTCCCGTGGGTAAAGCCCACGCTCGTCTAGACAATTGGTGTAACACTACAGATAACAGAAGCTCAGCATAATTGATAAGACCTTTATCAATAACATAGAATAGATATAAATCAGGAAGAGCTCTATTCCAAGTCAGTAAACTCCTGCTTATAAAGCGTACGACAATTAGGGAAAATAGGACAAGAGTGATCATCATGAATTGTCTATCTATTAGTTTATGGCAGCGCTCACGCTATCGATCGCCAAATTCGCCAATTGCGATAAAAATATAATTTTGGCTATAAAATATTGAATTTGGCGATATTGTTTTCCTGTATGGCGATTCTTTTTTTTTACCTGGAAATAAAAAAATATCGACACAAAGCTTTGATTTCCGCGCGTACATACGAGTTATACTAAACACAGTACAATCGATCGCGCTTGGTTGAGTCAATCAACAATCAATTAGGTATCAATAATACATGTAGCCCTATCGTTTGTCTCTTGGTCAATCTGGGATAAGTGTTAATAAGTATATACACTAAGAGTAGTAATAAACTAATTAAGAGACAAAAGATTTAATTATGTGTTTTCAAATACGAATCGGTTGCTTTGTTGATGGTTTCTATATATTCAAAATGGCGGACACTGTAAACAATACTGACTCGATTTGTTCGGGATTATTTGATTATGACTGCTATTTGATCTATTTCATACCGAAATTGACGGCATCGTTAATAAATGAAGCCAGGTATGTTGTTACAGTTTATAAATGCATATATTGTAGTGAAACGGAATTTTAATTTGCTTATAGGTTTTATTATGTGGTAGAGTGATTTTATTTATTTTATGGGTATTTTAATAGGATCACAATACTAATTTAATCTTAGATAACATGTTACACATCACTGCTTCTTTAAACTATACTGTTCTATACACTCTTCTTAAAGTTTTCCAGTGAGTTCGAGTTCACTCAGCTCACTGGTAGTTTATTTCAACTTTGACCTGAGGTTTTCTTAGTTTTGTATCATCATCACTATGGTCAATTCTTAGGAATGATTTCAAGAAGGTCAGAGGATATTTTCATTCTCTGTATTTCATGGTTAGTTTGTATTTAATTTAATAGTTTTGTGGTTGAATCTTCTTCAATTTAGTAGATAGTTTATTATTGTGGTAACTGAGAGCAGTTGTTTTAATAAAGTCTGCTTAGCCAGGAAAACCCCTTTTCATGGGTTTTTCTTATACCGGAATAAACAGTTGTGTGGTCGTTTTGTCTAATAATTTGACCCCCTACAACAATTATGTCAAGTAATATAGTGTATTGAGCAATGTGCACCTTTAAACTAACAAACTGACACTAGTTTTACTTGCAAATGTTCTATAATAACATCACTCATTTAACTTGGCTTGTTAACCAGGGGCCTATTTCACGAAATTTTAACTAAGATAAGATCCCAATTTTAGTAATTTGATTGGATAATATAAGATTGATTTTAGTGCTTAGCCAATCAAAATTGAAGTATCTACTAAAATTTGTATTTTATCTTAACTTAAAATTTCGTGAAACAGGGCCCTGTACTGTTTTCTTAGAGCCCAAATCTTGGGGTGAGTACAAATCTACTCCCTTGGTTACAAGCAAGTTTTCTTTCTAACTAAACTTCTCTTTGGACACCAGACATTACATAGATTTCGAAGTGAAAGGACATTTTGATACCTTCGATCAAATTGTGTTACTTTAGTTTCAAATCTAGTTAGGTTATTTTCAGGGAATTGTTCCAGTTTTAATACTTTATATAGTATTACAGGTATGTGTGCTAATTATCTTGTTTTGGGTAATTGGGGTTTAGATAGAGTGGATGTAGGAATGATAGAAATCATAATATTAGTTAAAACGGCTATTTGAGTTAAAGTATAGATAGAAAATAACATGTAAAGATAATTAGTTTTTCATATATATAAATATATAGCAGATTATAAGGTACCATATTGAAAGTATATATAATGAGAATAATGTTATTTTCCAGAATATAGTTATCTGAAGATTTTGTTTAACATCTTGGATAGTCTTCCTTAAAAACCCCTTCTTTGGGTATGTGGTCAATTACTTATATAATACTTTTAATATAAACCTATGGCGTAGTTAATATATTTAAGTTAGTAATATATTTTAGTGTGTAAATTATGGATATATTTAATCATTAAATATGCATGCCTTACTATTATGTTATTTTATACTATTCGACTGTGATATGTAGATAAATTCTAATGTATAAATGTTCAGGGTTTTTAATAAAGGTTTAGAAACTACAGAGCATAGTTTGTATTGGTTTATACCCCCCCCCCCGTTACATATAAACTTGGGACTGTCGAAAGCCAGTTATTATCAAATCATATGCCATGGGTCGTAAGCGAAAATTTGAACAGCCTTCTTCAACGCCTGACAGAAGAATGTCAGATTTTGTTAATATCCCAGAACCAAAATGCCCGAAGACTACAAATGATACTGACATGATTAGATGTTGCATTGGTACCTTAAAAGACCACTGCAGAGAAAAATTTCGAAAAACGTAAAATCTTAAGTGCATTTGGAAAAGGTAGATCTTTCAGGGGTGAATGGAAATTTTCAAATCCGTGGTTAAGGTATGATGTAGCAACCAAAACAATGTTTTGTTCAACATGTGAAACAGCTAAGGTCACAAATTCATTCACAACTGGTTGTAGTGTTTTAAAAAAAGAATAAATTACCGCTCATCTTTCAAGTAAAGGTAGGTACTTGTGTGTGTTTTGATCAAGATTATGAATAACTTACTGTATCAATATGACTTGTATGAATAACTTACTGTATCAATATGACTTGTATGCTCCTTTTATAGTATTTGAATTTGAGTTTTCTATTAAATGGAATTTAAGTTTTCTATAATAGTCAATTATTTATTTTGTTTTCACTGGAAACAACAGTCACAAAGTTGACCTCCAAGTCTTAGAAACTGGTAAAGATATGGTTAAAGTCCATCAGTAAATCTAAAGAAGCTGTCTTTTCTGCCATGAAGAATGTTTTATTCATGGCACAGCATGACCTACCCAACTCTATTCTTCAAGACCTCAACAATCTGTGTATTGAGCAGGGTGTCACTCATTTACAGTCCTTAAATATGGATAAACATACAAGTTCTTGAATTTCAATAATCCATGACATATGCAGTTTTAGATGATCTGATAGAAAAAGTTTAAAATTCAGATTATTTTATCCTACTAATTGATGAATCGACAGATGTTGCAGTAGATCAAAATCTGATAATTTATGTAAGATACTTGTTTAAAGGTAATACACAGACTGACTTTTTAAGTATAAGGAAACTTAGCACAGCTGACAAATTATTAGATGTATTGATTGATGTGGCTATTGGCAAAGAAATGTGATGGTTAGGTCATATTCACGGCTGAAAAATACCGAAGTGTACTGAATGGAGCTTTCATTCAAAATTGGCGCTATTTTTGTCACAGTCAGTGATACCGGTAAAGTCAAAGAAGATTTATAGGAAACTTAGCACAGCAGACAAATTATTAGATGCATTGATTGATGTGGTCGATAGTTTAGGACTAAATATAAATAAAATGTCTGGAATAGCTACTGATGGGGCAGCTGTCATGGTTGGCCCTAATTAAGAGCGATCACGAGTCATCTGGATTTTCTCCAAATAAATTAATGCTTGGCAGGGAGGTAAATCTTCCTGTTAACATGCTTGCCGGACGACCCCCACGGAATCTATTCACCCCTGTTGAATGGGTAAATGATTTTATTCGTCGCATGGATGCTGTACATGAATCTGCCAGACAAAATTTATCATCAAGTGCCCGCAGAGCAAAGAAACGTTATGATCAACACAGCTTACAAAATGATTTTGCTGTGGGAAGTCAAGTTTGGATCTATATTCCCAAGAAGAGAGTTAGCAAGCTTGCTTCTGTTGCTCCATCCCGACGATTTTCAGGCGGAAAACAAACTACATAATCTAATTCTTCTAGTATTACTTTGTATTTCCACACAACTTTTCTTTTGTCAATTCTTTGACGTTTGACAGAAAACGTCAAAATAAAAATGGGCTTACTTATCAATGTGCGATGGTATTTGAATTTCGCGGTGATTTGTTTTAATAGATCACGTGACAAAGCTCACCAATCAGACGCACACGACGAAAGGTCAACGGGTCGTGTAGAGTGAAAGTCACCGGTTTGTTTACGTTTTGATAGTAAACAAGCGGAAGAATAACTAGAACTGTATACTCCGTGTAGATTTTGTTTAAAACACCGATGTAAAACCGTTTACTGTGAGAAACTGGGAAAAATCTAGGGTATGTGCTAACCAGTGGATCAAATTAGATGGAAATATTGATATGTTGGACAAAGAATTGCAGGAATGTGCAGACAAAACTCTCTCTCATTCTAACAATACAGACTTCTCACATACATTACCAACGTAAAAAAAACCCAACAACTGTGTATGAATAAAGAACTATGTTTAGAGCAGCTAATATTTTACCAGCGAAATAAGAAAAAGAATAATAGGTCTGGTTAATTTGTTAAGGGGATCATTATCTTAACATTTTCCAATTTTATTGCAAATGCAAGTTGATGAAGATATTCTCCTATTCCTAAATGTATGACAACTCAGACCAAGACAAAAGACCACTATGGAAATGACTGTGTCACCATTGAGGTGAAATACCGTGTGCATTACTTTAAAGTTGTCTTACTGTATCTGCAGAAATTTATGCCCTTCTTGTTAAACTCTACTGTAACAAATGACAGGGTTAGGTTGACTATAGAGACCAAGAACCAAACAATATTTTCTCTGTGGATGCAAATCAGGCTGCATTAGCTACAGATAGTTGTATTTGTTACAAGTGAAAGCTTTCTAGTATGGATTTGTGAAAATTGTTTGAATATGAAAGTGACAGTCAAATGATATTGATGAAATTACATGATTTTTTATGAATAGTCCTACACCTGTATGTATTTTTGTAAGCGGTTTGGACATTGGTGTGCATGTAAAAAGACCCCTTGGCAGTTGGAATTCGATTTAAGAGTAGGCCATAGTGCTGTGCCCAGGCAAAATTTCCCTCATAATAAACTGTATAGCGCACGCCCGTCTTCCTTAACCCAGTACATGTATATAGGAGCTACAGATAGATGTATTTTTTAGAAGTGAAAGTTTTCTAGTATGGATTTGTGAAAATTGTTCAAATATGAAAGTGACAGCCAAATCAAATTGATGAAATTGCGATTTTTATGAGTAGGCCTCAACCTGTATACATGTACATATGTATTTTTGTATTTTAAACATGTTTTACTTAAATGTACTGTACATGTCGATAAATGTTCATATCATATTTAGCTATTTTAAGTTGACATATATGTTTTATTTTCCTTTTTTATTCCAATTCAATTCAGACGTGGTTTCTCCTTGTCAGTGGTGCAGGCAGAGGGACTGACAAGGTACAAGGACTGCTGTCTAGTCGTTCAAATGTGACGAAAAACCGAATTCCTGTGTAACATTGGTGTGCACGTAAAAGGGTCCCTAGGGAGTTGGAATTCGATATAAGAGTAGGCCATAGTGCTGTGCCCAGGCAAAATTTTCCTCGTAGTACACTGTATAGCGTACATGTACATGTATAACAGCAGAACAGTAGGACGGCGTTTAACTCCATTTCATTTCTTATTCATATTACTGGAACCATTTTATTTAGTTAACTGTTTGTTTTTCTCTTATATGTACTTTTCTTTACTGGCATATATCTTTTAATTTTGTACAGTGTATGTGGACACAAGACCTGATCTGTTTGTAAATACATGTAGTCTGTGCGGTTTAGCCCCCCCCCCCCCAAAAAAAATAAAAAAAAATTGATGATTTCTTAGGAGTATTCTTAGCCGGCCACATCCTCAGCCCCTCCAAAAAATTCTATACCCCCCCCCCCCAATTTTATGAGCTGGCGACGGGCCCGATTCTGTGGATAAAAAAATCTGAAAAGCAGATTAGAAACCATTCTCCAGTATTAATACACTATATAAATGATGTTATTATTATTATATACATTTTTCATTAAAGATACATTATATAAGATTTAGATAAAGAACTAGCCATTCTTGCTATAATAGTTCAAAAGTAGATAATGTAAAATGAATAATTTGAATGAATAAATTTCATTCAAATTACTCTATTGCAAGCAAAGGTATTAGCCTTTAAAGGTTTGGCAGTCATGTTCAACAATTTCAACCACTGTACTGTTTGATCAAAGCTAAGTCACGGTCCTCCATATTTGATTAAATCAAAGTATCGCTGAATCATTTTAAACTATTTAATATCGGAGAAATCTCATGCCATCGAGTGTTGTTGTGGAATACTGTATGAGGAAGTATATAAAATTGCATTCATTTCTTATTTTTTAGTACTGTATTTCTTTCTATAAAATAAATGTATACTTATTTGACATCTCTTATAATATGTCTTTATTGTTTTTTTTTAAAAAAAAAACAAGTATAATTGCATGTTCAGGGTTGTTAGGTGAATCATTATTAATATTCTGTTGTATCAGTGGGCTCATGTAGATAGTATTATTTTTTTTTGTTTTTTTCTCAACATTATATATAATTATTATACCGAACCAGTATTTCAATCATGCCAAAAACGTTTTCATCTGTATACTATATTTATATTTCTTTTGCATATTGTTTTATTGAAATAAAATGGAAAAAATACTTTTTCCAGGAAATATCACATTCATTGATACAATTTCCCTTTTGACCATATTTTTTCCGCAAATCACGGGCCAGCCGTGTTCACGGTGTCAGCACAACATTTATCTGATGTTATTGTCCCGTAATTCAGGCATATTTGCAGAAAAATTCTCTCATACAAATGTAAACAAGCCAACGCGTTCCGTCTCGTAAAAGGTACTCCCTGGTCTATTTATGGCTATTGACCCCTGACCTAATGACGTTGATTGCTTTTATGGTTTCTGATTGGCTTAGAATATGATTTCTTCACCACATTATGGAATGAATGAATGAAATGTTGTTTAATGGCACGTCAGCTCCAACCGGGCCATATTGCGCCAAACAGGATGAAATTATCGAGACAAATTAAAACAATATCACAGGGATGTATTTATATATGTAAATAAAAACAAATATCACAGAAATTATAACTAAAAATAAATATATCAATTACATTACATATATAAATATTTAAAATGCAGTATACGATAAATATATACAATTAAAATTTTGAATAAAAATTTGTCTCTCTTAAAAATGCTAGCAATTTATCATAATGCTCCGGTTGTGCAAATAGCTGACGTGCTGACTGGCAACGGTAGTACTTAGATCTAATATTCTTATAAAGCGTACGACAATTAGGGAAAATGGGACAAGAGTGATCATCATATATGGAATTGTCTATCTATCAGTTTATGGCAGCGCTCACGCTGTCGATCGCCAAATTCGCCAATTGCGATAAAGATATAATTTTGGCTATAAAATATTCAATTTGGCGCTATTGTTTTCCTGTATGGCGATTATTTTTTTTACCTGGAAATAAAAAATTATCGGCACAAAGCGCGTACATACGAGTTATACTAAACACTGTACAATCGATCGCGCTTGGTTGAGTCAATCAACAATCAATTAGGTATCAATAATAGCCCTATCTTTGTCTCTTGGTCAATCTGGGATAAGTGTTAATAAGTATATACACTAAGAGTAGTAATAAACTAATTAAGAGACAAAAGATTTAATTATGTGTTTTCAAATACGAATCGGTTGCTTTGTTGATGGTTTCTATATATTCAAAATGGCGGACACTGTAAACAATACTCACTCGATTTGTTCGGGATTATTTGATTATGACTGCTGTTTGATCTATTTCATACCGAAATTGACGGCATTGTTAATAAATGAAGCCAGGTATGTTGTTACAGTTTATAAATGCATATATTGTAGCGAAACGGAATTTTAATTTGCGTATAGGTTTTATTATGTGGTAGAGTGATTTTATTTATTTTATGTGTATTTTAATAGGATCACAATACTAATTTAATCTTAGATAACATGTTACACATCACTGCATCTTTAAACTATACACTCTTCTTAGAGGTTTCCAGTGAGTTCGAGTTCACTCAGCTCACTAGTAGTTTATTTCAACTTTGACCTGAGGTTTTCTTAGTTTTGTATCATCATCACTATGGTCACTTCTTAGGAATGATTTCATGAAGGTCAGAGGATATTTTCATTCTCTGTATTTCATGGTTAGTTTGTATTTAATTTAATTGTTTTGTGATTGAATCTTCTTCAATTTAGTAGATAGTTTATTATTGTGGTAAATGAGAGCAGTTGTTTTAATAAAGTTGCGGTGATAGAATTTAAAGACTTTATTATCAGGTACCGTACTTCACCTTCTTCTAAGTCTGCTTAGCCAGGCAAACCCCTTTTCATGGGTTTTTCTTATACCGGAATAAACAGTTGTTAAACTGAACCCTTGTGTGGTCGTTTTGTCTAATAATTTGACCCCCTACAACAATTATGCCAAGTAATATAGTGTATTGAGCAATGTGCACCTTTAAACTAACAAACTGACACTAGTTTTACTTGCAAATGTTCTATAATAACATCACTCCTTTATCTTGGCTTGTTAACCTGTACTGTTTTCTTAGAGCCCAAATCTTGGGGTGAGTACAATTCTACTCCCATGGTTACAAGCAAGGTTTCTTTCTAACTAAACTTCTCTTTGGACATCAGACATTACATAGATTTCGAAGTGAAAGGACATTTTGATACCTTCGATCAAATTGTGTTACTTTAGTTTCAAATCTAGTTAGGTTATTTTCAGGGAATTGTTCCAGATTTACTACTTTAGTATTACAGGTATGTGTGCTAATTCCCTTGTTCTGGCTAATTGGGGTTTAGATAGAGTGGATGTAGGAATGATAGAAATTATAATATTAGTTAAAGCGGCCATTTGATTTAAATTATAGATAGAAAATAACATGTAAAGATAATTAGTTTTTCATATATATAAATATATAGTAGATTATAAGATACCATATTGAAAGTATATTGTATATATAATGAGAATAATGTTATTTTCCAGAATATAGTTATCTGAAGATTTTGTTTAACATCTTGGATTGTCTTCCTTAAAAAAACCTTCTTTGGGTATGTGGTCAATTACGTATATAATACTTTTAATATAAACTTATGGCGTAGTTAATATATTTAAGTTAGTAATATATTTTAGTGTGTAAATTATGGATATATTTAATCATTAAATATGCATGTCTTACTATTATGTTATTTTATACTATTCGACTGTGATATGTATATTAATTCTAATGTATATATTTTCAGGGTTTTTAATAAAGGTTTAGAAACTACAGAGCATAGTTTTTATTGATTTACACCCCCCGGGGCCTGTCGAAAGCCAGTTTTTATCAAATCATATGCCATGGGTCGTAAGCGAAAAATTGAACAGCCTTCTTCAACGCCTGACAGAAGAATGTCAGATTTTGTTAATATTCCACCACCAAAATGCAAAATGCCCGAAGACTACAAATGATACTGACATGAATAGATGTTGAATTGATACCTAAAAAGACTACTGCAGAGAAAAATTTCGAAAAACGTAAAATCTTAAGTGCATTTGGAAAAGGTAGATCTTTAAGGGATGCACGGAAATTTTCAAATCCGTGGTTAAGGTATGATGCAGCAACCAAAACAATGTTTTGTTCAACATGTGAAACAGCTAAGGTCACAAATTCATTCACAACTGGTTGTAGGGTTTTAAACAAAGAATAAATTACTGCTCATCTTTCAAGTAAAGGTAGGTACGTGTGTGTGTTTTGATCAAGATTATGAATAACTTACTGTATCAATATGACTTGTATGAATAACTTACTGTAGCAATATGACTTTTATGCTCTCTTTTTAGTGTTTGTTTTTGAGTTTTCTATTAAATGTAATTTAAGTTTTCTATGATAGTCAATTATTTATTTTGTTTTCACAGGAAACAACAGTCACAAAGTTGCCCCCCCAAGTCTCAGAAACTGGAAAAGATATGGTTAAAGTCCATCAGTAAATCTAAAGAAGCTGTCTTTTCTGCCATGAAGAATGTTTTATTCATGGCACAGCATGATCTACCCAACTCCATTCTTCAAAACCTCAACAATCTGTGTATTGAGCAGGGTGTCACTCATTTACAGTCCTTAAATGTGGATAAACATACAAATTATACGCGTGTGTGAATTAGTTTTATTTAACGTCCGCTTCCACCGAGGTGATATCGCAGACAACAAATTATACGCATAATGACAATGTTCTTGAATTTCAACAAGCCATGACAGATGCAGTTTTAGATGATCTGATAGAAAAAGTTTAAAATTCAGATTATTTTATCCTACTAATTGATGAATCGACAGATGTTGCAATAGACCAAAAGTTGATAATTTATGTAAGATACTTGTTTAAAGGTAATACAAAGACTGACTTTTTAAGTATAAGGAAACTTAGCACAGCAGACAAATTATTAGATGTATTGATTGATGTGGTCGACAGTTTAGGATAATTAGTTTTTCATATATATAAATATATAGTAGATTATAAGATACCATATTGAAAGTATATTGTATATATAATGAGAATAATGTTATTTTCCAGAATATAGTTATCTGAAGATTTTGTTTAACATCTTGGATTGTCTTCCTTAAAAAAACCTTCTTTGGGTATGTGGTATATTACGTATATAATACTTTTAATATAAACTTATGGCGTAGTTAATATATTTAAGTTAGTAATATATTTTAGTGTGTAAATTATGGATATATTTAATCATTAAATATGCATGTCTTACTATTATGTTATTTTATACTATTCGACTGTGATATGTATATTAATTCTAATGTATATATTTTCAGGGTTTTTAATAAAGGTTTAGAAACTACAGAGCATAGTTTTTATTGATTTACACCCCCCGGGGCCTGTCGAAAGCCAGTTTTTATCAAATCATATGCCATGGGTCGTAAGCGAAAAATTGAACAGCCTTCTTCAACGCCTGACAGAAGAATGTCAGATTTTGTTAATATTCCACCACCAAAATGCAAAATGCCCGAAGACTACAAATGATACTGACATGAATAGATGTTGAATTGATACCTAAAAAGACTACTGCAGAGAAAAATTTCGAAAAACGTAAAATCTTAAGTGCATTTGGAAAAGGTAGATCTTTAAGGGATGAATGGAAATTGTCAAATCCGTGGTTAAGGTATGATGCAGCAACCAAAACAATGTTTTGTTCAACATGTGAAACAGCTAAGGTCACAAATTCATTCACAACTGGTTGTAGGGTTTTAAACAAAGAATAAATTACTGCTCATCTTTCAAGTAAAGGTAGGTACGTGTGTGTGTTTTGATCAAGATTATGAATAACTTACTGTATCAATATGACTTGTATGAATAACTTACTGTATCAATATGACTTTTATGCTCTCTTTTTAGTGTTTGTTTTTGAGTTTTCTATTAAATGTAATTTAAGTTTTCTATGATAGTAAATTATTTATTTTGTTTTCACAGGAAACAACAGTCACAAAGTTGCCCCCCCAAGTCTCAGAAACTGGAAAAGATATGGTTAAAGTCCATCAGTAAATCTAAAGAAGCCGTCTTTTCTGCCATGAAGAATGTTTTATTCATGGCACAGCATGATCTACCCAACTCCATTCTTCAAAACCTCAACAATCTGTGTATTGAGCAGGGTGTCACTCATTTACAGTCCTTAAATGTGGATAAACATACAAATTATACGCGTGTGTGAATTAGTTTTATTTAACGTCCGCTTCCACCGAGGTGATATCGCAGACAACAAATTATACGCATAATGACAATGTTCTTGAATTTCAACAAGCCATGACAGATGCAGTTTTAGATGATCTGATAGAAAAAGTTTAAAATTCAGATTATTTTATCCTACTAATTGATGAATCGACAGATGTTGCAATAGACCAAAAGTTGATAATTTATGTAAGATACTTGTTTAAAGGTAATACAAAGACTGACTTTTTAAGTATAAGGAAACTTAGCACAGCAGACAAATTATTAGATGTATTGATTGATGTGGTCGACAGTTTAGGACTAAATATAAATAAAATGTCTGGAATAGCTACTGATGGGGCAGCTGTCATGGCTGGCCCTAAGAGTGGCATTGTTACGAGGCTGAAGGTATTAAATCCTGCAATTTTGGACACTCACTGTATTGCACACAGACTGACACTTGGTTCATGTGGTGCTGCAGAGCAGGTATCTTACCCATTTCCTTTGATGTCACGAAGTTCTGCCGAATGTTATACACAGATCATGTGTAGCTTGTAAAGAACATATTGAATAAATTAGATGTTTAATAAGATCCTGCTTCAAAGAACAATATTGGTGTCAGTCAGTATCATATATGTGATAGAGCTGGTAAAACACATTCCAGATATAATTTTAACACAGAGATCATTGCTACGATAGATGAGTAATGAAGGTTTCATGAATCGGAAGTGACGAATGCTTAAGGAAAACACAAGTTATTCATCTATATAACTGACTGAAGTGACAAGTGATAAAAGATACACGTCCGAATTTCTGCTCACTAATAATTCCTTCGAAGACCAAAAGTTGTTATATGGGAATGCAAGAGGATATCTGACAATTCAATAAAGTACTTGAGTGTCATTAGATAAAAGAACGCGAGAAAAATAGAAATAGTCCGTACATTCCCCTGTTTTTATTCTTTTTATACCTTAAAAAACATGGCAATGCACGGTCTTTTTCTGTTTTTCTTTTGTGTTCTCTTCGTTATTCCTCTGTATAACTGACTGAAGTGACAAGTGATAAAAGATACACGTCCGAATTTCTGCTCACTAATAATTCCTGCGAAGACCAAAAGTTGTTATATGGGAATGCAAGAGGATATCTGACAATTCAATAAAGTACTTGAGTGTCATTAGATAAAAGAACGCGAGAAAAATAGAAATAGTCCGTACATTCCCCTGTTTTTATTCTTTTTATACCTTAAAAAACATGGTAATGCACGGTCTTTTTCTGTTTTTCTTTTGTGTTCTCTTAGTTATTCCTCTATATAACTGACTGAAGTGACAAGTGATAAAAGATACACGTGCGAATTTCTGCTCACTAATAATTCCTGCGAAGACCAAAAGTTGTTGTATGGGACTGCAAGAGGATATCTGACAATTCAGTAAAGTACTTGAGTGTCATTAGATAAGAGAACTCGAGAAAAATAGAAATAGTCCGCACATTCCACTGTTTTTATTCTTCCTTAAAAAAAACATGGTAATGCACGGTGTATAAATTTAAAGTCAATCTGATATTAGCTTTGGTCTATAAACGTCCAGAACATTTTTGAAGTGATCAAGGGCCATAACTCTGGAAGTAATTATCGGAAATAGCTAAAACAAAGCCAATAGTCTTATTCATCTCATGACCTTATATCCGATTGACTTTAAATTTATATAACAATGTTTAAGGTCATGAGATGAATAAGCCTATTGGCTTTGTTTTAGCTATTTTTGGCATCTAGACCGCCCACAAGATATTTTGAAGTGATCAAGGGCCATAACTCTGGCAGTAACTATGGGAAATCGCTGAAAATCAATAAGCTTCTTGATCACTTCAAAATATCTTGTGGACCTTACACACTGTGTATAAACTTAAAAATGAATCGGGTATTAACTTTGGCCTCTATGGCGTCCATAAGATTTTTTGAAGTGAACAACTTTTTTTTTTAAATCGGATAGTAATTGTGACCTCCAGAAGGACCACAAGCCATAAAAGGCGATTTTTCGGACAATCAGGGGCCATAATTCGGGAAGTTACAGATCAATATGTGCAAATATCAAAAGGAACCAAGATCTTTGTGATATAAAGATAAATATAAAGTTTTATTAAAAGCAGTTCAATATTTGCATTCGAGGGGCTGCCATTTTGTCTGGCAGTTTTGGTCCGATTTTCAAAAAATTCAAACTCAACCGTCATTAATGTTTAACGGGGATATAGTCAAACGTTTTTTTTTAATTCGGAATAAAATTGTGACATCCATAGGGTCCACAAAGTAAAAAACATGATTTTTCGTACAATCAGGGGCCATAATTCAGGA
This sequence comes from Patella caerulea, assembly GCA_036850965.1. NCBI lineage: Eukaryota > Metazoa > Mollusca > Gastropoda > Patellidae > Patella > Patella caerulea. The sequence continues at coordinate 42,392,297 of JAZGQO010000008.1, forward strand.
AGTTATGGTCCAATGTGCGCGAATATCGATGTGAACCACGATCGTTGGGTTATAAACTTACATGTCGAATTTCATCAAAATCGGATAAGAATTTTGACCTCTGCAGGTTCCACAACCTTGATATATCATATTTTTACACTATTCGCGTATTAGCGGCAACCTTTTTGTCCGGCAGTTTCGGTCCGATTTCTACAAATTCAACCCCAACCCTCATTACAGTGCAACGGTGATACAATCAAATGTTTTTTAAATCGGATAATAATTGAGAGCTCTAGAGGGACCACAAGCTAAAAAGTCGATTTTGTGTACAATCAGGGGCTATAATTCAGGATGTTACAATCCCATATGCGCAAATATCAAAAGGAACCAATATCTTAGGGTTATAAACATGCATTTCACGTTTCATCAAAATCAGATTAAAATTGTGACATCTACTTGGTCCACAACCTTGATATACCATATTTTCTATAGTATTCGCGTACAAACGGCGGTCATTTTATACGTCAGTTTTGGTCCGATTTTCACGAAATTCGAACCCAACCTTAATTACCATGTAACGGTGATATAATCAAACGGTTTTATAACTGGAATGATAATTATGACCTCTAGAGAGACCGAACGCTCAAAAAGGCCATTTTTCGTACAAGCAGAGGAAAAAATTCAGAAAGTTACGATCCGACATGCGCAAATATCGAAAGGAACCAAGATCGTTGGGTTATAAATATGCATTTCAAGTTTCATCAAAATCGGTTCAAAATTGTGACCTCTACACTGTTCACAAGCTAAAAACGTGATTTTTCGTACAATCAGGGGCCATAACCATGATGTTACAGTCCAATATATGCCAATATCGAAACGAACCGAGGTCGGAGGGTGATAAACCTACATTTCAAGTTTCAATGAAATCGGATAAAAATTGTGACCTGTAGACTGTTCACAAAAAATTCTGGACGGACGGACGAACAGGGGCGACGACAATATACGTCCACATGAAAATGTGGGCGTATAAAAATCGAAGGCCAGTGTGCACGTGAAAGACTCTTGACAGAATTTGAAATAATAATGGGTTGTCGAGTCGCTGGTCGGGGACAATTAACCCCGTGGATTATGACCACCCTCATTAGCCCGGATAGAGACGCAAACCCCATTGCATTTTACGTGGCAAGGAATAGGGTCGTCTGTCCAACCTCGTGGGTTTCTTCCGGGTACTCCGATTTCCTCCTACTACCAAAGACCCCTACGCGCAAGCGAATTATTGAAACAAAATTAAACCATGTTATTCCCGAAATGACCTAGTTTGTGTCGAGTGGCCGTTAAAACCCAGTTCCTTCTCTCTCTCCATTGCATTTTATGTCACTAAGTGGCAAACGATTGGTATTAAATAAAATGATTACCCAACGTCTCCAGAGATTTTTTGTGTTTTCCATTTAGATGGTGATGTCTCGCCTTAAGGGAAAGGTAAAATGACACTATTTTGTCACAACACCTGAAATGATGAAAAAATTATTTCAAAAACCAAAACAAGGGCCCTTGGATACAAAAGTCTAAAATAAAAAACATTACTCACAGACCATTTTTTTACTACCACTGGCCCTTTAAACTCATTCTAGGATCACTGAGGCCTAAATTTATGGTGAAAATATCGCAAAATGTCCAACAAACGCGGTTACACCTACAACATTTATTTTAACTTTCTGACGTTACTTATTACACTCAACTATTGTCCCATGGTGTGTACAACAACCGTCAAGACTCGCTTTTTCAATTAACCCCTCTCTTTTAATGTAATACGTATTTCATCACGTTAGGTACATACTCGCATGTGCTTTAGCCATTTTGTTATTTCGTCTCCACCTTCGTCTCGAGAGACCCTCCGTTGACATATCACTGAAGGACGAAAAATTGCCAGGTTGATCAAACCTCCTGACCGAATACAAATCGTGGGGGATCAATTATTTACATACCTATGTATTTTTTAAAGCCCTAACCTTTTCTTTTCCTTTCTGATCACCCATTAAATACAATACATAGTTCCGAAAACAGTGCAAATGACCTTCACCTTATACAGACATTACTCCGCGTTCTGTGAGTTTCTGTCTTAATTTTATAATTCGCTTTTGTATGTGTCATATTATGTGTTATAATATTTGGCACATATCATTGAGAGTATGTTGCCTCTATTACAATTTGTTGATGAAGTGTAACTTTGGCAATTTACATTGACTGCATCGGACTATTGCCATTCGCTGTAGCACTTCCAGAAGATGCCATTGGGCCCGTAATGTCAACAATTATGAAATTTGGCAAAAACTTTATTTTGTGAATATTTTGAGAGAAATGATTTGTAAGGAGAAAAATTGAAAGGTAATGTAGCATCATGTTGCATGGATGTCACTTGTAATCGGATAGCCGATCTCTGGAGATGTGGGTTTTTTTCGAAGGGTGGGATGAACTGTCAAAAAAGTTTGTACATGTGGTTTCGTCGTCAAGTGACTTCAAATTCGTTGAATAAATTTTATTTTCATATTGGTAAGTACACACTGCATTCTTGCATTGCAACTTATATTGTGGTGATATCCATTTGAGAAAATAATAGTTTTTAATGGCTTGTCCTGTATTTAGTTTGGGACTACGGAACGCCATAGGTAGCACGTGCCAAAGACGACAGTCTTCAGTTTATTTGACTAATCATTTTACTAAGCTTTTTGAAATTAAACCTTTGCATTAGGTTTATTCATATTGTCAACTTCAAAATTAATTGTTGGATAATTTCAATTTCTTATAGTGCTACATTTTGTGGGTTTTGTGTATGTCAAAATTATCATGTTTTAGCCTATATTATTACTAATTAGGCCTAAATTATTTTCTGTGGCTTAGGTATACTTTTAAGACATGGTTTGTAGGGTTTTCATGTTTAAAATTCTTATATAATTATGTGTTGTTTATTTACTCTTCATTGATATAACCACTGGTACATTTTTATTCTTATTTTACAGAATTGGACAAGATAATCTACGCAGATTATGGCAGGAGATAAATATTTGAGACTTAGAAATTGACACAAATGGGTAACACCGTATATAATAATGCAATATGAATGTATATAAACTGATTTACTAAAATTTCAAATCAATTCTATTTTGCGAACTATGCCAGATGTCTCAATTGAATGGCAATCGCTAGCGTCTGTTTATTCCAGGCTACAATGATAGTATTTATTGTACATTTGGTCTCCAGATAAGAATATGAACACCCCCCCCCCTCCAAAACAAACATTCCTATTCAAATAAAATATGTGAATATGTGTGGATTTAAAGTCCTCCAAACTGATGGCAAATGTATAGGCCTATGGTGGCTGTCTTTTTTTAAATCTAGAAGGCCTAAAGCAACCATCATGCCAATAAAAACAATTTCCTATCTTGACAGTAAAGTTACACTTTTGCAACATGATGAGTGTTGTGCATGGGCAGGGTACAACGTACCAACCCTTCTAGAAGACGTGTACATTGTACATCTGTGAATGGATGCGATTCATTTCTGCCAGCATCTAATTAACTAGAACATCTGATATCACCTCCCATTGGAAGTTTGCAAATAATGCTGAATGCTTTACACATGTACATGTATATTAATGTTTGATTATAGAATTTGTGTATGTGTTGGATTTAGAAAATGAATTGAAAAATACACCTTTACATTATTTATTTTTCAGAAATATAGGAATACTTGTCTAATGAATGCCAGGAACTGAGATATGATTTAGGATTTGTTGACTTTAATAACAGGTGCGTATAACAAATTGTAAATAATGTGGATTATTCCATTTGATGTACATACCTGTACATTACTAGATGAATGCTTTTTGAGTAAGGGGAGTTGGATGGCCGAAGGAGTTGTATGTGACAAGGAGTAGGGTCGCCTGTCCAACCTCGTGGGTTTTCTCCGGGTCCTCCAGTTTCCTCCCACTACTAAAGACCCCTATGGGCAAGCGAATTATTGAAATAAAATTAAACCATATGTTAGTCCCAAAATGACCTAGTTTGTGTCGAGTGGATGTTAAACCCCATTTTTTTTCTTTTTAAGTAAATTGGGTATCCGAAAGATTAACGTGCACATTTGATCACAAGGTCTGTCATTGAGTCAAGTGGCATAGTTTAAGTTCTCTGCTTGCATGTGACAGGTAGTAGGGTCACCTGTACAACCTAATGGGTTTTTTCCCAGTCCTCCTACTGCTAAAAACCCCTACATGTTATCAAATTATTGAAATAAATTTAAACCATGAGTAAGTCCCTAGTTTGTATCCAAAGGACATTAAACCTCTCTGTCTGTCTCTCTGTCACTCACAATAATACATTTATAAAATTCATAAAAATCCCCCCCCCCACACACACACACATACCCCCCAAAAAGGCTGCTTCTATTGCAATTAGAAGTTATATCAGGAATATGAAAGCTATGTGTATAATGTAGAACACTGGTAAATGCTTCACATTCATATCTCTGTGAAACTCATATCATAGGGCCAATATTGCTATTCACTGTGCCACTAGTGGTACACCATACATCTGCAGAGAAAGTAGTGCATGAAACAAAATGGCCTTTTGTTTACAAAATATTTGAAAACTTTGAGGTCCTATAACTAAGTTTTGATAATTTTTTTTCAGATTTCAAGTCTTGATGGTTGGAGTTTGATTATCTGAGCAACTTTTGGCCGGTTTAGTTTTCCTGTGTTCTTTTTTATAAAGCTTGTAGCTGCGCAGCCCTGACTTAGGAATTTCCTTTATTATTTGGTAAATATTTTATTTCAAAGTCATTTTTTTTTATTTCCATCCATTTTTTATTGTTCTGTATCATCTCAGGCACATTTAGATACCAACATATCAGCATTAAATCTTGTGTAAGTTCCTTTTTGAGAACCCCCCATTTTAGGTGTTGTGACAAAATGGTGTCACTTTACCTTGCCCTTAATGTAGAAATTTATCTCCGGTATAGAACATCAACTGAGCTATTTATTATGTCAACTGTCCAACTTAATACGACTCCTTTGTAGTAATATTGTTATTCCTCAAAAGAGTCAGAAAATATTGACATAACATTAAAAAATTTGATTAAAACTCAAATTTTATGAATAATATACCTACCTGACCTATGTACATATGGATTTCCTTTTTGCGCTATTTATAACTCGCACTTTCCGGAAATAAACTAAACTACGTCATCATAATGTGACTTCCTGCACACGTGATATATGTCAGTTTTAACGAGGCGCGTGTGAAAACGCCTGTGTTTAACTGATCTTGGTACATGGGGTAGGATGGGCGGGTTCGTACATATGTCAGGTAGATATATTATTCATAAAATTTGAATTTTAATCAAATTTTTGAATTTTACTTCATAAAACCTACCTGACATATGTATTAATCCTAGATTCCCCAAGCAGTACCATTACAAAGGTGGTGGGTTCAAGATCAGTTCATTTACCTAAACTTTTAAGAACCACCTTATAGTTGTTCATACTAAATATAATAGTTAAGAAATTACATACCTTCCCGAAAAACTCGCGGGGAATTAAAAACAAATAACCTCTCGACTTATAGCCGAAATTTCAGTAAAACACCTCACTGAACAGTTACTGTGTTTGTAAAAAATTTACATTAACATCATGTAGATAAAAATCAATAAACGTGGAGGCTTGAGTCCAATCCGCACTCTCCATGATACCTTTCATGGATGCCCCTTTATACAGAGCCCATTATGCTCCTACCGCTCTAGTTGAATGTCCCCGCACATCTGGCTCCACATCACCTGTGTAGACCATTTTAACCGTATTAACAATCCACCTAGACACTGTCTGTGCCGTTACTGGACGATGAGGCTTCTTAATACCCCAAAAGACCTTTGTCTGATCTTGTCCATTTTGTTGACGAAAAATCTCTGTTTTCTTCAAATATATTGATAAGGATCTTTTTGGATCCAATATTTTATAGTCTGGAAACCATGGAATAAAAATAGTTGGATTCATATGAGATGCTCTGTCCTGTTTTGAAAGACCTTAACGAATAAAAGTAACCCCACGTGAGTGTATATTAATATTACCATCCCCTAATTTTAGAGACTGAAGATCTCCACATCTTCTGAAAGTTGTAATGGCAAACAAGAAAACTGTTTTCAAAGTTACATACTTTAACTTAGATTTTCTCATTGGCTCAAAGGGTGGCTTTTTCAAAAGTTCGAAAACTCATGGAAGATCCCATTCTGGCAAAAGTTTATGAATGGGTGGTCTGGAGTTGAACACACCCGGTAGCAAGCGAATTATGTATGGGTGCTGTCCCACTGGTAACCCATTAATAGGCTGTAATGCTGTTGATAACATAGAACGATACCCCGCAATCGTTCTATATTTAAGACCGCTATCGCACAGATCCGACAAGAAATCTGCACAGTTGCTTAAAGTTGAAGCATAGTGATCAATTTCCCGTTCACTACACCAGCTAACATATCGTCTGAATTTTGACGTGTAATCATTCTTTGTTCCCGACCTCCAGGAGGCTGCAAGTAATTTTCTAGCGTTCGTAGAAAACCCCTTTGTCTCGAAGCGTTTGTCGACAACCGCCATGCAGTCAACTGAAACATTATTGGGTCCGGGTGAAATATTTTTGGGTTGCTCTGCTCCAGTAATATCTCTGAATAGGTCGCTAGCCGAATAGGTTCCCAATTTGTGTAATAGCGTCAAGTTTTCCTGTTAAAGTAAACCGGTAGCCGCTTCGCAAATGTATGGGCATAGGTACATATCACTTACTGTCATACAGCCGAGGCTAGATGTACTTTACGGAATCTGCCGAGATTTGCCAAGTGAGATTGAAGATATATAATACACCAAAAACCTATTAATCAGGGGGTCAAATTCTTGTAAAACCCATCTTCAACTCGTGGTTCGAGAGACAATGTCACATATTTTACCCCACTCAACAACCAGAAAAGCTCTCATGGCAGCCATCTTGAATATTTAAATTTCCCCAAAGGTGCAGGATTCTTAATCTACTCATACTGAAGATATATGATCCATCAAAAAACATTAGGTGGACTAAATTTCCACGTTAAGGCTTAAAATGGGGCTTGGCTGCCGGACTAATATCATCGTTGTAAAAGTAAAAAGCTATAAAAAAGAGCAGAAGATATCGCACCAACCATAATACTGATCTGATTCGTCGTATAAAACGTACTAGATACTGTATAAAACAGTAGTGGGCGTGGCACCTTCATTTGCTTATGGGGAAGTGGGGGCGAATGGTTAGCACGTGCGTGGTGTATCATAAAGCCTGTCATTGGGTCAACTGTCGTGGTTTCGAATCCCCGGTCGTATGTGACATGCTTTTAGAAATTTTCTGAAGGTAGGGGCTCTTGCATGACTGGAGCCCAAACCTGACTGATCAACACACGTCTTCTCGGCACTGCTGACACCATGTTTAATACTGAGAGATGGAATGAAGCAGAATCAAATGGCCAGAATAGGTGAATCAACAGTGAAGGAAAATATCATAAAGATCTAATTTTCACATTTTTACGAGTGCCACTGCTCATCCCACTATTGCGTTGCATCCAATTTTTTTTTTATTTTGATAAAGCATGGTATGAACTTCATAACGACCGTATGAGATACTATGAAATACCTGCTACAAGGATTTTTGGGAATGGTGTATTTTGCCTCTTAAAAGATATACCATTTTGACTGAGTCCTGAAACACCCATAATACATCATTTTCTAAAAATGGTGCCCATGTTAGAAAGTCGGAAACATGGCCTTTGCAATGAGAGCATGACAAATACCGTACATAACATTGAAGATTTAAGGTATGATGCAGCAACCAAAACAATGTTTTGTTCAACATGTGAAACAGCTAAGGTCACAAATTCATTCACAACTGGTTGTAGGGTTTTAAACAAAGAATAAATTACTGCTCATCTTTCAAGTAAAGGTAGGTACGTGTGTGTGTTTTGATCAAGATTATGAATAACTTACTGTATCAATATGACTTGTATGAATAACTTACTGTATCAATATGACTTGTATGCTCTTTTTTTAATATTTGAATTTGAGTTTTCTATTAAATGTAATTTAAGTTTTCTATGATAGTCAATTATTTATTTTGTTTTCACAGGAAACAACAGTCACAAAGTTGCCCCCCAAGTCTCAGAAACTGGAAAAGATATGGTTAAAGTTAAAGTCCATCAGTAAATCTAAAGAAGCCGTCTTTTCTGCCATGAAGAATGTTTTATTCATGGCACAGCATGATCTACCCAACTCCATTCTTCAAGACCTCAACAATCTGTGTATTGAGCAGGGTGTCACTCATTTACAGTCCTTAAATGTGGATAAACATACAAGTTATACGCATAATGATAGTGTTCTTGAATTTCAGCAAGCCATGGCAGATGCAGTTTTAGATGATCTGATAGAAAAAGTTTAAAATTCAGATTATTTTATCCTTCTAATTGATGAATCGACAGATGTTGCAGTAGATCAAAATCTGATAATTTATGTAAGATACTTGTTTAAAGGTAATACAAAGACTGACGTTTTAAGTATAAGGAAACTTAGCACAGCAGACAAATTATTAGATGTATTGATTGATATGGTCGATAGTTTAGGACTAAATATAAATAAAATGTCTGGAATAGCTACTGATGGGACAGCTGTCATTAAGGTAAAAAGAAGGTGACTTAGATCGTTCTTCCCATGTGCTATTCGTATTTTATCAAGCAGAGGTCATTCATGTGTAGCTTGTAAAAAACATATTGAATAAATAGATAGAACTCAATGGAATTCTTGCACAGGGATACACGCTCTTGAACCATTGAATAACCCGAGCGGTATTCAATGGTCATTGAGTTCTGTATTTATTCTATAACTACATGCAAATCTCAAAATACACTGTACTATTCAGATTATCAAAAAAATCATCACCAATAATGTAAAAATTCATCACAGGTTCCGCCCTGTTTTCTTTCCTTTTTACAAAAATTGTCGTTGCTAGTAGTGACGTAATTACGGTTTGACGTAATTATGAAAATGACGTCATTCTGGGCAAAAGTAGTACGTTTTCAAGCCATTGAATACAACCATAGGTTATTCAATGGCTGTATTCAATGATATTTGCTTGTATTTGCATGTAGTCAGTCATAGAATAAATTAGACGTTTTAATAAGACCGTGCCTTAACAGAAGTTTATACAGAGTTGAAACGTCAATATCATGAATGAATGAATGATCAAAACCAGCAGAGGTCATAATATTCTATGTATATGTACCGTTCAATTTGATGAAAGGTGTAGATCACTGTGTCACACTGGTTTCAAGTTCAATGCCGTTGTTGGACTAGCAGGATTCCCCAATTTTTTGGCGTGGTTCAAGACGAATGGTCTGTCAAGGAACAGCGTTAAGTCGATCGGATGAGAGAAACAATCGGCATCCAGTATGCACGTGAAGAACTCTTAACAGTTGGAATTCGAAATAAGCGTAAGTTGTAGAGTCACTGATCAGGGGAAATTAACGCCATGGGTTATGTCCGTTTTCATTAGCCCGAATGGGGCACAAAAGTCGTACGTTGAACCACATTTCATTTGATGTCAGTAATTAATGGGAAACGATTGGTATTCTTTTATTGTAATTAGGACCAATACCCTCCAGCGTTTCCAGTGATGTGCCCCGCCTTAATGTAGAAATTTATCTCCGATATAGAACATCAGCTGGACTGTTTTTTGTGACCCTGTCAACTGCCCAAATTAATAGAGAGAGAGAAATGGGGATTACCGTCCACTCAACACAAACTAGGTCATTTTGGTGCAAACCAATGGTTCAATTGTATTTCAATAATTCGCTTGCAAGTAGGGGTCTTTATAAATGGGAGGAAACCGGAGAACCAAGAGAAAACCCACGACGTTTGACAGGCTACCCTACTCCTTGTCACGTGCAACCAGAGAATCGGAACCACGCCAGTTGACCCAATGACATTCGGCCATCCACCCCACTGTCCAATTAAATGTGCTTCCCTCATAGTAATGTTGTTATTCCCCAAAAGAGTCGGGAAATAACTAACATGACATTACCTTCATGTATCGGTTTAGACGTTGTCTCGGCTTAATGTAACATTGTACCGTATAGTCCGGGAGTTAGGTGGGTTTTATTCAACATGAAAGGTGCGGAAGGTTTGGGATGCTTGTGGTGTATGACTGGGTTAGGAGACCCCAGAAACCCAATTCTTAAGTTGCACAAGTGGTGGGTATTGTAGGAGGAGCCACCCATAGTACCCCCAAAAATCGGTGTATTCAACATGGAAGCACTGAACCCACTTCAGTGGCATTTGATAGAGGATTGTGCCCTGAACCAGGAAATATAACTTAAGAATGGAATTTTTGGTGGAAAGGTCACTTAAGAAGAGGTCAAAGGTCACCAAAACTGCATGGACATGTTTTATACAGCTACGAGCAAAAATATGACACATTAAATTAATGAAGTTATAGCTGTAAGTACCACATAATCTCAAAAATAACGAAAATATCACTTGGCCCCCATTGGTAATTAAAATTTTAATCAACATGAAAAGTGCGAGTGTGAAACCAAGCCTAAATTGTACGGAATGATATCAGAAATCATTATCATCAGCTTAAGAAAGAAATTTCTGGTGCCCAATGTACTTAAGAAGAGGATAATGCTGGTGTGCACTCAATGACCCCTTATTAGAAATTTAATTAACATGAAAATCGCGACATTGGAACAGTCATACACCACTAGCATCCAAAACCTTCCGCACCTTTCATGTTGAATAAAACCCACCTAGCTCCCGGACTAGTAGCATCAGCTGAGCTAGGTATTATGATTTGGTAATTTATAAACAGGTAAATGAAAATAATCACAGAGATTATAATTAAATCATCATTATCGAACTTGATAATGTAAACCGTGTGTAGTACCAAGTGATCTAGCTGAGAAACAAAAATACCCAAGGCAACTAACATGTGCTGACTCACCGTTCAAAATATGTCTCCTCTTCGGAGCTAGAATTTTCTTCTTCCGAGTCAGCGGAGTCAGTAGAGTCAGCATTTTCCACTTCGACGCCAGCCATTGTTTAACGTTTCTTTTTACGTAGCTCAGTCTCTATATGCTGCGATAAAAAAACAGAATTACTGTAGTCGCATTCATGTATTCATGAAATGAAATAGATTATTTAGTGAGGAACTGGAATATACAGATCACAATTCTATGGAATACCATTACTGCTTATAACTGAGCGACGTTTCGACTCGGCTTCTCTAGTCATTATCATATTTTATCATTGCTTGATAATGACTAGACAAGCCTAGTCGAAACATCGCTCAGTTATTGTATTCCATAGAATTGTGACCTGTATACGCCATACAGTGGTGCTACGTCCTACTCTTATTTCGAATTCCAACTGCTAAGAGATCGTTTACGTGTACGCCAATGTGGACACGGGACCTCGATTTTTCGTCCCATCCGAAGGGCTAGACGGCTGGTCTTGTCAGAGAGAGAGAAAGAGAAATTGGGTTTAACGTCCACTCGACACAAACTAGGTCATTCCGGGACTAACATATGGTTTTAATTTTATTTCAATAATTCATCTTTAGCAGTGGGAGGAACCCGGAGGACCCGGAGAAAACCCACGAGGTCGGACAGGCGCCCCTACTCCTTGTCACGTACAACCGGTGATTCGAAACCCCGCCAGTTGACTCAATGACAGGCTTTATAATACAGCACGCACGTGCTTTTTTTTATTTTATTTTTCTTTTTATTATAAAAGACACAAAATATTACAAATCTATTTCATCATACATACTAAATACATACATTGTTTTGGTAAAAGGTTATTAAAAAGTTAAAAACATTTTTTGTAAAGATTTTATAAAGTATATATAAAGAAAGTTAAAAGCATATATTTGGTTGTTTCTTTTAAAAAAAAATAAACACAACATAGAAATCTAAAAATGTAAAGGAAAATAAGTAATCTGTAACATAATGATGTCTAATTTCGAAACTTTTTCATATCTCGATTATAGAAAAAAGGTCAAAAGATATCGAGACTTTGTTAAGTTTTCGAGCTTAGACTTTAATTAACAAATATTAAATAGCGATAAGTGAGGGTTAATTAGTCAAGACATAGCTTAATTTCACCTAGTTCCTTTTGGAACTGTCTTTGAGCGAACGATATATTCCCTACACAGTTCCTATCCGGCCTTTTATAACTGCAGTGTGAAAATATCGTTCTTCCCCAACTCTGTTTTAAGGCTAATTTGGAATCCTTACCTACTATTTTTCACCTTGATTCTACTTTATTCCCAAAGGAATCATTTCTTGCCACAGCTGACACACATTTATAAAGATTCAACACTATTTTCAAGTAGAATTCTGCGATTGTAAACATACACCAAATACGTTTAAACTGAAAGCCAATACGATACCCGGACATGCGTAAACCACATGTTTATTTCATCGTTAAAATTCTACTTGAAAATGGAGTCGAATTATTATAAATTTGTGTCAAATATAGCGAGAAAGGATTCCTTTTGGTGGAAAATAAAGAATTGTGGTGACGAATAGACGGTAAGGGTTCTAAAACAACTTGAGAACAGGGGTGGGGAATAGCGGTATTTTACCGTATTTTCATACTGCAGTTATAGAAGGCCGGATAAGAACTGTCAGTGAAAGTTCGCTCAAAGATAGTTCTGAAAAGAACTAAATTTCACCTTGTACTATTTTCACATATGGATTTTATTTCATCATTTCAGGGGGGTTGGGATGGCTTAGTGGTCTAGAGTGCCGTGCTTCGACCTCTAGCTGGTCGGTCACCTCTGGCTGTGGTTTCGAGCCCTGGTGTGAGCGTATGTGGCATGTAGATGGGGGCGCCTTCTCAACCTCGTGGGTTTCCTCCGGGCACTCCGGTTTCCTCCCACTGCTAAAGACCCCTACGCACAAGCGAATTATTGAAATAAAATGAAACCATGTTAGTCCCAAAATGACCTAGTTTGTGTCGAGTAGACGTTAAACCCCATTTCTCTCTCTCTCTCTCCCTCCGTTGATCATGACACGTTGTTTTCCTACTTCGAATTGCAATATAACCATCGAATATCATATTTTAGTTGGTTTATTAATTTTATCTTTATTTTTAAATCCATTTAAATTCTAATATCATTATTTACATGTAATATATTTACCTTAAACTTTCTGTTTATAACAGCACGATATGAGGATTTTATACGCCATTTATATCAGTACAGTATTGTAGACATCATTGATATCAACACGGTCGTTTATATCCGCACAGTATGAAGATTGACTCAACTTTAATAACAGCGCGTTGTCTTTATAAAGAGCTATTATTAGTGACGCAATTTAACTAGATATATACAGATCACTGAATATGACTGGCAATTACTGCACGGATGCATATAGTACGCCTTTGATTATAATTTCCTGGGAATACATTTCTTGGTATGTTAGGGGTCCTGTCCTATTTACGCTGAGAGAGGCAGATTTGTCTTAGACTTGACTATCCAACACTCACAAGAATAGACAGCACGGGGAAACTGAATTGTGTCATGGGGGTTGGGGTGTGGCGGTATGGTGATTGCCCCCACCCCCCGTCTACCTAGATCCGCCATTGTTATTCTTTAAATACACAATGATGACCTTGTCACAGATCTAACCAGTTTATTAAATGCATAAAAATAAACTAATCATTAGAAGCACATGTTATATTTGTTTTTATTTGTGTACATGAATACTTTATGTGACATCTTCTAATTTGTCTCATACTATTCACCATATGTTCGGCGCAATATAGCCCGGTTGGAGCTGACGTGCCATAAAACTCTATTTCATTCATTCATTCCTTTTTGATGAAATAAAATATTCAAAATTCTTGTCTTTTTTGTTAGTTTGTATATAGATGAGACATAGTTTATTTTTAATCGGGGATATATGTATGGACATATATTTCATTTCTTACTAAAAATAATTTATATAAGTACAAATATTAATACTACTTCAATAGATTAACCAGTAATTATTGTATTTAGTGTTTTTATCATGCTTTACTTATATTATATTATATGTGTGAACATATATGTTATTGCTTACTAGACATAATTTATATAAATATAAATGGTATTTAAAGTAGCTAAGTCTCTAACTCAATACCATCCAAAGTCTTCGACATTCAATTATTTTTCAAATAAAATCAACACTGATGGGCTTCTGACAATCTAATTAAAACACAGATCCTATTGCGTTTCGTTTTTTATAGTTCAAAATTTCGTTTTATTTGTCTTTACAACACTAGGATCTGGAAGAGTTGTTATATAACAGGCGTTCTAGTAAACCCCTAGAAACATCAACGATGATTGAGTAATCAGTGTCTGACGTCATAGGGTAAAAAGCCACTCGTATGATCGCCGAGGCGACCTATTGCTACAACAGGTCAGATGATCTCGTAGTGTAGGCCATCGAAAGTATAAAAAAACGAAACGAAATTTAGATCTGTATATTAATCAAATTGGGCTTCCGATATCCAATATTTAAAACAAAATAAACATTTTACTATTGATACACGAATCGTGTATCAGAATGCGTTTCGGCACCATTTGTAACAAGGGACTCGAAGAACCAGACTAGATATATTCCACAAGTCATGTCAAACAGCAACACTACGACCTTCTGTCTGTATCAGTATTGTGCTTGATAACGACAAAACAACATTGTTTATTAAATTTTGAACAAGGGTCACTGTTCTCCTATATTATGGTGGGGGTTGGGATGGCCTAGTGGTCTAGAGTGCCGCGCTTCGACCTCTATAGCTGGTCACCTCTGGCTTGCGGCTGTGGTTTCGAGCCCTGGTGTGAGCGTATGTGGCATGGAGATAGGGGCGCCTTCTCAACCTCGTGGGTTTCCTCCGGGCACTCCGGTTTCCTCCCACTGCTAAAGACACCTACGCGCAAGCGAATTATTGAAATAAAATGAAACCATATGTTAGTCCCAAAATGACCTAGTTTGTTTCGAGTGGACGTTAAACCCCATTTCTCTCTCCCTCTCTCTAATTTATGGTTTCATTGAATGTTAGGATTGTAGATATATCTATATTTCATGCCTTCTGTCTGTATCAGTATTGTGCTTGATAACGACAAGAGAATCATTGTTGAAACGTAACTTTAATAGAAATATAGTAATTGTTATCCATAGATTTTTTTTTTTTTTTTTTAGTTTAACGCTGTATCTATTTCAAACAATTACTAATATCAGTTTCTTGGTCCTTGAAAACCCAACGGAAACCAATGTCCGTGATTTATTCATATTTAATAAATAGTTATATATTAAAATGTCTGTTGCACAATAGCCGGACATCGGAGGACTTGATCATAATAAATAAGTTTAAATTATTAGTGACATGCTTCTAAGTTAACGGTTCGTTAATTAATTCATTCATTCTTGGCATTTCATTTCTTTATCTTTCCCTACTTTGACAGGTTACGAAATGACCTGTTCCAAACTGGTTGATGATTTTTTTCTGACATAAATATTAAATACAAAATAAGGTAGATATTGAAATATTTAACATGTCTGTCCAAAGAATTTACTACACACGTGGTCGTTTCTCTAGCCGTGATGGAAGAGAGAGAGAGTGAGAGAAATGGGGTTTAATGGCCACTCGACACAAACCAGGTCATTTCGGGACTAACATAGAATATGTTTCATTTTATTTCCATAATTCGCTTGCACGTAGGGGTCTTTAGCAGTGGGGGGAAACCGGAGAACCCGGAGAAAACCCACGAGGTCCGTGATGAAAGATACTTACAATGGTATTGGCAATGGCCCGTCTTCAACTTTGAACCCATCGACACATGGCATCATGATAAAATAAATGCTTTTGTCTATCTTAATCAAACTGTTTACATTTATTTGTATCTTTGTGTCCGGGCCACTGAGACTTTATATAGCGCTGTTGTTAATGAAATACCGTAAAGCGCTGTCAATCAGTCAGTACTTCATGATCAAGGCCATCTCATGTCGACAGTTTTGGGACAGTTGCGCACGTAAATAAAATAATTTAAAGACATTATATCTTTATGTGAATATTATAACAAATGATTTAAGTGCCTATATATAGTAGAGTATATGTGGTCTTTGGTGAATGTTGCATATATATCAATTTGTTGTTTGGATGGCAGATATTATACGGCTTTATCACTTCCTGTTGACGATGGATTCAGTATTTATTCACATTCATTCAGCCTACTTTACTTATCACCTACAGACACGGTGTTATGTTCATCAATAAATAGTGGATTCTAATTCGTCAATTCTCTCTTCATATTCAAAGGCAAACAAATATAGTTTTACAGGACAAATAGACTACAGATCCCTTTGAAACTTTGCATACCCATTCCTTATACCCTAAAGATGACCCCTATTGTTTTTATGCGATTGCCCAACCCCCAGGGGCAGAGCCATACCCACTCTTAATTTGTGTCTCTGTGTGTTGCCTACAGGCCACGATTATTAATGGATCGTCTTTGAACTCGGGATATGTATTCCTTATAGCCCAAGGACGACAACTGCATGTCCCGACCCCGAGGGGCAAGCCACGCCCAATTTTTGTGTTAGTCGTTTACAGGCCACAATTCTAAATGAATCAGCTTGGTACTGGGTACATTTATTCCTTATAGCCTGAGGACGCCAACTATTGATTTTGGTGAATGTCCCGACCGCCAGGGGCAAAGCCACACCCACTTTTTGCCTTTAGCGCCCGAAAGCCACAATTCTGAATGGACTATCTTGGTATACTTATTCCTTATACTCTAAGGACGGCAACTATTGGTGTTGATTCAACGCAAAAGAAGCCCAACGCCTAGCCTTCTTTGCCTGTTGAAATATTACAGCCTTTTCATATTTCATTCTCTTCATTTTAAAAAGGACCAAATCAATCAAAGCAGGAATGTGGGTGTATATTGCGGCGTTAGCGATGCTCTCGTTTATAATAGTTGTAATTGAGATAGCTACTGAAAATTCTGCGACAACTTTCCTAATAGTAAGTGCAGGAGGACCGCACTAGACACAAAACAAATATATACAAGATAAACCTACTAGTCCAGGAGCTAATGACAAAATAATATGGTCATCAGTTACAAAAGGTTTGACCCCCTAAATTTGTAGCAGGTGTCCGTACGAGTAAAAATCAGTTGGTCAGATCGGGCACTGCTGGGGCGTATGGCCGCAGCAGCACCTTAAAGTAGCCCCCAGGGGACCTAAAATTAGGTCATAAGTTACATGGCTGAAACTTTCTAGGGACAGTGGCAGTAAATATTTCACAAATCTAACCAAAATTTCCGGGGCTTTCCCCAAGTCAGACCACGCCCAATATCGCCCACGGGGCTTATAATATGGTCATAAGTTACATGGCTGAAACTTACCAGAAACAAAGATCCACACTTGGAAAATACAATTTTAAAAAATCTAACCAAAAATTTTGGGGATTTCTCCAAGTCAGATCGCTCTAAAGTATGTCCGACCACGCCCTAAAATTGGGACTTTTTTATATGGTCATCAGTTACATGGCTGAAACTTACCAAAGACAAAGATCCACACAAGGTAAATACAATTTTCAAAAATCTAACCCAAACTTTGGGGGCTTTCCTCAAGTCAGATCGCTCTAAAGTATGTCTGACCACACTCTAAAAATGGCTGAAACTTACCAAAAACAAAGATCCACACTAGGTAAATACAATTTTCAAAAATCTAATCCAAACTTTTGGGGCTTTCCTCAAGTCAGATCGCTCTAAAGTATGTCCGACCATACCCTAAAAATGGTACTTTTTATATGGTCATCAGTTACATGGCTGAAATTTACCAAAAATAAAGTTCCATACTTGGAAAACATATTTTTAAAAAATTGGGGCTTTCCTCAAGTCAGATCATCCTAAAGCTCACCTCACCACGCCCTAAAAATGGTATTTTTCATATGGTCATCAGTTACATGGCTACTTACTAGAAATATTGTACCATGCATGAAAAATGTATCTTTCAAAAATCTAACCAGAAATGTGGGGGCTTTTCCCAAGTCAGATGGGCCTTAAAATTGCACACCCCCCCCCCCATATAAATCATCTAAACATATTTACATTTTAAAAAGTTTGAAATTAAATAACAGTGTTGTAGTATATATGTGTGTTATAACTTGGGTTAGGTAGTTCCCATGGTTATTTGTTAAACTTGGCGCTTCCACAATGAATTGACCTTTTTCAAAGCAGTGGTTGGGAAATTCATTGCTGAATCCTGAGGACCGTATCTTTTGACAGAATGTGGAGTGCTGGCTTCTGGTTCACTTAATGGATGTATTAGTGGAAAACATTACAATAGATGTAAGAGACTACACCAGTTGCTTGCTTTATCCATGGAAATATTAAATTTTAGATCATTCTATTACAGTCAGGATAATATTGATATACAGGAGTTACGTAATCTTGAAACTAAAGTCAAAGCCATGTGATTTGCTGAATATTTTAATGAGTGCGCCATTTCAATGGAAATGCAGAAGAATTTGACAGAGTACAAACATTTTAGACAAGAAACATTAGACGGTAATCATGGCCTTACAGCTAAATACTGGATGATGTCTATATCGAAATGATTCACCTGTATCATGAATTTTCTCGAAGTATTCGAACTGGAGATTATGAATTATACATACACTATTTTCCAAAATTAACCAATTATTTTTTGCATTCAACACGCCAAATTATTCTCGGTGGTTAGTTCGGTTTTATGACAACTTATTGAAACTTAAGGAAACAGTGATTCCAGAAAGGATGCTTTGCGCTGAAGAGAACTGGGAAGCCGTTTTTAACAATGGTTGTAAATTTGACGTTGGAACAAACTATTAACGCAGATGCTGCTGTGATGTAGAAACCATAATTCTAATGAATGAACAGCTCATGGGTCCATTCACTCAAGATGGAATAAATAATCAATTTCTTTTCCACAATGGATCAGCAAAAGCAGCCACCATAGCAACAAAGGCATTCCAATTAAATGTTCCTGATAGTGGTCAAATGCGGAAAATTCATATCTGAATGCGCTGATAACTTGCATCGTTTTGAAGAAAGAATTTAACAGCAGAAGTTATGTACATTTTCTACTGAAAGTTTAAAAACAAAGGGAAAATCTAATGCAAATATCATAAAAGAAGTGAAAAAGGAACGTGATTTATTTGGTCGAATACTCTGTATAGCTCTTTAGGGAAGGATTGGTATGGCTAAAGTCCTGAAGTACCCGTTTACCCCAATGCAACTTTCATTATGTCATGTTGATGGCTCAATACTGACGACACCCAAATTTACACTAATGAAAAAGCGTGAAAACCACATTGCTTCTAAATCATCTTCCGAAATAGACTGTATCAAGATGCATTTTACAAAGGCTTTGTGACTTAAAAGCTTCCACGATAGAATTGGTTTTTGACAGAACTATAATTCCGTCCATAAAAGACAAATAGAAGAGTCAGTGCAACCAATAGAGAATTAGAGTATGATATTGTTGGTTCCGTGCAAAGAAGACCTGCAAACTTTTACAGGCCTTAAGAAATGACAAATTCAAGGAGTTGTTGATTACCTTTCTAGTGATCAACTGGGAGGAGGATGGTTCAGCCATTTTATTGGAGAACAAAGAGGTAATTGTGGCCTGCCAAGAAAAATGTTTTTCTTTATGTGCCATCAATGGAAAAGTATTAAAAAGGGAAGAAAGTTCGCTTGAAAGTCAACACAGGGAGGCCGATTCGAGAAAGATATTCCACCTCAATTCCCTTATATCTTACAGTAATGTTGTCATCCGAACAGCTGAATCCAAGTCTTTACCAGCATACCATGCACTCACTGGCTGTGATTATACGGCATCGTTTAGTAGGAAAGGGAAAGTCCGACCTTTAAAATTATTAGAAAAAGATGTTGCTATCACCTAGCCACACTTACTCATTTATTTTTAAATCATTAAAATGTTATATGGACAACTATTTACCAATGAAACGGAAAGATAACTAAAGTTATATGTATTAAAATTGTAAATAGATTTCATAATTTCAATAAGACATCATTGACTAACATTTTCTAAAATCCATTAGGAGGTTATTCATTATCAAAGATCGGAAAAGAGCAAAAACTATCAAATTCAAACCAAAGCAATTTTTCAATCCAATACATACTTTCAAAATATTTGTTTGAATTTTCCACATTGTTATAAGATTGAATAACATTCTGAATCATTGTTGAATGCCTGTTGTACTGGAATATGGAACGTTTTAAGAGAGAGAGGGAGAGAAATGGGGTTTAACGTCCACTCAACACAAACTAGGTCATTTCGGGACTAAAATATGGTTTAATTTTATTTCAATATATCGCTTGCGTGTAGGGGTCTTTAGCAGTGGGAGGAAACCGGAGTGCCCGGAGGAAACCCACGAGGTTGGACAGGCGCCCCTATCTCCATGCCACATACGCTCACACCAGGGCTCGAAACCACAGCCGCAAGCCAGAGATGACCGGCCAGCTAGAGGTCGAAGCGCGGCACTCTAGACCACTAGGCCATCCAAACCCCCCGGAACGTTTTAACATCAGTCCAGTCCTAACTATCTGTGTCATGAATGGGGTATGATGTGGTTCCTCATCCTATCACTTGATACCATTGCCCATTTTAGGATTTCACATACGGTGTAGCCAAAGCCCAGCTTAGGCATGGGCCTGGGGGCCCAGACCCAGTGCCCCGCGGTTTATGGATCCCCGCGGTTTAGGGAACCCCGCGGTTCATGATAAAAAGGGAAACAAATTCATTTTCACGGTAATCGATCTAGCGGTGCGAGGACGGAGACTGAGCTATCCCTCAACCTTCTCTGTGAAGTTCCACTCGGTGATTGGTCTAGGCTTATAGACTTGTACATCATTCGGAACTGAATAGATTTCGTATGGGATCAGATATTATGTAATTATTCTTGTATTACAGACTGTTTAATTGTGTTTTACGCAGGCATGCCATTCAAAAGGATATGAAATAAATTTTTCGTCGCAATAGGGGCCCGACGATCCTAGTCAGGCCTAGGGCCCCAGTCTGATTAAACTGGGCGTTGAGTGTAGCTAATAAACGTTAGTTCTATTTTTGTGCTATAATTTTAAATATTGCTGCGGTTAAACAATGCATTATAAATATTACATTATTAAAAGCTTTATATAGAGGGAGTGGGTGGGGCTGCACTTTTAAGGCCCGTCTGACTTAGGGAAAGCCCCAACATTTTTGGTTAGATCTTTGAAAAATATGTTTTCCAAGGATGGATCTTTATTTCTGGTAAGTTTCAGGCATGTAACTGATGACCATATAAAAAGTCCCATTTTAAGGGTGTGGTCGGACATACTTTAGAGCGATCTGACTTTTGGTTGGATTTTTGAAATATGTATTTACCAAGTGTGGATCTTTGTTTCTGGTAAGTTTCAGCCATGTGACTTATGACCATATTATAAGCCCCGTGAGGCGATACTGAGCGTGGTCTGACTTGGGGAAAGCCCCGGAAATTTTGGTTAGAATTGTGAAATATTTACTGCCACTGTCCCTAGGAAGTTTCAGCCATGTAACTTATGACCTAATTTTAGCCCCCCTGGGGGCTACTTTAAGGTGCTGCTGCGGCTATACGCCCCAGCAGTGCCCGATCTGACTAACTGATTTTTACTCGTACGGAGACAAATTTGGGGGTCAAACCTTTTGTAACTGATGACCATACTATTTTGTCATTAGCTCCTGGACTATACGGACAAGTATTTAAAAATTAATTAATCACAGTTGCGCGAAAAAAATTGAAGCTACTGGAAATTCTGTGACAACTTTCCTATGTATTTAAACAAAGATGTTGAGGGGAAAATGAACTTGAAGTGTAAAGCCCATTAATGGAATTTTATTTTTAATTCAGTTTTTCATCTTAAAGCGAGGGCCCCAACCATCATCTCAAATCCATAAGATCAATTTTAATTGTATATAGTCTATCATTTAATATTATGTTTTAAATATTTATATATGTAAAAGATTTGATATCTTTATTTTTACTTATACTTTCTGTGATATTTGTTTTTATTTACATATATGAATACATTTCTGTGATAAGGTGTTAATTTGTCTCGTTATATTCGTCACATGTTTGGTGCAATACAGCTTGGTTGCAGGTGACGCGCCATAAACCCTATTCCTTTCATTTCACTTCACGTCAATTCCATCCAAGAGATTAATTAGACACGCTACCTTTCCAAACCACCTTTCCTGCACCACCGTCACATTCCCAGGACCTTTCTCGACCATCACCGAGATCAGGGATCTCTTGGGTCATTTTAGTCCAAACCTATGGTTCAATTTTATCTCAATAATTCTCTAACAAGTAGGGGTCTTTAGAAATGGGAGGAAACCGGAGCACCCAGAGAAAACCCACGAGGCTGGACAGGCGACCCCACTCCTTGTCACGTACAACCGGATCTTTTGGATAGTGGGTCTTTTATGTCTTGAATATTGAGCCACCGTGTAGTGCCAACATGGATAATATATACACACGCATGATTGGTATCGCGTCATTCAATGCTCTCTTTTATTTCTAACAATTTATGACATTTTGTGACGATAACACTTTTCCGGACACTATAATTAGATCTTCTACTCTCTTCGTTCTAATAAGGTGAACCCCGGTGGTTCAGCTAGTAAGACGCTGCTTTGCTAACATGGTGGTCCCGTGCTCAATCCTGGTTTTGACGAGAAGTTCATCGGGAATTTCCTTTGTGGTTCCCCATTGTCAATGATGCAGGACGGAGGGCCTAGCAAGTGACAGCGTATAGTCGTCGTCTCCACCCCTCCCGCCAGCGAATAAGTTGTGTTTGAGACAAACCTGCTGAGTGGGCGAATTGGCTTTCGTTCAATAGAGAGAGGGAGGGGTAGAAATGGGGTTTAACGTCCACTCGACACAAACTAGGTCATTTCGGGACTAACATACGGTTTAATTTTATTTCAAAAATTTGCTTGCGCGTAGGGGTCTTTAGCAGTTGGAGGAGCCGGAGAAACCCCACGAGGTTGGACAGGCGACCACACTCCTTGTCACGTACAACCGCCCGGGGTTTCGAAAGCACGCCAGTTGACTCAATGACAGGCCTTATGATACAGCGCGCACATGCTAACCATTCGCCCCCCACCCCCGGACTTTCTTTCAATAACTTAAAGTTCCATTATATAACATTTAGATAAAGCGCAGACAGTTCTGACGTTCATGACGAACAAGGAAGAAAATATCAAGTGGTTAAATTAAATATATAGACAATATTCATCATCAACGGGTTTTCCATTTTAAGCACGATCCTGGTGTACAGGAAATGCCCTCATTAATATCAGTTTCTTCATGCGCACTAATTTCATAAACTTGGTGAATTTCTAATATCTAACGGAACTATCGTTTAATTGTTTCCCCGTTTCTCAAGAAAGAGGTCTATTTGTATCAATGTTCCGGATAGATGTTTCCGATTCGAACTGCAATACTGTATATTGAAATATATGGGTAACACATACATATTATATAAATATTATCAAATGGGTGAAAATATACAGTATATATAGTTAATAATTATACATATACAAGCATAGCTACGAGAACGTAACCAAAAACGTTGAGATATGTTGATGTGCTTGTTTTTAGCTACGATTTGATACCTTTGGTTCCAAGTGGAAACCCCAATTTCTTTATCAATGCATGTACCATCTTAAAAATAAGTTAATTTTATACACTATCGCATTTATTACACATACGTAGCCCAATCTTATGAAACAACATTCATTTATCAACAAATATTGACAATAATGTAAATCTAGCGTTGTTTTTATTAAAATTGATTTGGACATTCATAATTAAGTCCTATTACTCATGCGCAACTCTGATCCGATTAGTACTTTGATTGGCTATTGCACACGAGGCCCCGCCTCTATGTGTAGAGAGAGAAATGGGGTTTAACGTCCACTCGACACAACTAGGTGATTTCGGGACTAGCCTCTATGTGTAATGAAATGAAATGAAATGAAATGGAGTTTAACGTCCTACTCTTTTGCACCTAACCTGGGCTAATGGAAGACGGGCATACGCCATACGGTGTGCTATGAGGGAAATTTTGCCCGGGCAGCGGCGCTACGGCCTACTCTTGTATCGAAAACCAACTAGCAAGGGATCTTTTATGTGCACACACATGTGTACACGTGACCTCGGTTTTTCGTCCCATCCGAACGACTAGACAGCTTTCCTTGCCAGGCCCTCCGTTCTGCATCACGGACAAGTGGAATTCGATTTCGAATCCCCGGTTGTACGTGATAAGGAGTAGGATCGCCTGTCCGACCCCGTGTGTTTTCTCCGGGTCCTACGGTTTCCTCCCACTGCTAAAGATCCCTACGCGCAAGCGAATTATTGCAGAAGAGTAGGACGTTAATTCCCATTTCATTTCATTTCATTACACATAGAGGCGGGGTCTCGTGTGCAATTATGACCTAGTTTGTGTCGAGTGGACGTTAAACCCTCCTCTCTCTCTCTCTCTCTCTCTCTCTCTCTCTCTCTCTCTCTCTCTCTCTCTCTCTCTCTCTCTCTCTCTCTCTCTCTCTCTCACTCTTCTAAACAAGTGATTAATTCTTTGTCCGAGTCATTTAGTATAATATTGCCTCATATGTATAATTGGTATCGGGGAATCACACATTCAACAGGGTATGAGTAATCTTAGTAAAACAGTTCATGTTACTTGACAGTCACAACCAGAGTCCTATATATAAGGCTCTGGGGCCGGTCCCTGGTCACAAATATACAATATCTGGTGGGCCTGGTGTGGCATGGAGATAGGGGCGCCTTCTCAACCTCGTGGGTTTCCTCCGAGCACTCCGGTTTCCTCCCACTGCTAAAGACCCCTACGCGCAAGCGAATTATTGAAATAAAATTAAACCATATGTTAGTCCTGAAATGACCTAGTTTGTGTCGAATGGACGGTAAACCCCATTTCTCTCTCTTTTTCTCGTTTTCACCGGGTTCAGTTGTTTATACTATAATTTATTTGTAATTCATTATAAACTATACATAAACTATACATAAACTATACATATCCTGGAGGTCGGGTGTTCGATCCCTGCATTGGCCGAGAAAGTTCATCCAGATTTTCCGGTGTGGTTCCCCCTAGTCACTGATGCAGGAAGGAGGGCCTGACAAGGATAACTGTCTAGTTGTCCCGTGAACACATTGGCGTGCACGTAAAAGATCCCTTGGCAGCTGGAATTCGATATAAGAGTAGGCCATAGCGCCGCTGCTCGGGCAAAATTTCCCTCTAGCACACTGTATGGTATATGCCCGTCTCCTTTACCCTTATATATAGTAATTTGATTGGATAATATTAGATTGATTTTAGTGCTTAGCCAATCAAAATTGAAGCATCTACTAAAATTTGGATTTTATATTCGAGGAACAGGTCCCAGACTGGGTAAGCTTACTCTTCCAGACACCTGTTACCACTGTTAGTCGTGTATTTTGTACACCGTGAACAGTCCATTTGCCGATAACACTATTTTGCGAATATCGAATTTTGTCTAATGGTTAGGAATGTTGGTACTTGGTTTTATTTTATTTACAAAACAGTCGATATATTTAAGACCTATTGATATCTGTAAGTTTACTTTATCATGTTCAAAATTCTGTTTGGTCTTTTTGTTGAGAATCGTCTAGGATATACCCGTCTTCATTAGCCCGGAGGGTGGGTGGCCGAATGTTTAGCGTGTGCGCGCTTTATCATACGGCCTGCCATTGAGCCAACTGGTGTGGTTTCTAATCCCCGGTTGTACGTGGCAAGGAGTAGGGTCGCCTGTCCAACCTCGTGAGTTTTCTCCGGGTACTCCGATTTCCTCCCACTGCTAAAGACCCCTACGCAAAAGCGAATTATTGAAATAAAAATAAACCGCATGTTAGTTCCGAAATGACCTAGTTTGTGTCGAGTGGACGTTAAACCCCATCTCTCTTTCTCTCCATCTCTCTCTATCTCCCTCTCTATCTCTCTCTCATTAGCCCATTTTGAATAATGGATAGTTATCCACAAATCTCCCAGTGCGGATTCTTAATGGAGTTGTTTATTATTTATTCTAACAGTTGTAAGATATGAAATCAAACTGTTTCGAAAGGCGTTACCATAGATACAACGTTCAGTTTGAGTAAATGTTAAGTTACTGTATTGTCATAGACAATTCAAGCTATAAGTAATCGAGATTCGAATGGACACCCCATAATGTTTGGACCCATGTCGATGCCCCACTGGGAAGTAGAAGCATCAACCTACCACTGTTTCTTTTCTCATCTTCGTTCCCAGGTAGGTGGTGATAAAATAATATTTGGTACGGACGAGAAAAACTTTATAACAAAATATTTGTATGAAGTATTCCAAAATTCAAATTTTTTCTTTGTACAAATCACAATAAAGTAAATTTATATCTATAGAGGCCATGCAATATGGAAGACGAAATGGGAATATATTCAAGATCTGTGTTTCTTCAGTCCAGTTCCAACATATTATATACAATAGTAACATTTAAAACTCATGGTGGTTGTTTCTACACTTATATGTCGGCATTTCATGCAGAAAATCAACATTTTAAACAATAATTCACTTTGTGTTTTAATTTCGGCATTTTATCGGTAACATGTATATCATTAAATATCAGAATCCAAAAATATTTTATTAATTTAAAGTAGCTTAGTCTCTAACTTAGTGTCATCCAAAGTCTTCAAAATTGAAAACACGAATTTTTGGTCAATTTAAATCAACATTGACCGAAGAACGAAACCAGACATATTCCGCACGTCAAACGGTGATGTCATATTCTCATCTGGAGAGTATGTGCATAAATTAAGCCTCTTAACTGTAAGGATTATTGGGGGTTTTCCGATGTGGGTTCTCCTTATCAGTGGTGCAGGGCCAAGGGCCTGACAGGGACAGCTGTCTAGGGTTTCGGATAGTACAAAAAACGAGGTCTCGTGTATACATTGGCATGCACGTAAAAGATCCCTTCGCATACGACTAGACCATACCCCGCTGCTCGGGCCAAATTTACCTCATGTATACATTAGCATGCACGTAAAAGATCCATTGGCATACGACTAGACCATAGCCCGCTGCTCGGGCAAAATTCACCTCATAGCACACTGTATGGCATGTTCATTATCCCTGTCGGAGCAGAACAGTAGGACGTTAAACCCCATTTCATTTTATTTGAATTATTGGACCAAAATATAAAATACTGAAGCTACGTCTTTTAATAGTTTGTTTATTTTAAACATTAAATACATGATTTGCTTATTTATTTATTTATATTTGAAATAACAGAAACAATAAAATATTTTCTTAGCGTAACACTCTCAACCTCGCCAATTTAAACCCGCCTCTTGGATAGTATCTAAACTCCTACTTGGGACTAACATGCGGGATGAAGTTTTTTTGTGACCATTGGAATCTTCCGTGGACAGTTGAGTACATTATCTGTAGAAATTGATTACATATTTGTAATCCCAGTTCCAATCTCAAACTACGTGTTTATAATTTCATGTTAATAGAGGGATGTACTTTTGTCTTGATGTGTATACATTACTTTTGGCCTATTGATACCACCGTGCATGGCTATAACAAGTATGGACAATATGTTTAACTGAAGGCAGGATTAAGGGAATAACTCCTAAAGAACACAAGACATGCGACTATATTGACTTACAATGCTGTCACATTGTGATTCCAATTACACAAACTTGGAGCCTTATATATAGACCGACCTATTTTATCAGTAAATTTTAAACAAATGACCGTATTGGCGACAGGTTGCGATTAAATCAGAGAGAGAGAGAGAGAGAGAGAGAGAGAGAGTGAGAGAGAAAGAGATACACACACATAATGGAAAATCATTTTATTAAAAAATACACTCCTCGACTTAATAGTCAATAAGTAACAATTGGCAATTAGCCTCATTTATTTATTAATTTTCTTTAATCTATCTCATGATAATCTTCCATTCATTGTTCTCGAATTGAACCCGTATACTACAGATTAACACATGTGTGTACATGTTTTGTATTAGTTAACGACATGTAACCATGGACAATGGTAACTATAGCCAATTAAAACCACGGTGTTACTATGTAAATATGTATAAATATACTATAATGTCCATCTTTATACAATGACATTATTTATGAATAGTCCCAAGACGGACGAAAAGTACTTTAAAATGTTAAAATGTTATTAAACCAGTGTTGAAATCAGTTTGTGTCGGCATACCTTTTATCTTTTTATCATTTACCGTGAAACAAAGTAGTGCAACTTTGCGGTTGTCCTAATAATTTCGGATATATATATATATATATATATATATATATATACAGAGAGAGAGAAAGAGATGGAGAGAGAGAAATGGGGTTTAACGCCCACTCAACACAAACTAGGCTATTACGAGACTAAGGCATGGTTTAATTTTATTTCAATAATTCGCTTGCGCGTAGGGGTCTTTAACAGTGGGAGGAAACCTGGGGACCCGTAGAAAACCCATGAGCACGAGGTTGGACACGCGCCCCTAACCCTTGTTACGTTGACTCAATGACAGGCTTTATGATACAGCACGCACGTGCTAACCATTCAGCCATCCAACCCCTCCCCCCTAATTAAATCAGACAATCCTATATGTGTAACATATCCTTGACAACTACGTTAAACAAATCTTAAATCTCTATAAAATAGTAATGTTTTTGTGCGGATAATTTATTTATTTGAAAGACGGAAGGGGAGGGGGGCAAACATGATCGATCTACTAATCCGACGATTCAAACCGAGACTGGGCGGTTGAAATCACCGATGCACAATACATCCCTTATTGTAATATTGTCAATTTTGAATTTAAAACAAAACAAATTATTAATACTAATGTAGAATAAAATTATGGAAGGAGTATGATGGAGTATTTAATGGTATTGAGTATTTAAAGTCGTCCATGGTCATGGCCTACAAGCCGTACATGGGGTGGGTATCAATGGTATTCTATTAAAAGGAGCAACTTATTCTTCTCCTTAGATATCAGGCGCCTTCTCAACCTCGTGGGTTTCCTTCGGGCACTCCGGTTTCCTCCCCTACACGCAAGCGAATTATTGAAATAAATTTAAACCATATGTTAGTCCCGAAATGACCTAATTTGTGTCGAGTGGACGTTAAACCCCATCTCTCCCTCTCTTAGATATCATTATTTCATTGTTTAATGCTGATTCCCACCGTTGTGCGACGCGTTGCTGCAGGATTGTCTCTATCGAGTCCACGATCCGGTACGTGCAGATACGTTTCGATACGACTGGCCTCAGTAATATGCCAAGACCTGGAAGGATCGGGGTCGCCACTATTACTTTAGGTTTAAAACCAACGATTTCAATCGCAGCACCAATCGTGATAGTGGGAACCGGTCATAAACACCGGGTAACTGACACAAGCTACAATTTTATAGATACACAATTACTGAGTTTTATACTAAGCGACGTTTCGATGAGGATGCTCTCGTCTTTATCAAGCAAATGAGAGCATCCTGGTCGAAACGTCGCTTAGTAAACTCAGTAATTGTGTATCCATAAAATTTTAACTTGTGTTAATATGTTCAATTACTAAATGTCAATCAAAGAAGACCGGGTAACTGGTCGTGGTTGCCATTTCTTGGGTATTATACTAGATCTACACTGTGTAATCAGGAGTATGAATACATGTATATAGAATACTAAAACCAAGATTTAATAATTTCAGAGTTAGGACCTTATTTAATTTCTTTCATAACAGGAGGCCCGGGATATACCAACTGTGTTGGGGCCCGGTACATACCAACTGAGCGGAGCCCCCATATTGTTGATTGTTCAAATTGTTCATACTGACCGTGGATCGCACTAGTATGTAATCCGCCCTGTGTGCCTTGGGTGTTTCTTCCAGGAATTGTTTTTTTTTAAATTAGGATTAATTTCAGTGAATCTGAGACAATTTAGACAGCGATTTCATCGACGTTTAGAATTCGTAGATAATTTGAGTATTTTAAACAGACTCTTTCTCTTATGATGTTTCCATTTACTTTATTTCAGTGAAATTATTTTAGGTGACCCAGAATTGGGGAGGGGGGGGGCTAAATGTGGGGAGCCCGGGACATTTGTCCCACTTTGCCTCCCCTAGATCTGGTACTGGCTAAATCCTTGGAATTCGATAAGTGTTGTCAATTGATGTTTTTGTAGATACGTAATATAATAATTAGCTTAACAGTGCATATACATAACTATAGCTGTTTTAAATTACGTTATTTGATCAGTGGGACAACTGTGTATGGTATATCTGATCACTGGGACAACAGAATATGGTATATTTAATCGGTGGGACAAGTGTGTATAGTATATGTGATCAGTGGGGAAAGTGTGTATGGTATATGTGACCAGTGGTACAACTGTGTATGGTATATGTAACCAGTGGTACAACTGTGTATAGTATATGTGATCAGTGGGGAAAGTGTGTATAGTATATGCGATCAGTGGGCAAAGTGTGTATGGTATATGTGATCAGTGGGGTAAGTGTGTATGACATACGTGATCAGTGGGACAACTGAGTATGGTATATGTAACCAGTGGTACAACTGTGTATGGTATATGTGATCAGTGGTACAACTGTGTATAGTATATGTGATCAGTGGGGAAAGTGTGTATGGACAACTGTGTATGGTATACGTGATCAGTGGGACAAGACAACTGTGTATGGTATACGTGATCAGTGGGACAACTGTGTATGGCATACGTGATCAGTGGGACAACTGTGTATGGCATACGTGATCAGTGGGACAACTGTGTGTGGCATACGTGATCAGTGGGACAACTGTGTATATACAATATAATATAATACCATCCAAATCATATTCTGCCTCGAGCACAACACTCACATACTTATTTTCCCATGTGATTTCGATGATAAAAGCGATACAGACAAGATGATAAGGCTTCAATGCCCCCACCCCACCCACGGGAATGAATCTACGTGACGTATCTGGTGACTATATTCACTAATATATAAAATATCTTTCTACTAATAACAATATCTCTAATTATCACAATCTCTTTTTATATTTAATATGTCATACTTGTATACTTATATATCCGATACATTGGCGTGCACGTAAACGATCTCTTGACAGTTGAAATTCGATATAAGATTACGCCCTGTCGCCGCTGCCCGGGCAAAATTTCCCTCATAGTGTCATATAGTTATTATCACATGTAGTTCTTTCCAACAATATTGGAGTTATTTCCCTTTTGTTTTGTAAGAGTTATCTTCCCATTAATAAATGACCTGTGACCCTTCTGGTTGTGGGTGAAGCTAAGATGGACGTTATCGTTATTCTTTGCTAACTTGTAGAATAATCCATGGCCATCGACCTAGCACCCCAGTAACAGATCCCAACATCACATGGTGGAAATGCCGTTCTTCATCGGGCATTGATTTTTTCCCCTGGTTTTCCTGATTGACTTGGGGAGTCGACGAAGAAGAGCACACTGTATGCCATGGGAGCAGACCAGTAGAACGTTTATAATCCCCGTCTTCATTAACCCCATCCGGGTTAAAACGAAACGAAATGAAATGAAATGAAACTGAAATGAAATGGGGTTTAACGTCCTACTCTTTTGCACCTAACCTGGGCTAATGGAAGACGGGCATTCGTCATACAGTGTGCTATGAGGGAAATTTTGCCCGGACAGCGGCGCTACGACCTACTCTTATACCGAATTCCAACTGCCAAGGGATCTTTTACGTGCACTCCACTGTGTACACGGGACATCGGTTTTTCGTCCCACCCGAACGACTAAGTAGCTGTCCTTGTCAGCCCCTCCTTCTGCATCACTGACAAGGAGAAATCACGCCGGAAAATGGAGATGAACTTTCTCGGCCAATGCAGGGATCGAACACACGACCTCCAGGCTAGCAAACCAGCACCTTTTCCACTTAGCCACCGTGATCCCCGGGGGTTAAAACGCCATTTCATTAGACTTATATACAACTATACATCTATATACCCCTAATAGCACAATGTACGGCGTATGTCAGTCTTCGTTATGCTAGGTTCACACTGTCATGCCTTGCGTTACGATGGGGCTGTCCATATTGAGTCGACGATCTGGTACGTGTAGACACGTTCGGACACGTTTCGATACGATCAATACGGTTGCGACGATGACCACAATACATGATAAGACCTGATATCATCACCACGATTACTAAGTGGTAACAGGGTACGATATTTCACGGTTCCCACTGTCCCGATAATGTTCCTGTTAAGTCCACGATCTAGTATTTGTAGACGTTCGGATACGTTTTGATACGATCAACACGATGGCTACGACTGACCTAATACGATCACCATGACCATTCCACGCTTAAAACCACGATTTTAATCGTAGCACGAATCGCGATAATGGGAACCTAGCATTAAGCCAGGCTGACACTTGCACGACTTTTGGCCACGATTTTGTCGTGCCCATCAGTGCCCACATTGACACGAACTGGCACGACGAGTTCACGCATAATTTGTGCATAGTTTGCGCATTGTTTACGCAATTCCCGCATTGGGACGACGAGTTTGCGGAAATCGGACGGTGTCGTGCCGACTCGAGTCGTGCCAATGCGTGCCACGGAATCGTGCAAGTGTCAGCCTTGCTTAAGTCCAGTCGGGGCAGAAAAGTAACACGTCTAACCACATTTTCATTACACTTATATATATCTATAGTTCGACTCCATGTTTACTTTTAATCTTTCTCCATGTGGGGGAGATAACTCTGTCCATATCGCTCACAATGGAAAGTAGAAGTAGAAGAGGGTGTCCAAGAAAAGGTCTGTTATATCTTCGCCTCATGAGTCAAATGTCTATCTACTAATCACCGCATCCGTCTCATGATTCAAATGTCAATCCACTAATCGCTAGAGCCGTCTGAAGAGTCAAGTGTCAATCCACCAATCGCTACAGCCGTTTGAAGTGTCAAATGTCAATCCACCAATTGCCACAGCCGTCTCAATAGTCAAATGTCAATCCACGCCAATCGCTGTAACCGTATCTTGAGTCAAATGCTTTTCCACCAATCAACTTGTTCGAATCATCAGCCACATGCTCACACACCAATCAACATTGCCGTAACATGGGTCAAATGTATACCCATCCATCGAAACGTTCCTGTTCACATTGTATCATAATAGTCGAGGTTTGTTCTTTTTAAAGTCATTATGGTTGGTTGAGGCATACCAATCTTAAGGCCCATTATTTACATGTTTACTCTAATATAAGGCCCATTATTTACATGTTTACTCTAACGAAAACAACAATAAATTCTTTTGTTGTTATTCGTTCGCCAAACGTCACGGGTTATCACTTCCTATGTATGACGTTACGTCTCGAGTAAAGCCAGTTCATTGATACGAAGGAACTCCATCATACAGAAACCAAAACTAACAAGCGTGATGATAGAAGACAATATGGCGACGATGAAAGACCAACCCACAGAAAAGACGCCAGAAGCATCGACCCCTGACACGAAATATTCAAATAGTTTCCACCGATCTCTTTTAATATCCATGCAGAAATCTTCACCTTTGACCCCTATCACTATTACAGCCATCAAT
The DNA here is from genome assembly GCA_036850965.1 of Patella caerulea. Classification (NCBI taxonomy): domain Eukaryota; kingdom Metazoa; phylum Mollusca; class Gastropoda; family Patellidae; genus Patella; species Patella caerulea. The sequence continues at coordinate 42,426,088 of JAZGQO010000008.1, forward strand.
ACCATACAGCCTGTAAAAGAATACACAGAACAAAAACTATAAGCGAGAGAAATTGGGTTTAACGTCCACTCGACACAAAGTACGTCATTTCGAAACTAACATATGGTTCAATTTTATTTCAATAATTCGAGTCTTTAGCAGCAATGGGAACAAATTGGAGGCCCGGAGAAAACCCATAAAGTTGGACATGCGACCCTACTCCTTGTCACGTACAACGTGTATGCCGTATATACACGTAAAACATAAAGACTCTGTGATTAATTACCCCGCTTATTAATCAGGAGGTATCGCGTTCATTAGCCCAGTTGGTGCAAAAAATTTCCATAATGAAATAACACAACAAATCATAACGAAAACACACGGCTAAAAAACACGGTTAAGCAATAATTGTAGTTTATGTCAATGCACCTGTCGACAAAGAAAAGACATTGTTTGTATAGCAACAATATACAGTTTATGGACAAGCTACACGGTGTAACATTTTAAGATCATGCTACACGATGTAAAACGATAACACACAATGTTTCACGATTCTGCACAGGCTACAGCGATAATACACAGTGTATAACGATAATACACAGGCTACAGCGATAAAACACATGGTAAAGATCTTACACGGCGTATAATGATATTACACAGTTTAACGATATTATAAAGTGTACAACGATATTACACTGTATAACGACACTACACTGTGTATAACGATACTACACGGTGTATAACGATATTACACAGTGATTAAAGACATTACACTGTGTATAACGATATTACACTGTGTATAACGATTTACACTGTGTATAACGATATTACACTGTGTATAACGATATTACACGATGTATAATGATATTACACAGTGTATTACGATATTACACAGTGTATAACGATTTAACACTGTGTATAAAAATAATACACGATGTATAATAATATTACAAAGTGTGTAACCATATTACATTGTGTATAACGATATTACATTTTGTATAACGATATTACATGGTATATATCGATATTACACGTTGTATAACAGTATTACACGGCGCATAACCATATTACACTTTGTATAACAATATTACACTGTCTATAACGATATTACGCTGTGTATAACGATAATACAAGATATGTAATGATATTACACGTTGTATAACGATATTACACTGTCTATAACGATATTACACTGTGTATAACGATATTACACTGTGTATAACGATGTTACACTGTGTATAACGAATTTACACAGTGTATAACGATATTACAATGTGTATAACGATAATACACGATGTATAACGATATTACACGGCGTATAGCCATATTACACTGTCTATAACGATATTACACGATGTATAACGCTATTACACCGTGTATAACGATATTACACACGGTGTATAGCGATATTACACGGTGTGTAACGATATTACACGGCGTATAACGATATTACACACGGTGTATAACGATATTATACACGATGCATAACGATATTATACACGGTGTATAACGATATTACGCGGTGTATAACGATATTATACACGAGTGGACCTACCTGCTGTAAATATAAGTAAACATAGTGCTATTAATATACCACGTGTCTCTTGTAACGGTCTTATAACAACATAGGCTACCAGGATGACTGCTGATATAACAAACGACAATAGCCCGACAATACAAAAACCTTGTCCAGCACGAATAAAATCTGAAAATATACATAGTATGTATGTTAACGAGAGAGCGAGAGAGAGAGAGAGATGGGGTTTAACGTCCACTTGACACAAACTAGGTCATGTTGGGACTAATTTTAGTTCAATAATTCGCTTGTGGGCAGGGGTCTATTGCAGTGGCAGTAAACCGGGAGTTCACTTATAATTTCGGCAATACCGATTTCATTTTTTTTAGGAGAAGGGAATCATTTGTACAATTTTCAAACTAATTTGCGTCAAGAAAATTGTGTATGTGGTGGTTGGAAGACAGGGAGAGGTCAAGGAGGTGACAAAACCCAGAAAATATTTTAATACATAATAATCTCCTTTATACCTGGAATTTTAATCCAATATTCACACGACCATTCACCGGTTTTAAAACTCCTCGAACATTTCTGCCACAAACTCACGGATATCCCATTCTCGATACCAAACCATTCCGATGATCCGAATGCTATCAGGAAGAGCACAAATCCCAAACAGAAACATACGATCGTTCCTAGTCCCTTAAAGGAAAGGAAAGCGGGCCGCCTGTCAATCCCACGCAGACGTTCATTTAGCAGGTATCCGTTGATTGGCTTGGACGTTATCATCACGTGGTTTTTATTGGCGCGTTAAAGCACGTGAACATATTAATGACATGAGATTGAAAAACATATATATATATATATATATATGTGTGTGTCTTCCCCACACAAAAGCTGTCTGGATCGTTTTAAAGGCAATGGAGCAACAACCGGATGCTTTCCCGAAAATAACCACTTCCAATATAGATTATGCAAGAATCCATTTCATTTGTAAATATTTGTTTAATAGAATTTAATAGTCTGGCTGGAATAAGTAGCCATAAGAAAAGATACTAACACTTCTTCAAAACCATTTGCCTCCTGAAAACCCACAACACTAAATAGGGTTGCTTTTTGAATTTCCGAGAGAATAACTTAATGATTGTTTTGAAAGTGGTTGATCATTACCACTCACAAACGTGTAATATTGCCTTTTCCCAGACAATGTTCTACACCGACACTGTATGAAATAATGTTCTGATCGCGTCTGGATGGTATTTCCAATTATCACAACCAGGTTATTAATCACTCACAATTCCAGGAATAATCCATTAAAATGACATTCTTTATGTTCTTCATTCTTAGTTGTTGTCAGAAAGTTGTTGTGAGGGATTCTGAAATAGAGAAATGTAAAATACAACATTAGTTGATTGCTTTTATTAATCAGGTTTACTTGTTTCTCGTCATCGTGTCGGGAAACATACGCGCCAATCCTTCAGTCGTCCTCATTATTTAAAACCACTTAAAGGAGCTAAATCGCTAATATTTCGGACCTAGAAGTTTAGCCAACTAATTTTATATGAATGTATATAAACTGATCCACATTCATTCATTTCCGTCATTACTTAATTTCAAATCACGTATGTTCGGCGAAATACGCCTGAAGTCTTAATAACATGCCAATCTCTAGCGTCTGGTTATTCCCGTCTACATTATTGCGTATGCTCTCCATGCACCACCGTCCAGTCTCGTTCTTCAAGTCCCTTGTTAACAGTGGGTCTGAAACGGAGTATGGTACACGTTTCGTGTAACACTGATATATTTTTAAAATTTTGTCTTAAATATTGGATATCAGAAGCCCATCTTTTCCCGGTAAGATCACAACATCAATGTTGAATTAAATTGACAAATAGTTTGTGTTTTCATTGTCGAAGATTTTGGATGATATTGAGTTAGAGACTTAGCTACTTTAAAGTAACGTTCATAGCTATACTTAAGTAGTAAGTGCAGGAGGACCGCACTACACGCAAAACAAGAAATCTACAAGATAAACCCGCGGACAAGACAGAAAATAGACATTGCAAAAAATAAACAAAAGTCAAATCAAGTGTGTGGATCCTGGGGGGGGGGGGCAGCCGTAAGCGACCACAGCGCTGTACAGTCCCGGGACTATAATGGTACAGGCTCCACTAAAAAAGACGTAACAGAAATAATTTGTTTTCAGTACTCAAATCTAAGATTAATTTAAACTACCTGGCCATTATATGGACCATTTTAAACTAAACTAAAGACAGCATGGAAGGTATATAACCTTCACATCGTACACTGCAGTCAGTAGCGAATCGACAAGCTGTGACTAGGGTGGGGTGGGGGTTGTAACTCTAGAGCGCCATTCTAGAAGTAATAACAAGTAGCGAATCGACAAGCTGTGACTAGAGGTGTGGGTGGGGGTGTAACTCTAGGGCGCCATCCTAGAAGTAATAACAAGTAGCGAATCGACAAGATGTGACTGGGGGTGGAGGTGGGGGTGGGGTGTAACTCTAGGGCGCCATCCTAGAAGTAATATAGAAGCGAATATAAGTAGCGAATAAAGAAGCTGTGACTTAGGGGTGGGGTGGTAACTTTAGAGTGCCATCCTTGAATTAATAAGACTGACTATAACACTGAGCGCCGCGATACAACATATACCCGATCGTCATCTCGAAGGAAATCAGTTTTATTCAAGGTTTAAAATCCAAGTATTGAGTTCGAAAAATGATCTCTAGATTTGATTAACTGTTTTAGGGAATTTTTTTTCTTTTAGGTAAGTACCGTTATTATTTCTGTCATTCAGGTACCTCTACACAACATGGAAGCTGAAAATTTGTTTTAACGTTTGTGTTTTTTTGGGGTTTTTTTTTGAAACCAAATCAAATGAAATAGAGTCTAACATCCTGCATTTCTGCAAAACAACTGACAGGCATACGGCACGAAATGTTCTGCTATAGGAGACATTTGACCAGGCAGCACCGTTGCCACCTACATTTGACCAGGCAGCACCGTTGCCACCTACATTTGTTTATAAGCTGGGAGTGGATGGCCAAATGGTCACCATGCGCGTGCTGTATCATACGACCTGCCATTGAGTCAACTGGCGTAGTTTCAGATCCCTGGTTGTACGTGGCCAGGAGTAAGGTCGCCTGTCCAACCTCGCGGGTTTTCTCCGGGTACTCTGGTTTCCTCCAACTGCTAAAGACCCCTACGCGCAAGCGAATTATTTAAATAAAATTAAAAACCATTTGTTAGTCCCGAAATGACCTAGGTTTTGTCGAATTTTTATGGTTTTCCACCTGCTAATGACCCATACTCGCAAACGAATTACTGAATTAAAACCAAACCATACAATAGTCCCGAAATGACCTAGTTTGTGTCGAGTGGGCATAAATTTCTCTCTCTCTCTCTCTCTCTCTCTCTTTCTCTCTCTCACCCCCCCCCCCCTCTCTCTATCTCTCTCTCTTGTTTATTGGCACACCACCATCTACACGAGACTAAAATATATGTGGGGTTGGTCCCTTAAAATTGTTATGGGAAAACTTATAGAATTATATTTTGAATACAACAGAACGACAATAGACTGTTTATGAACATCTCAAATTCCTTGGGATAAATTCTGCAAAATTGAGTCATATTTCCTCTTTATTATTCTCTCCTGATTGGTGTAGGTGTTGGGATGGCCTAGTGGTCTAGAGTGCCGCGCTTCGACTTCTAGCTGGCCGGTCACCTCTGGCTTGCGGCTGTGGGGGGTTGGGATGGCCTAGTCGTCTGGAGTGCCGCGCTTCGACCTCTAGCTGGCCGGTCACCTCTGGCTTGCGGCTGTTGTTTCGATCCCTGGTGTGAGCGTATGTGGCATGGATATAGGGGCGCCTTCTCAACCTTGTGGGTTTCCTCCGGGCACTCCGGTTTCCTCCCACTGCTAATGACCCCCACGCGCAAGAGAATTATTGAAATAAAATTAAACCATATGTTTGTCCCGAAATGACCTAGTTTGTGTCGAGTGGGCGTTAAACCCCATTTCTCTCTCTCTCTCCCTTTACGCAAGCCGGGAATGAATACATCTTAATGATGGTCGACGAATTTTCAAAGTGGGTTGAATGCGTTCCTCTTCCGTCGCAAACTGCGGAAATTACTGCCAAAGCAGCAGTTAATGAATTCTTTTCTCTCTCTCTCTCTCTCTCTCTCTCTCTCTCTCTCTCTCTCTCTCTCTCTTTTCTGATTGGTGTATTACTATTTCCCTTATTCGCGCTGGTTGTTGTGCATGTTATCTGATGGACGGATGGTGCTATAGATTTAAAGGTGGGGGCCCCGTCCCCAATGAGACAGAGTAAGCGTCCCTATAAGGCTCACAATTATATATATATATACATGTATATATATATAACAATCATAGTATTACATGAGATTCATGTCAACTTGAAGAAAACTGATTGCTTTCTAGATAACAACTTAAATAATATAGGCAATGGGATGTATGTTCTATCGGGCCGTCAGTGCTCTAGTCAGTCTTTAATTCTAGGATGGAGCCCTAGATTTCCCCCTAATCGCAGCTTCAAGATTCGCTATTAATTGTCGTATGTACGATTTGAATTATTGAAATAAAATTAAACCATATGTTTGTCCCGAAATGACCTAGTTTGTGTCGAGTGGGCGTTAAACCCCATTTCTCTCTCTCTCTCCCTTTACGCAAGCCGGGAATGAATACATCTTAATGATGGTCGACGAATTTTCAAAGTGGGTTGAATGCGTTCCTCTTCCGTCGCAAACTGCGGAAATTACTGCCAAAGCAGCAGTTAATGAATTCTTTTCTCTCTCTCTCTCTCTCTCTCTCTCTCTCTCTCTCTCTCTCTCTCTTTTCTGATTGGTGTATTACTATTTCCCTTATTCGCGCTGGTTGTTGTGCATGTTATCTGATGGACGGATGGTGCTATAGATTTAAAGGTGGGGGCCCCGTCCCCAATGAGACAGAGTAAGCGTCCCTATAAGGCTCACAATTATATATATATATACATGTATATATATATAACAATCATAGTATTACATGAGATTCATGTCAACTTGAAGAAAACTGATTGCTTTCTAGATAACAACTTAAATAATATAGGCAATGGGATGTATGTTCTATCGGGCCGTCAGTGCTCTAGTCAGTCTTTAATTCTAGGATGGAGCCCTAGATTTCCCCCTAATCGCAGCTTCAAGATTCGCTATTAATTGTCGTATGTACGATTTGATTTGGGTTGTATACTGAACATGCTGATAAAATGTTTATTTTATCTTAAATATGGAATATCAGGCACCCATCTTCTCCCCGGTAACATCACAACATCAATGTTGATTTAAATTGATAAATAATTCGTGTTTTAATATTGGAGAATTTGGATGATATTGAGTTAGAGACTTATCTACTTTAAAATGGATCTCTATATACTGTCCATGCTGACTGTATGATGTGGATAATTGTAAACGAGTTATTGATCGAATAGAAGAGTAAAGTAATTCGTTAAAGTGTTTCTCTACAAGGAAATAAACTACAAGTACTGACTGGTTGGGTCCAGGTCACGTTTTTATAACACAGACATCCCATTCATACATTCACAATCAGTCAATAATAACCCATTGACCCAAAATAGCTTGGTTTAAGTAGTCTCTGCCATCCAAACAAATATTCTACTATGGGGTTCTGAGTGACCGAGACTAGGTTTAAGTAGTCTATACAGTTAGTGCTAAATAATAAGGTCAGCTCAATATTTCGTCATAAGGCCAGCTCAATATTTCGTCATAGGTCACGAGTTGTAAACAGGGCTAGCGTTAACCCCGAACCTAGCCCTGACCCTGAGCCTAGCTCCTAATGCTTACCCTAACCCTAACCTACAATCTCACCAACAATCACGTGCCATAACCATTATTTACATCTCCGCGAGGTAGTCAAAAATTGAGCTGGCCTTAACAAATAGATTTAGCCATCTTAAATTGTAGTAGTCAAAATACGGCGTTATGGCGGAACACTAAAAGTCCCGATGCGCCATTTTAAGCTCCTGCAAACAACCATAGTGTCAAAGATGAATTTCTAATAGGAATATTAGCCCTAAACTGGTTCCATTGCGATCAATATTAACAATAATATGTCTAATTGAAATATCGTCGATCTATGCTGCTATATATGCAACAAGTCCACCCTTTTCTTTTTTTTAAAATCCCATTGAATCCAAGCCCAGACTTTATCTAACGTTGATATTTTGATTTTGTGTTCTTAGCCAAATCTTAAAGGGCAAATCCCGATTATATTTGGGTGGATAAAACTGCTTAATTTTGTGTTAAAAGCCCTTAAAATCATTTATCTTAGGGCCGAACAACTAACTCAATATACGTCATACGTTTTTAGACAACTGACCCGAACTCCTAAACATATCATTCATCTACTCTCAACCCTTATCCGAACTGTAAGTATAGATATTTGAAACAGAAAACATAGCATATCCCTTAAATATAACCCATCCTACAACAAAACGGTTCTAGTATTTCAGTTATGACGATAAATCGACATTTTGTATCTTTAGAGAATCCTTCGGTGGATGCATTTGAAGGATATACTTAAATGTTACTGCCATTTTAAAACCCTCCCCAGAATCATCTGTCGTGCTATTACAATTTAATTTGTCAGTGTCCTTTAAGCGATATGATTATAGTTATTATTATACGGAACTATATATCTAATGGACACAGATCACTAAATATTTCTTGTAGGGCCAAGTTATTTTTAGTCTTTCTCTCCCTTTACCTCTCCCCCTTTTACATGGCGATTTTTGTTGACTATTTGGTGTAGAATCGAAGAAAAGGGTTTGAAAATACATTTTCTGACAGGTTTTGGTGAATATTCATGATTTCGATGCGGAAGGATACAAGGGTTGTAAGGTTGGTTACGTTGAAAGGGAGGGCCGAAATTTGCTTGTTTAGTTGTCTCTACTTCCAGCCTGTGTATCTCAAGTTTTTCATGGTGAACCTCATACATGCTTTTGGGCCTGAGTTTGCCACATGTTGCTCCATCTGTGGCAGAAAGAGTTCTACCCAACGAATATTTGGCAAAAAGTTACAGCCGGTCTAAAAGACGAGAATTAACATTAAAGTCAACGGGGAAATAATTAGTGATCTGTGGCCTAATGATGGCCGGAAGGAAATTTAATAAGGTCATTGTCATCTTTCAGTGTCGTTAATAGTAGGATTATCACTGTAAAGTCAATTTTATGAACCAATCACATTTATCCGTAGGATTATTACTGTGAAATCAGTGAGATGAACTCACCACAAGTAATTTGAAGCTTTATAAACCCACAGATTAGTGTTGGTCACTGACAGGTCAATCAATCGATACCAGCATGATAAACTGGCTACACAGTGAAATGGTTGATTGTGTCCATTAGACAAAGATGTTGTGTTCTTCTTCTACAAGGTTGTCCAGTGCTACGAGGGAAATATAACCTGTTGTGTGTTTCTTCGACATGGTTGTCCATCGCTGCGAGGGACATATGACAAGACAGCGCCACTACGGCCCACTCTTATATCGAATATCACCTTGTCAAGGGTAATGTTACGGGCACGCCAATTTATCTATACATGTACACGGGACCTTCGTTGTTCTTCCCATCCAAACAACTATATACTCTAGATATGAAACTCAATCTATCTTATATACACATGTGGTGGAGGGGGTGGCCGGCTGGTTAGCACGTGCGCGGTGTATCATAAGGTCTGCCATTGTGTCAACTGGCGCGCTTTTGATTCCCTTGTTGTATGTGACAAGGAGTAGGTTCGCCTGTCCAGCCTCGTGGGTTTCCTCCGGGTCCTCCGGTTTCCTCCCTCCTCCTTGTCACGTACAACCGGGAATTCGAAACTACGCCAGTTGACTCAATGACAGGCCTTATAAAACAGCGTGCACGTGCTAATCATTCAGCCATCCACCCCACCCTCACTGCTAAGCACCCCTACGCGTAATCGAATTATTGAAATAAATGACGTGGTTTAAATTGTGTCGAGTGGACGTTTATCCCCATTTCCCTCTCTTTCTCACATGTGGTGTTTTCGAGCTCCAGGACTTCTACTTAACGTTTAGTTCATCTCACCAGATGACGTGACAGCTAATAATAGAATTGCCAATACTAATCAATTGATTTTACCCCCAGGCATCGCAGGTTTCTAACAGAACTAATCGGAAAACAATACTAGACTTTTCCCCTCACTTAAAGCCAATAAGTACTCCACATTAAATCCAATAAATAATTCCTGGCGAGTTTCCGGTCTTTTGTGGGCTTCTTGCAGTTAATTGGATTCTCTTTTCTGCTACTTAATAAAGATGCTGAATACGTAAGACATTCGAATGATCCATGTCGAAAAGGACAAAAGGGTTTGATGTACTACTGGCTTACAATAACCTGTCTAAAGCCAGGGTGAAACTTGCACCACTTTTGGCCACGATTTTGTCGTGCCTATCAGTGTCCACATTGACACGAACTGGCACGACGAGTTCACGCATAGTTTGCGCATTGTTTACGCACTTCCCGCATTGGCACGACGAGTTTGCGCAAATCGGACGGTGTCGTGCCGACTCGAGTCGTGCCAATGCGTGCCACGGAATCGTGCAAGTATCAGCCTGGCTTAACGAAGATGACCATACGACATGTCGTGTGATATTATAAAGACATTTTGCTTCAGTGATTCTACGGTTAACTTTTATGTGAGAAATTACACAAGGTTTAATGCCCTACTTGCCTGCAATATCCAGTCTAATGAAGACGGTCATACACCAATCCGTTTGATATGAGGGACATTTTGTCCTGGCAGCGGTGCTACGGCCTACTCTTATTTCCAATGCCAAGTTTATCGGAACACTGGACCTCGGAATTCTCCATCCCAACGGCTAAACACTGCTCTTTTCTAGACCCTGTAGCACTGTAGACAAGGCCAACAACGCCAGAAAAAAAATCACGAGGTGCTTTCTCTACCAGGTGCTAGCGACATGACTAGTCGTTCGGATGGGACGAAAAAGTGAGGTCCCGTGTATACATTGGCGTGCATGTAAATATTCCTTGACAAACGAAAACTCGATTTGAGAGTAGGTCATAGTACCGCTGCCGTTCAAAATGCCCATCATAGCACATTGTATGGCGTATTAGTGTATTCATCAGCCAAGTTGCAGAAGAACAGCAGGACGTTAAACCCTATTTCATTTTCATTTTTCAGTCAGCCAATGCCCTAATCACTGCGCCAAATGATTATAATTCCAGTAAACATTGAATTTATTGGAAATATTTTAGTAACACCGTTCATCTGGTGTTTTTTTTATTGATATTATAATAAAACTGCGAGAATCAGTAGCAGGATTACAAGCTGTCAGGTATAGAAGATTTATATTCATCAGTATGTGCTTTATATTGATTATATAGAACACAGATCATACTAACACATTAAAACCAGAAACTCAATAGGTTACACAATATCGGAGACAGAAACTCAATAAATTACACTGTGTGGGAGGCGAACAAATACATTAAAACCAGAAACTCAGTAGGTAACACTGTATGAGAGACCAACATATACATTTAAACCAGAAACTCAGTAGGTAACATTGTGTGGGAGAACACATACACTTAAACCAGAAACCCAATAAGTTACACGGTGTGAGAGAACAAATACATTAAAACCAGAAACTCAATTAGTTACAATGTGTGGGAGGCAAGCACATAGTCACAAACTCGGTAGGTTACACAATAGTTACAAATAGTTCAAACCCAGAAACTCAATAAGTTACAGTCTCCTATTACAATAAGAAAACAACAAGTTAATAGGTGTTGCCTTTTGACGGGAGCACTGTGTGAGATACCAACATATAGTCACACGTCCAACACATAGTCACAAATAGTTCAAAGCCAAAAAGCCAATAGGGTATACAATGTGAGAGACAGGTGGGTCGAATCCGTTAAAAAAATAGTGTTCCTAAGCCTGTAAAGAAAAAAGAGAAAGAAAGGAGAGAGTGAGGAAAAAAAAAAGAAGGAAGGACAGGACACAGGACAGGATATCTCAAAATCTAATGATAGAGCTCTTGGGTCATTCTGTTCTATAACTGTATCAGGAAATCAAAAATTTGCCTTCTACTGCTTTGGTCTGAAATGCTTGGAAAACGGATTTGCGGTTGTCAATTTTCGTAGGGGGAGAACCGCCCCAGACCCCCCCCCCCCTCCCTCGGACACTCGCGCTTCTTCGGCGCGCTTGTGACGGGTCTTCGGTGCGTACTTGTGTGGGCCTTAGTCAATGACTTGACAGGTGGGCCTTCGGCTCCGGCACTGATGTGAGATACCAACAGTGTGGGATTGAGATAAAATCCCCCAGATTCTCCAAATATAGTCAGAAATCCACGAAACACAAAACTAGAGAGGTTATATTATGTGCAGGATATAGATCGAAAACAGTCAGAAATTAAGCCATAACAAACTGAAATTAAGCCATAACAAACTGAAATTAAGGATAACAAACTGAAATTAAGCCATAACAAACTGAAATTAAGCCACTTTTTTGCACCAACTGGGCTGTTGAAGACGGATATACACCAGACAGTGTGATATGAGAGACATTTTGGCCTGTTCATATTTCGAATTCCAACTGCCAAGGGATCTTTTACGTGCATGTCAATGTGTACACGGGACCTTAGATTTGTCTCTTAATCGGTTATCCGACTCCAACCTGTGCGAGACGAACCCGTTATTTGGCCCGTCTCGCAAGTTACCTGTCTGCGATAACACCCTAGACAAAAGCGGATGTAAAGCAAGTTAATCAATACTTGATTTAAAAGTATTTATTCAGAATTCTTATATACAACGATGGAGGGAATAATATGAATAAATTGGATACAGTAACAAGCAACTAAATGCTTATATAAAACTGCTTCCAGAATAGTATGTATTGAATATAAATTTTAAATGATCAGCTGGCAGTGTAATAAAATAAAAATTATTATCTAGATTAGGGTTTTATAGTTAACGGTGGAAAGAAGAAAATGTGTTGAGTAAAAAAAAATAAAAAAAAAATAAGGAAAAACGAATAAAATAATAGAAAGAAAAAATTGTAGCGAAGGATAGGGACATTGATGTAGGGGGGGGGGGGGGGTGAATAGAGATTTGAATTAGAAAGTAGTTTGGGACGCAACGCCAGAAAATTCAAAAAGCCTAACACGCACCAAAAGCTTGTAAGAATACTTTTATTTTAGCAATTTCAATGTTATTGATTACACATTTCTCGCGTGACCCTGGGTTACCTATGGATTGTGCAAAGGAGATTAGGAGGTGATCAAACTAGTAATAATCATTTTTCGCATATACAAGTTGTAACGGTGATTTGCAGAGCGGAATCACATTCATTTCCGAGATTTGAAACGCTTGGTTAGAGCTATATATTGATGAACTACTGAAAGTACAGACACATTTTTAATTTTAGGAAGATTGTCAATCCCAAACAAAAGTGAATTAATATTCTTGAAATGGTCATCCAATGCAGGGGCGTAAATGTGGGGGGGTGTGGGGGGGTGGTACACCCCCCCAGCAAAAAAAATAGTCGGTCGCAAAATCAGTGCAGTCGGTCGCAAAGTAGAGGTAGTCGTTATCAAAATAAGTATACGTCACGCTACTCACGCAAAACTTTAGTATAAAAATAGTCGGTCGCAAAATCAGTGCAGTCGGTTGCAAAGTAAAGGTAGTCGGTATCAAAATAAGTACTCACTGTATACGTCACGCTACTCCCGCAAAAAAAATAGTCGGTCGCAAAATTAGTGCAGTCGGTCACAAAGTAGAGGTAGTTGGTATCAAAATAAGTACTCACTGTATACGTCACGCTACTCACGCAAAACTTTAGTATAACAATAGTCGGTTGCAAAATCAGTGCAGTCGGTCGCAAAATAGGAGCAGTCTTAGTATAAAATAACCTTGTCAACTTATTATTGAAAAGATGTTGTGTTTCACTCTCATTCTGTTGTGAGTATAATGTTAGTCTTACAACAAAATGTAACCCAGGGAGAAAAATAGTCGGTCTCAAAGTGCAGTCACTGCAGTCGGTCCCAAACACAATGCCAGAAAAGATCCCAAATACTGTATATTTGCGTGAATCCGTGAGCCTAAATTGCATACGTCACTCTTATTCTGTTGTAAGTATGTTGAATTGATCTAACAACAAAATTTCACCAAGGGAGAAAAATAGTCGGTCACAAAATAAGTGCAGTCACTGCAGTCGGTCTCAAAAACAGTGCCAGAATAGATCCCAAATGCTATGTATTTGCGGGAATCCGTGTGTGACAAAGTAATCTCTACATCATATTGAAATATAAATATACAGATAGAACTTTCTGACCTCTGCTGATTTTTGATCATTAATGATATTGACGTGTTCAACTCGACACAACTTCTTCAAGGCACGGACTTAATAAAACAGCTAATGTGTTCAATATGTTATTTACGGACTACACACGAATGGCCTCTGCTCGTTTTGACAATAGGCACGATCTCATTCACGATCTTATTAAATATGCAGTGCAGTTACAGATACTATAATCTCATAAATAAACAATGCCAAATATGTACATCGCTTGTGTATCACTTTTCTTAATTAATTGTATGCTTTATAAGCCAGAGTTTACTGTTAGTTTCAGAAGACTTGGAATGGCGCTCCTCCTGGAGTATGCCTATTTCATGCTCTCAATAAAGGTCTATCAATTATGCTGATATTCTGTTATCTGTATGTAGTGTTACAGATATCAGATTTGGATGCCGTGACCGTCCTGGGTCGTATCAGATTTGGCGCCGTGAATCAGTGAACCAGACAGAACGGGACCCAGTCCCATGAAGCCGCAGGCCATCTTGTTAGACAGAATTCTCCAGTTCATCTGCATGTTGAAAAGATTTTGGTTTCATTAGTAATCAACCGGGATTGTTAATTACAATTAGTCAAGATATCAGATTTGGTTGCTGTGACCGTCCTGGGTGGTATCAGATTTGGATGCCGTGACTATATGACCCTGGGAGTGAATCGCCATACCAGCGGGAAGTCTTACCAGTGACCATGGGCCAATACTTACAGCCACAGCCAGCAGTCATGGAATCACTGACGTCCGGGTTCGATCCTGGGAGGAAACCCTTGGAAGAAGAATTTCCAGTCGTTAAGGTAGGTGCATATTTCCTTGTAACTGACAATGGAACGCCAAAAATGACCAAGGGATAATTTTAAAAATTTTTAAAGGTTAGGGATTTGATCAATATAAAGTTTTCGAAAAAATGTCAAACTAGTAAATAATTTAGTTAAGTAAATAAGAGTTAGGTTTACATATGGGTAAAAAATTTCTATAAACGTCGGTATAGATAAGAATTCTAAAACTGAAACAGTATAACTAAGCTAAAAGAAATAAAATGAAGTCTCCGTTCGATAAAGTTATAGATCGTAATAATGTAATGTAGTGTTATGTCCAAGTAATGTATATGTGTTTAACCGCGTATGGTTAAGGTATGAATATGTGTAAAATCGCGTTTAGGTTTTAGGGTTATAAAGGAAAATGCCCAAGAAAAATTAAAACTTAATGGCCCTTTGTGTGGGTTGGTATTAAGTTTTAAAAAATGTTTTAAATTGAAACAGGGTGCATTGCAATATATATATAGCGAGTAGCTTATGCAATATAACTGTTTCTGGATTATTCATCTCGTTTTGTTAAATAAATATAAAGGAGAATAAGTTCCCCCCCCCCCAAAAAAAAAAAGTATAACGTGGTAAAATGGATAATTTAAAGTTTGATTTGAATGTGCGATTAGCTGTCGAATAAATTTTGAATTCCCTGTTATGTCATGAGTAATGTTACGTAAAACCATACTAATGTATTGTACACGTCAAGAACTTATATTTGTAATTTTTTATTTTTCGTTACATGTAAACGTCAAAAATATAATAACTTATGGGTTGTAATTATTTTATTTTTACAACCAGGAGTATCATACAATCAGGTCTTCTAATAAATACTGATCCCTTGTATCAAGATGCTGTTTCTCGTTTGAATTCAGAACGAAATGTTAATAGGGAGTATCTATATGGACATCTCACACAGGCACATGTCTGTCTTTTCTGTTCTCAGCGTGTAAGATAGCACCCCTTGGCTGCAAGCTTGTGATATATACACGAAGCTCTATATAGCACCAATGTTAAGACGGGTTATAATCTTAACCTGTCAATGTCAATTAGTAAAGCAGACTACTAATGAATTTCAATGTTATTAATGACTTTAGGTGATAAGTACTAATTAATACTGCTTATTTTTACTTAGGGGCAGATTAAATTCTATTGTTAATAGTTTATTCACTTAAAAGTAAATACAATTTTGATTTTAAATAAACTTAAGTGTAAGAATATGATTAAGTATTATGACATCCAATTGAAATCAATGTTGTAAATTAAGGGTAATGTAATTGTAATTGGTCTAATTTAGCAAGTACATTGATCATTTATGGGATTTATTGTACCTTATCTTAACGTACCCCAACGTTGAACCAGACCAGGGCATTCCAGTATGTCAAAAGCTATGACCCTCAAGCCCAGTTTGCAGAAGTGCCTACGTGCATCAAATTAGCTGTGCAAGAAAAAGAACAATTCTAACATGACCTGAACTTATTCAGTGGTGGCAACAGTGAAATTATTGACATTGAAAAAGTGTTTTTTGATTTTTTTTTTCGGTTGGAACGTATAACCGAGTATTTATATTGAACTTATATTATTGTAGCGAGTATTTATATTGAACTTATATTATTGTAGCATGTTTATCAATGTAATTGTTTTTATAGAATTAGGACTTGACTTTGTGATGTCCATATAAAATGTTTTCAAGTGTTGATATTGATATTGTATTGTATTTAATGTATGTTAGATAACGATAATTAAGGGGATGGTGTCGGCTGAGACCGAGGACGAGAATACGCTCCATGGAACAGATGTTTCCACACCAGCACCAAGAAATAAACAAGTGTCATTCACTTTGTCATAATTAATCAAGAGGAATGCCAGAATTTAATGGTATAATGGTATCGTCCTCCAAAAGTCTAGGACCTATTGTTCCGAAAATATCATATCACTATATAATCGCGTGTGTTTTCATTACTATTATTATATCGTGTGTGCTCTTCTTAATTCGTGTGTGATTTAACTTAATTGTGTGTACCTTCAATTGATATGAAGACAGTGTCCCACCTGTGAGAATGGTATTAGTTATTTATTTTTAATAAATAACTTAAATGGGTGGGGATGGAATGTGACAAAGTAATCTCTACATCATATTGAAATATAAATATACAGATAGAACTTTCTGACCTCTGCTGATTTTTGATCATTAATGATATTGACGTGTTCAACTCGACACAACTTCTTCAAGGCACGGACTTAATAAAACAGCTAATGTGTTCAATATGTTATTTACGGACTACACACGAATGGCCTCTGCTCGTTTTGACAATAGGCACGATCTCATTCACGATCTTATTAAATATGCAGTGCAGTTACAGATACTATAATCTCATAAATAAACAATGCCAAATATGTACATCGCTTGTGTATCACTTTTCTTAATTAATTGTATGCTTTATAAGCCAGAGTTTACTGTTAGTTTCAGAAGACTTGGAATGGCGCTCCTCCTGGAGTATGCCTATTTCATGCTCTCAATAAAGGTCTATCAATTATGCTGATATTCTGTTATCTGTATGTAGTGTTACACGTGTGCCTAAATTGCATACGTCACTCAAAACTATAGTATAAAATAACAATGTCTGCTTGTCACTCTTATTCTGTTGTGAGTATGTTGTTCTATAAAATGTTTTCTACCACGGCAAAAAATAGTCGGTCTCAAAAAAAAGTACTCACCGCAGTCGGTCTCCGACTAAATGAATTAATGAAATAAACATACAATCATAAAACAAGCGAAATTGACAGATAAGCCTCAAGATTCTGTCCCATTTCTTATCAACCCCAGTCCCAAATATTTAAAAGCTCTGTTACATATCTGAAATTTTTTTTCGCGCCTTCGGCGCGATTCCATTATAACATCATTCTTCTACTCGGTTACATATCTGAAATTTTTTCGCGCCTTCGGCGCTTGATTACATTTTAAAATCATTATTCTACTCGTCAGTTGTCTTATACTGTCTCGGCACTATCATATTCACGATTATAGTGAACTGCCCAGTTTGTAGTACCACTGGTGTGTGGGGCGGGGGTATGTGCATCAGTCGGTCGCATTTTGGCTAAACACCCCCCCAAACGAAATCGATATGTACGCCCCTGATCCAATGTATCGATAGTGAGTCTGCGTTGGTCTATAAAAAGGCAACACTGAAAGAAATAATGTTCGCTAGATTCACATCTGTTTCCACATAAACAGGATGGATCGTCAGATACATACATGAGGTATTTATGATGATTTAGGTCAGATTTAGAGTTGCGTAATTTAGAAAGAATAATTTGTAACGACCTGTCGCCAAAATTGAAGAGATCATTGTATTTAGGTTTGTCATATGTTTTTCTAATTTGAAATTTGAATGAAGAGATTGAATTTGAAGCTTTGACGTTTTCATCAAGACGATTCCATTCTTGTACTGATGATGGGAAAAACGAGTTTTGATAAAGATTAGATTTACAGTTAATACTCATTAGATTATTGGAGTTTCTGAGTTGATATGGTTTACTGGACGCTATAGATTGGGGGACTAAATCGAATAGATACGAGGGTGTTTGAAGATTGATAATTTTGAAAAATAAAACCATTTTATGTTCGTAGCGTCTTTTTAAAAGAGAGGAGAATCCAGATTCATTATAAAGTAAATTATGAGAAGTACCACGAGGAAGGCCTGTAATAGTTCGAATAGCGTCTAAATGTAGCGATTCTAGTTGGTCACTTTTTTCTTTAGTACAGTTGTTCCAGACACAATCAGCGTAGTCGAAAAGTGGTAGGATAAAAGATTTGAAGATGATTTCAAGGGTTTTACGTTTTAGTCGATATTTTAGTGAACGAAAGCAGTTAATGGTTTTGCTAATTTTAGTTACCATGTGGTTTATGTGGGTATCCCAAGTACAACAATTATTGAAATAAACGCCGAGATGTTTATGGGTGTTTTCGTTAGTTAGAATAACATTATTGAAATTTAGTTTAAGGGAAGTAGGTGATAGTTTCCTGGAGAAGGTAAGGCTAGTAGTTTTGGATGGATTGAATGTAACTTTCCATTTTAAAGCCCACTTGTAAATCGTTTCAAGATCAGCATTTAATTTATTTTGAGCAGAGACTTGGTTATCTATTATTATAAATAATGAGGTATCGTCAGCGAATAGGCGTATATTGGATGAAATGTTATTTGTTAGGTCATTAATATAAAGGAGAAATAAAAGCGGACCAATTATCGATCCTTGCGGCACACCCGCAGAGATATTTCTTGTAAGAGACTGTTGACCGTTTAAGACGACACATTGCTCGCGATCCTGGAGATAATTAGTAATCAATTTGTGGGTGTCATGACGGATACCATAGCTGTATAGTTTATGTAATAACCCGCGATGCCAAACTCTATCGAAGGCTTTACTAATATCGAAAAAGACAGATTTTACTTCGTGTCCCTTATCGAGAGCCTTACAAATATAGTTGTACATTTCAAGAAGATGGTAAATAGCCGAGTTGTTAGGGAGAAATCCGGATTGATGGGGAGTAATGATTTTAAGCCTAATGATGAAATTGAAAATATGATTATAAATAATCCGTTCGAAGACTTTGCCAAGAGAACTAAGGAGAGAAATTGGTCTGTAGTTTTTGCAGTCGTGGGGACATCCTTTTTTAAAGATGGGAACAACATTGGCTGATTTCCAGCAATTTGGAAAGATACAACAATCAGCTAGTATTGTAAACAGACGGCTGAGTGGAATTGCCAGGGATTTATGTAGTAATTTTAGAACAAAGTTGTTCACATTATCATGGCCACATGATTTTTTAGGGGTTAGAGAAGAAAGAGTATCTTCGACTAATTTGGGCGTAATTGTCAGGGAGGAAATTTCTATGGTAGAGAACGGTAAATCTGGAAAGGTGTCTTGATCTGAGTCTAAAATAGTTTGGGAAACAAAATAATCATTTAGGACGTTAGCTTTATCACAGTTTTCAAAATATATCTTATCGTTATATTTTAGAGGTGGAATTTCTTGGCTAGAGCATCCTTTCTTTAAAGAGATTTGTTTAACCAGAGACCACCATCTCGATTCATCGAAGTCATTATTATTTATTTTTGAGTCTATCTTTGAATAGTGCAAGGATTTTGATTTTCTTATTTCGGAGATGACAATGTTGCGGGATTTTCTAAAATTCTGCCAATCTAACTGTAAATTAGATTTTTTCGCTTTTTTATGAAGTCTATTTCGTTTGCGAATGAGAAGTCTGATTTTTCCACTCATCCATCTAGGATCATTTTTTCTTATTGTAACGGTTTTGTTTGGTATGAAATTCTTTAGTTCAGAAAAGATTGTTTTGGATATATTATCCGCAAGTGTATGAGGATTGTCATGTAGCTGGAAAAGGTTGTCCCAGTTGTAACTTGAAAAGTGATTATTAAGATCCGTGGAATTTAGTTTCGGGTAAGACCAAACAGTTCTTTGAAAGCATTGAGTTTTTGGAATAGTGAAGTTTAGATCTAAAATGATATGGCTGTGATCACTAAGGCCCGAATCAGAAACGCTTACATTCTTTACGAAGTCGGGGCAACTAGTTATGGCCAAGTCTAAAAGAGATCGAGAAGATGGTGTAATGCGAGTTGGCTCAGTTATCAGCTGATGAAAGTCAAAAAGGCTAATTAGATCATGGATTTTGCTATTAAAAGTTGTTAAGAAATCTATATTAAAGTCACCTAAAACAATTACATGAGAATTTGGAAAATTACAAACAGTTGAAAAACTATCTTCAATTAACTTCCAATAGTCAATTTTACTGGAAGGCGGCCTGTAAAAAGATCCAATCAGAATATGTTTAGAATTAAACTGAACTTCTACCCAGACAGCTTCTAAGTTTTTAATAATCAAATCAGTGCGTGGTTTGAAGTATAGGTTATTTTTGACGTATATAGCTACTCCACCACCCCTACCATCTTCGCGATTTAACAAAACAGGAGGATGGTAACTATTAATGTGTAAATCAGATAGAGGAATGGAGTCGTCAAGCCAGGTTTCGGAAAATGTTAGTACGTCATACTTATTTAGTTCTACAGTAATTTGATCAATCTTATTTCGTATGCTTCTCGTATTTAGATGCAGGACAGTTAAGTTTTGGGGTCCAGGATTTGGGTGAATATCACCGCATAATAATAACAATACGATAAGAATTAAACTTGGCATAATGTTAACTGTTGCGAAGGAAATGTGTATATTGAGTGTAGTAATACGTTTACCTACCCTTTGCGGACGACAGCAAATCTTAAAAACTATCATTATATAGGGTTTGCAGAAATCTGTTAATAGCTGTTGCGAAGCAAAGGGAAGGTATTAAAATAAAAGACAGAGATTGATGCGTGTTTTTCTGGGCATGGCGTCGCGTGGGGGTCCGATGTGGGAAAGGGGGCTTGGATGTGATAATAAGTATAAGATTTAAACTAAGAACTAGAAAACCAAACATATTTACATGGTATATACAGATAACTGGAAAACCTAACATAATTTCAAAATATGTACAATTATATTTGGTATTGAACGTTAAATACGTTCTCGTTACGTGGTATCTTCATGCAAGTGACATGTTAAATATGAAAAAGCATAGGTGCGCGACATTTATTTACTATGTGGGCCAGAGAGAGAGAGAGGGAGAGAGAGAGACGAGATCATTATTTTATATACTAAAAATACAGAGAAGTCTCGTTTAATTAATCCAAGTTAATTGCTCATATATAATATAATTAGGTATATATATATATGTAGGTATTATAAGGTGTATGGGAATGTCAAGATTTAATTTAATGTAGTAAAACTTTCAATGATTGATACTTTTACACAGCAAGTAGTCGAGAAAAACTCGAAAGTGTTATACTAATAAGTCTAGTACTAAAAGCTGAGGTTAAATACGATCAGTGTAATACAACTGATTGTGTTCATGGAGTGTTAACGAAAGCTCATGATGAGGTGGGGTGTATAGGTATATTTATCACATCACATCAACTTGAACTAATTTACGAAAAATACAGAGATATACCTTCATATAAGAATTTAGGTTACACATACGGAACAATAGTAATAAACCCTTAAATAAGTTTCACCTAACATCACACAGGGATATCTCCAAGTTATTGTACGTTTTATAGGGTTTATTAAGCATGAATACAGGTTTAATTTTGTATAGTAAGACTTTCAATTTGGGTAACTATAACTGTGCTACATAATGTTTCACAGAATTTCGTGTTAAAGTTCAATTTGTAGCCGAAGATACGAAAGTGTTATAGCCCCTTCTATAGTAGAAACAAGACCAGCACTAAAAAGAAAGGTGTCATTGAATCTACATATCAGATGTCATTTATTAAGGACTGCACATCTTGAACTAGTGTACTAAATAAAATATGGAGATGTCCCTTTTAGAATAAGAAGTTAGGTTACACATTAGAAACAATAGTTAAAGCCTTAATAAGTTTCATCTAAGATCTCAAAGAGAATCATCTCCCGATATTATTGCTTGTAACATAAGGTTTAATACATGTGTTCACAATTAATTTTGTGTTCACAATTAATTTTGTTAGACTTACAATACTAGAAGCTATAACTGTGCTACATAATTTTTCTCAGAATTTCATGTTAAAATTTAATTTGTAGCCGAAAAGACGAAAGTGTTATAGCGCCCTCTAAAGACTAACAAGCTCAGTGCTAAACGTAAAGGTGGCGTTGAATCAATATATCCACCGTCATTTAAAGACAGCCCATAGCTTTCAATCAATTGATGTAATAATAAATACTGTAACGTAAACGATAAGATGAATACAGTCTACAGTACTGATAATTTACTTAAAGCCACAGTCTTGACCTTGAAGTCCAGGTTGCGACTTTAAGATCAAAAACGTTAATTTATAGTAAATGGGAAGTTAATTATATATATTGAAAAAGGGTAGACTAAGATTATTCTATTACGTATTGTCACTGATATACATTATATTATTTTAAGAATCTCATCAAACATTAATTTTACATTAAGAGAGAGTGTTCTTTTTGAAGAATAATTTCGAGAAAGCTTTTCTAATTTTATACATGTGTTCACAATTAATTTTGTGTTCACAATTAATTTTGTTAGACTTGCAATACTAGAAGCTATAACTGTGCTACATAATTTTTCTCAGAATTTCATGTTAAAATTTAATTTGTAGCCGAAAAGCCGAAAGTGTTATAGCTCCCTCTAAAGACTAACAAGCTCAGTGCTAAACGTAAAGGTGGCGTTGAATCAATATATCCACCGTCATTTAAAAACAGCCCATAGCTTTCAATCAATTGATGTAATAATAAATACTGTAACTGAGTTTTACTTAAGATAACAATGGCTTGACCTGGCTTGATGGTTGATACACATTATATATATTTATTTTTTGCAAACTACACCTTTTGAATTTTAGATAATGACTCTTTGGTTACTTCATTCTGTTCGCTGTGTTTATAACAACATTTTATATTATCTATAGTTAATCACGACACTGTACAATGAAGATATTCACGGTTTATTTGGAGAGACTCACAACCCTGACTGTACCAGCCGCCATCTTGAAGCTTATGATAATACTTGTCTGCGATATCACCCTAGACAGAAGTGGATGTTAAACACCGGGGAAGGAGAAGAAGACAGATTCTATGTTAGATGGTTGATATCATTTTGTGACTAACATATGGTTTCAACTTTATTTCAATAATTCGCTTGCGCGTAGGGGTCTTTAGCAGTGGGAGGAAACCGGAGTGCCCTGGAGGAAACCCACGAGGTTGTGAAGGCGACCCTATCCCCATGCCACATACGCTCACACAGTCATTGACTCAAGTGGTGTGGTTTCGATTCCACGCCTGTTGCCATAGTGTATATTTGTGTTGTATCTTATGTTTTTAAGGTGTGCCTTTGTATCTTTTGTGCTATTATAGTGTATTTTTGTGTTGTTATAGTGTTTCGTTGTGTTATTATAGTGCATATTTGTGTTGTTTTAGTGTATTTTTGTGTTGTTATAGTATATCTTTGTGTTGTTATAGTGCATATTTGTGTTGTTTTAGTATATTTTGTGTTGTCATAGCGTATATTTGTGTTTTTATAGTGTATCTTTGTGTTCTTATAGCGTATATTTGTGTTCTCATATAGCGTATATTTGTGTGTTGTCATCGTGAAGCGTTGTTTTGTTATAGTGATCTTTGTGTTGTTGTGGTGTATATTTGTACTGTTATAGTGTATTTTGGTATATATCTATTATTACTATTAAATTCCAGTCTTGGGATGGACTCGCTCTAGCGATACCTATCTCGTTATTGTGACGGTTTTGGATACTCGTTTAATAAAAGTACAATTTGAACTATTTATCTCAGTTATCGTCGTTAGAATAAGCTATAACCCCATGAAACGCCACTACGACACGCGCTACAAGATATACATTTAGCTGTTCGATCTATTAGTCGGGATTAATTTTACATTTAATGGCCCAGACGTATTAAATTACACTATATATTCTTTACGTATATAATCGCTTTCAAATCACCGGAGATTTTAAACAAATTTACTCGTTGAAATGTCATTCCAGGAGGCCAACCTAAAGGTCAGCAATGACTTCATACAAGTTTAAAACGTTAATAATTTGCAGTCATTTGAAAGTCATGCGTTGCACACTGTCTGTCTAAAGCGACATACTCTGTCATTCTACTACGAATTAACGGGTGCTTTTCATCCCGCTATTGTTTCATCAAAAGGTTGCTATCACAAAAGGTTTCTGTTTTCTCATCACAACGTTTCTGGCGTTTTTTTTTTTCCATCGCAACATGTGATAATTACATCGCAACATGAGATTATAACATCGCAACATGAGATATTTCCATGGCAACATGAGATTATTACATCGCAATATGAGATATTTCCATGGCAATATGAGATATTTCCATGGCAATATGAGATATTTCCATGGCAACATGAGACATTTCTATGGCAACATGCATGAGATATTTCCATGACAACATGATATTTTCATCGCAGCATGTGGTATTTCCGTCACATCACCAGATATGGCAGTCTTCATATTTATGTGATATTTTCATCCCAACGTGTGAGACAATAACTACGTTATCCTGCGACTAACACGCGGTCTTATTTTATTTCAATAATTCGCTTGAGCACCTACAGTTTTTAGACGCCGAGTTTGGGGGAGGGGGTTGATAACGGGGACTAGATTTGCATACACAGCAGACCCCGTGATCTAATGATTGCACGTTAAACGACCCCCGGGTTTAAAGTTCACTCAAAACTAACTGAGTCGTTCCGATGCTTTTGGTGTGGCAGTGATGTTTAGATGTGGGAGGAACCCCGAGTACCCACATAAATCCTGGGGGTTGGGATGGCCTAGTGGTCTAGAGTGCCGCGCTTCGACCTCTAGCTGGCCGGTCACCTCTGGCTTGCGGCTGTGGTTTCAAACCCTGGTGTGAGCGTGTGTGGCATGGAGATAGGGGTGCCTTCTCAACCTCGTGGGTTTCCTCCGGGCACTCCGGTTTCCCCCCGCTGCTAAAGACCCCTACGCGCAAGCGAATTATTGAAATAAAATTAAAACCATATGTTAGTCCCGAAATGACCTAGTTGTGTCGAGTGGACGTTAAACACCATTTCTCTCTCTCTCTCTCTCTCTCTCTCTCTCTCTCTCTCTCTCTCTCTCCCACATAAATCCCATGGAATAAAACAATGTCACGTAACAAACGTGGGGTCGAATCCCCGAATTGAATAGATTCTGTACCTCAAATTAGAATCACAGTTAAAAATCATTGGACCAATCCCTGGCTCGCATAGATTCTGCACCTGAAATTAGATTCAGGGTTAAAAATCGATTCCCAGACACGCACCTGGAATTAGATGTACGATTAAAAATCATTGGATCGAATCCCCGACTCGCATAGATTCTGCATCTCAAATTAGATTCACGTTTAAAAATCATTTAAAGATACATTGTCTAGAAAGTATTTATTGGGTGGGTTGTTTCCCATAAAAGTTTAGCAAATTTGGTACATATGGAAAGCATAGACACCCAATCTTACTCGAACAATACTGGATTACCGGAAAAACACCCATGGACCTGAGCACTGGGCGAAAGTATCAGGGTATCACTAACTGGCAACCATATTGTTGTCTGCCAGATTATAGTGTGCTAGTTTGACTGAGGGGCGGTTGTTATTTCTTAATTAAATGGTTAGGAGGTTTTGGGAATATTAAACGGCAGGTAAACAAGTTGGCAGAAAAGAATTAAGAATTGACTTAGGGGGGGGGGGCAATAAATATGGTAAATGTACAATAAGTAATGAAAACCTATTCTGACCCCCCACCACCTCAAAGAAGCGAGATAACAGGCATGACCCCTACAGGTGCGGATCCAGGATTTTTTGCAGGGGTGGGGGTCTAGGTTTGATAATTGCTTAACTAATTGCGCTCAACCGATAATTTGGTAAATTAGATTCAATTTGGTTCATTCTGATGTATTTCCGGAAGGTAAATTCCAAAATAACAGGTCTAAATCGCTAATAAAATCGCATAAAATTTTTTTCAAGTCTGAGCAGGGGGGGGGGGGGTCCGGACCCCCTGGACCCCCCCCCCCCCCCTGGATCCGCGCCTGCCCTAACATCAGCTCATTTAAAGCTTGAAGAATCTCCCCGATTTGAGAGGGATTTGAAGCAAATTTTTGTTAAATTAATTAGTTTGAATATGTTTTCAGTCCAAATATATCATCAAATCATCCTGGAATGTATCTTTAATGTTAAATTGTGTTGATATATAATTCTTTGTTTTTCTATTCAATGTTGGTATCCCTCCCTCACCGTCCAAAACAAAGCTAAGCTAAACAAAATTTCAGGAGTTCAGCACACCCCACTCAGTAGATTGCACAATAAATTTGTATTAAATGTGGGCAAAAAAATAGCCTTTGATGAAACACATTTTCTTTATAGTGAATACGAATTACTACCCTCAGGACGTCGCTACAGAGTGCCAAAATTTAAAACAAAAAGATGTCAGTCATCGTTTATCCTCCAAAGCATATGTGTACTAAACCAAGCAATATCTGACGAAATGCAATAGGCTTTTATTTGTCAACATATATCCATGTATTATGTAATATTTATTTCTATTTATTATTTTGTATCATATTTCTCAGCTCTTGTCTATGCTTAAGAATTCCTGTCAAAAAATGAAATGAAATGAAATGAGGTTTAACGTTCTACTCTTTTGCACCTAACCTGGGCTAATGGAAGATGGGCACACGCCATACAGTGTGCTATGAGGGTAATTTTGCCCGGGCAGCGGCGCTACAGCCTACACTTATATCGAATTCCAAATGCCAAGGGATCTTTTACGTGCACTCTAATGTGTACACGGGACCTCGGTTTTTCGTCCCATCCGAACGACTAGGCAGCTGTCCTTGTCACGCCCTTCTTCTGTATCACTGACAAGGGGAAATCACGCCGGAAAATAATTTCTGTCAAGGTTATAAAGAATTATTATTATTATTATTATTATTCAGCACGCCCCAAACCACGCGAATTCATTGAAGCTATATACAGAAATAATGATGTCGTCATTATCTACAACTACTATCGCGATTAGAAATGTCACCGGATATTACAAATTACATTTCAAAAGAGGCTTGTGAAATTTAATGATGATTCGAGCTCGTAGTAAATGATGTGATTATATCAGCATGTCGTATTGTCTTATTTAACGGCATTCCATTCAGCCAAATCATATACAGAGCTGTGTTTTATGACGACTGAAATGAAATTAAATGGGGTTTAACGTCCTACTATTCTGTCACGCCTGGGCTAATGAAGCCTCGGGGGGGGGGCGAATGGTTAGCACTTGCGCGCTGTATCATACGCTCTGTCATTGAGTCAACTGGCATGGTTTCGATTCCCCGGTTGTGCATGACAAGGAGTACGGGCGCCTGTCCAACCTCGTGGGTTTTCTCCCGGAACTCCGGTTTCCTCCCACTGCTAAACCTCCCGCCGCGCAAGCGAACTATCGAAATGACCTAGTTTCTGTCGAGTGGACGTTAGCCCACATTTCTCCCTCTCCCTCGCTAATAAAGCCGGCCATACACCATACAGTGTGCTGTGAGACAAATTGTGCCCCGGCATCGGCACTATGACCTATTATTATATCTAATTCCATCTAACATTGATAACCAAGTAAATACACATTCTTAAACTAAAAAACTGACAACCAAACATATCCTTACACCAAAACACCGATCGAACACTGACACATTTGCAACCAAACACATAGTAGTCCAACACCATTGACAAACAAGCATACTCTTAGACCAAAACACCGACCAAACATTGACGCCCAAGTAGTCTCTATCATTCACACAAATATTCTACGAATATTAGTCTGGATGGGTCCTCAAAATTTGACGGAAAATAGGTCATTGTCTGGATTATCCAGTCTTTTAAGTTACCACGTACTGAATCTATCAAAACAGCTCGTTTGTCAACAATGACACTCTTTAAAATTTTGTTTGTAAAGGTTTCAATTGAAATGGTAATTTTTTCTCGTCATGAATCAGACGTATGGCTTCTCACAATCTTCTTAATTCTTCATCGCGATTCAATCTTTATTCCTCTTGTCTATTTTGTTTCTAATAATAGATGTGCCAAGTGAATTGTGGGATATATTTCAACCATGCTTTATAGAATCTAGCAAAATCGGCCCGGCTTCATAAGATCTAGCACTTACCGAGACTTTAGCCAAAAGGTTACATTGCCCATGCGTAACCAAATGTTTGGTTTTTTATGTGGTAGATTATCCAGTAATTTTCGTCAAAAATTGAGAACCGACCCAGACCCTCCGTGCAATGAAGACTAGGGGGTTCTGGGTGACCGAGACTAACGCCCAAGCACACACACCCTTAGATCAAAACACTGACACCCAAACACACAATTAAACCCAAACAACGACAACCCTTTGACAGTAGAGAGAGGCATAACTAATGTGGTCGGACTATCATTCAGCAACTAAAACACAGATCCTATTTCGTTTCGTTTTTATAGTTCAACATTTCGTTTTACTTGTCTTTACTGACGTGTTCGGGATGGTGTGGGGGATTGGCCAATAAAACGGTCTGTTACGGCGAATTCTTGGCGGTTTAATACACTAGAAACGTCAACGCTGATTGATTGATCAATGTCTGACGCCATAGGTCAAAAGCCGCTCGTATGACCCCTAGGCTGACACGACTTCCCTCCACAACCGGTCAGATCTTCGTGTAGTGTAGGCTATTGAAAGTATAAAAAACGAAACGAAATATAGATGTGTACTTTAATCCGATTGTGGTAGATCGGAGACGGTCCTACGCAAATTGTGACGTCATATGTGAATTATGGGTTAGGGTAAGGGTTAGGTTTGATCATGGGTTAGGGTTAGGGCTAGCCCTGTTTATATCTCGGGACTTTGACCAAATCTACAGGTCCTAGCCCTTACCCTAACCCTAAACCACAATCTATATATGACTTTATATGTGCTAAAATGCGTAGGACCGTCTCCGATCTAGCGTTCTCCGTAGTAGAGTCTGGTCACTATCGTTCAGCAATAACCAAGTCTCGAGCAACAATCGTTATTGCGTTGTTGTTTATTACAGTTTTAACGTCCAACATGGGGGTTGGGAATGGCCTAGTGGTCTAGAGTGCCGCGCTTCGACCTCTAGCTGGCCGGTCAACTCTGGCTTGCGGCTGTGGTTTCGAGCCCTGGTGTGAGCGTATATGGCATGGAGATAGGGGGCGCCTTCTCAACCTCGTGGGTTTCCTCCGAGCACTCCGTTTTCCTGCCACTGCTAAAGGCCCCTACGCGCAAGCGAATCATTGAAATAAAATTAAAACCAAAATGTTAGTCCCAAAATGACCTAGTTTGTGTTGAGTGGACGTTAAACCCCATTTCTCTCCCTCTCACGTCCAACACATTATATATGATATTATGGACAGGTTGATTTAATTATGTTATTTACATATGAAGGAGTAATATCTTTATAGAATGTGTAAAAACACTGAAAAATAAAAAGTTTTTGTATATCAAAAAAGTCAATGTATAACACCGTTTTAAAATCACTGTCGTGAGAAGAGAGTGTTGGTCATCTTCTTATTTTTTCACAATGAAAACATAATTAAAACATGAGGTGCAACTGTTTGATGTCATCGCTGTGGATTGAAAAAAAAACCCTATAGGGAAAAAGAATTCGCTGTTTAATATGGAAAAGCGAAGTTCTCGTATAAACCCCCACATAGCTCGGTGTATGTACATATAACAATGTTCGTGCAACAATGGACGTGTAAATACAGCGATGTGTCTGGTTAACAATGATTCGTCCTCGCTGTCACTTAACTCATCGTTAATGAATTAATTAACGTCACGTGGATATTAATACACAGAGATGCTATACAACTGTAAATTATAACTAAATGTGCTAATTATACACGACTACCGATCATCGTCCCGTCCCTATTATCCAGTCTTGCCAATACTATTGTTCACGTTATCCAGTCTTACAACTACTCCAATAATTCCAGCAAAAGCGGTTTATAGCTGAGACGCTGGAGGCGTCAGCCACCACCCAAAAAAGAAGTTGAAAGAATTAAACGGGAAAAAAATGCTAAAACCGATGAGAAAAATGAAAATGTACCTAGTTTGGGGGGGGGGGCGAAAGGCAGACAAAAGGCCCCCAATCGAAAGAGGGCCCTCAAAATAGTATAGCCTTAGCCTTGGTAAGCCTTAAAACGCCCCTGATTTCCAGTCTGTACTGTGTGGAATATTCCCAAAACACAATCCATCATCTAATAATTTGACAGAGGATATGAATACAGTTTAACGTATCCTCGACACAATATTTGGCTTATTTTGGAACCCTTGTTTTTGTGTCATCCGAAGGATTCGGTGGACCCCTGTTTTCGTATAATCCGAAAGATTCGGCTGGTCTCTGTTTTTGATGCCATCCGAAGGACTAGGCCTCTCATCAGACTTCCACCCCACCCCACCCAGACGCCATCCCTGGACCTACTTTAATATATCGAACAGTTATAAATGATGTCGAATTATGCCAAATACTAACAATTGTTTGGCTGTATGTCAGTATAAACAAACTTGCCTTTTAGTCTTATAATCAGATTCGACCAGTGAAACGTGTGAAAAATGTAGCGAGTTGTTTTTTGGGCTGTTTGTAACATTTGTGTCATATCTGAGGCACGGTATATTTCAGCATTGGAAACATATCATATCTATCTATTTGAGATGGGTTCAAATCCAGAGAGCGCCCAGATATCATAAATGTACGGCGCTCCCGGGCGACGATGCACATAACATGGCCTCTCCGGGACAATTTTGAAAACTAGAAGCCCGAAAATCATATTTCCCGTGATGTTAGACAAGAATCCGGTACTAAAATAATCAAATATAACCGGACATTTTTTTTAGTCCGGAATCCATTGGAAGCCCCCTGGTAAAATCTCTAAACCCATGCTGTGTGCTCTAACAATAATCAAATAATGACGACTCCTAATATGGTAATCAGTTTGAGTTTGGGGCCCCGTGTTGACGTGTTACTTGTTCCTTGGTCTTAGCTGTACGAGGGACATGAAACAAAATAAAGAACGAGAGAGAGAAATGGGATTTAACGCCCACTCAACACAAACTAGGTTATTTCGGGACTAACATATGGTTTAATTTTATTTCAATAATTCGCTTGCGCGTAGGGGTCTTTAGCAGTGGGAGGAAAACGGAGTGCCCGGAGAAAACCCACGAGGTTGGACAGGCGACCCTACTCCTGGCCACATACGCTCACACCAGGGCTCGAAACCACAGCCGCAAGCCAGAGGTGACCGGCCAGCTAGAGGTCGAAGCGCGGCACTCTAGACCACTAGGCCATCCCATCCCCCACCAAATAAAGTATAACATCCTACTATTCTGTTCCGACTGGCACGACAAGGGATCCGCGGTGGCTCAGTGAGTAAGACGTTGACTCGCTAACATGGAGGGAGTACAATGGTTTCCCCATGTCACTGGTTCAGAACGGAGAGCTTGTTAAGGACAACTGTCTAGTCGTTCGGATGGACGCTAACGTATACACATTGGCATACACGTAAAATAACACTTAACCGTTAGAATAGATCGTAGTTCTGTTGGCCGGGCCTGATTGCACTAACAGCACAATACGTGGCGTATACCCGTCTTCAGAAGCCAAGTTGGAGTAGAAAGAAAGACATAAAACACCTTTTCAATCAGACAATAAAACACAATCCTAGATACATGGCTACGCCGAACTAATAACCAACAAAAATTACAATTAACGACAATATATATGCGTTTTAATGTGGTGGGGGGACATGTCAGTGTCACCTTATGCTTTTTTACACAGACACAATTATAGCCACGCAGGGCTATAAAATAGTTTAAATGGCTGTGAAGACGTATTGGCTCCATTGAGAATGGTTTGACTTCCTTTCTCACAACTGATGACGATTTCATCATCAACAAGACTGGCCAGTCTACAGGGATCATTAAATAATGGGAGCTAAGAAAATGTGGGCTGAAACGCAAGCTTGTCTCAGAACCCGGAAGACAATACCGACAGAATTCCAGGAGACCCGGCAGCTCGATGAATTGACGACGAAGTCTGGAAGAACGCTGGGTTTGATATCAAGTCTCTACATTGTAAAATATTCATGTTTGTTACGACATCGTCCGATAAATAAAAAAAATATAATTAACGATAGTGAAATAACTGGACTTACCAATTCGCTTGATTGACAATAATATACATCGGCGCGTGCTGCGCGTGTCACGTGACGAGAAGAGACAGGTTAGCATCGATCGAAGATCAGTTTCTAGCAATCTATAGACGTGCGTTCGTTTCCCGGATCTAGGCATACGCTCCATCATTTGAAAAATTCTATAGTTTGTCTGATTGACTAGAAAAGTGTAGTTGAAATGGTAATCGTGTTCCATAGAGAGTCTTCATATAGAAATAGTGACAGTTGTAGAAAATTAGAGACTAAAGTGTTGTATGGAATACAATTACCGCCAACTTGACTTCTCTAGTCTTAAGCTGGCTTTCATATATATATTATGTATATATCCGGGCAATAGTTCAAATAAAAAATGAAATGAAATGGGGTTTAACGTCCTACTGTTCTGCTCCTAAACTGGGCTAATGAAGACGGGCATACGCCATACAGTGTGCTTTGAGGGAAATTTTGCCCGGACAGCGGCACTACGGCCTACTCTTATATAAAATTCCAACTGCCAAGGGATCTTTTACGTACACATCGATGTGTACACAGGCCCTCGGTTTTTCGTCCTATCCGAACGACTAGACAGCTGTCCTTGTCAGGCTCTCCATTCTACAGGCAGAAAGTTGATGATCATACTCATAACATTGACACTGTTACTTTTTAATGTATTTTCTTATTTACAACGCCGTGTTTGAGGTTGGGGATCAGATAATACAGCAAACCGTTGGCTTGGCAATGGAAACTGATTCTGATCCATTTATGACCATTGGCCATTTATATAGATTTGAATACCGCTTTCAGGAACACTATAGAATAATTAATAGTAAAATAGCTAAATTATACTTTCCGATATATTGATAATATAAATACACAGCAATGCTAACTGGACTTTCAGCAAAAACTGAAATCTATCCTCATAAACTATTACCCACTAAATATAATACTCGCACGATAACCGGCTCTGTTATTGGCTTCGTTATCGGGATAAATAATGAATTTAATTCTGGTGGTTTTTTTTTTATCAATCATGTAACGATAAAGAACTGCTTCTTTCCATAAAAAGGCATTTTTATTTGAAATGCATTACTTTACTTTTTAATAAAAAGAAATGGACAGACATGAAATAGGGTTTAATATCCCACTTTGGCCCGGACTGTGGAGAGAGAGAGAGAGAGAGAGAAAGAGAGAGAGGGGGGATTTAACGTCCACTCGACACATACTAGGTCATTTCGAGACTAACATATGGTTTAATTTTATTTAAATAATTCGCGTGTGCGTAGGGGTCTTAAACAGTGGGAGGAAACCGGTGTACCCGGAGGAAACCCACGAGGCTGGACAGGCGACCCTACTCCTTGCCATGTACAACCGGTGATTTAAAACCACGCCAGTTGACTCAATGGCAGGCCGCTAACCATCCGACACCCCCCCACGACTGGGGTAATGAAGACGGGCACACACCATGCAGTGATAAAAGCGTACAAGTGCGCCGGGACGGGGGTGTTACGACCTCCGAATTCCAGCCGTCAAGGGTTCGTTAACTTGCTTCCAGCCGTCAAGGGTTCGTTAACTTGCTTCCAGCCGTCAAGGGTTCGTTAACTTGCTTCCAGCCGTCAAGAGTTCGTTAACTTGCACATCAATGTGTACACAGGGCATCGGGTTTTCGTCCAATTCTAATGACTCTAAGTTGTGTCTTATCTGTCCCTTCGTCCTGCAACATGCCAAGAATTGCATTTCTGACCACTATGGCCACAGATCACTAATTATTTCCACATTGACCGTTTGTAATTTTGAGACTTTGTATTCAGTTATAATAATTTATCTAAATGTCGTTTTATTCCCTCACAGGTCGAGGAGTGCTCGATCCCTTTATTAAAATGGGGTTTAACGTCCTACTTTCTGCGCCTAACCTGGGCTAATGAAGACAGGCATACGCCATACAGTGTACAACGAGAGAAATTTTGCCCGGGCAGCGGCGCTACGGCCTACTCTTATATCGAATTCCAACTACTAAGGGATCTTTTACGTGCACGCCAATGTGTACACGGGACCTCGGTTTTTCGTACCATCCGAATGACTAGACAGTTGTCCTCGTGAGACCATCCATCCTGCATCACTGACAGGAGGAAACCATGCAGGGATCGAACACCGGACCCCCAGGATAGAGAACCAGCTTCTTACCCATTTAACCACGTGACCCCCCATTGATAATAAATATATGGTATTATTACACTGGGGTGTGTAGTTTGCCTTATAAGTTTTGTGTTTGTGGTCATCCCATTATTTGAATTCGTTTTGTTACACAAAAAATCTTCGACTTTTAGCCCCCACCCACTGACTCTCACATACACCATCGTCCATTGTGGCAGTGTGTGGAATACGTCAACATATTTTCAAAAACATTTGACACTTTGATTCATGTCAAAATGCCGAGACATGGGATCCATTCTCAGATTTTGGTATCAGTTGGAAGTTTTCAATTCGAAGAAGATCTACGAAAATGTTACAGTCCCACAAAACCTCTACAAATAAATGCCGGGACCGATCAACGGTGGTCTGAATCATAAGGTACATCTATAGTTAGTCTATTTATAGCAATTCTTACTCCATCCCCTTTCCCACTTTTTGCATGACAATATTTGTTGATTTGCTGGTCAGGAATAGAAGAAAGTGGATTTTAATTAACATTTTCTCTCAGACTTTGGTAAATTATCATGATTTAGAAGCGGGAAGATAACAGAGTGAATATGTTGGTTAGGGTGATATGTACAGCGGATGGCTACATGCTTATAGTACGCAACTTCAAAGTTCTGTATCTTAAAATTTCACAAGTCAACCTCATACAAAATCTGGAGCGGAGGCACGACCATTTGTTGCGTTGTCTGTAGTGAAAGCGTTCAGTCCAACGAAAATTTGGGAAACAATGGAGCCGAGTAAGAACAAAATTAACATTGAAGTCCATGGAAAAATTAATGGTGGTCTGTATCCATCAGATTGCAGTTACCTCCCTTTTATTACAAAACCGTTTCATTTTAGGGCAATTGCGATTAATCTGAAAATCTCGCTTTTATTTCATCGATAAATCTGTAAAACGCTGGACTAAGGCAGTAAGAATTAAAAAATTGTTTCTTAAGTATTCGAATATCTCCATTTTGTGTGTAATTAGTCACGTGATCGACACAGTCAATAAATCCCACAGAATAACTGTCACATGTTAAATTATTCGCTTTTATGATGTCATGGTTACAGTTCATATCAATATTTTTCAATGATTCCATATTTCCATCAGTCGTCAGATGTAACACAGTAGATGTATTTGTTACGTCAATCAAGTGACGTTTAGCGCACGTGCAAAGGCGGATAACCACATGCCTACTCCCATTCGACCAATAACTAATTCCAGAGCCTGTTTCCATGGGAACAGGTTATTTGTTATGAAGATGTCGGAAGAGACTTCTTTTGGATATTCTCCTTCTCTAGCAATCTTAGGAATATCGTCATACGTGAGGCCCGTGTTTCTATAAGGCCTATATTACAACGACTTCTTGTTCAATACTTTTCACAAAATCTTTAGCAAATACCAGATCACCATTGCTAAATCCATACAAATCCATACATATCTTTCACGTGCACGTAAATGTGTACATGGGATCTCGGTTTTCCGTCCCGTCTGCTATTCCAGACCTAAAATTAGTGTTTTATTAGATTACGGTCACTTTATTTTACCAATTTGTTTTTTGTTTGAGGGGGGGGGGGCAAAGTATATTCAGACCCCCCCCCCCGCATGTGTGACGCCCATGGACGGAATACAGCCACTAGGCATTGGCACATAGAATGGCTCAAACTAAAGCAAATCACAGCTATGAACTTATGTTATTGCAGTGTTTCGAATTTTATCAGTCAAATAACTGGCTTCTTTAGTGATAAATTTACTTTACTTAGTCCGGGTTAAAATTGAGGGAGGTGCCACCGGTGCCGCCTGGGAAGGTAGAATTTCTTATTTGTTTTTTCTAGACCAGTTTTGTTTATTCTGAACAAGAATATATATGAGGTAAACAGGCCATATACTGAACCTCTTTCCGTGAGGGCGCTTTTTCAAAGTGGTCGCCAAAATCTCATACATATAGTGACTATATGGGTTAAGTAAGTAACAACGAGGCATGTTTGACCACTTTTTGCATTAGTTATTAAAGAGTTATTCCCAACAAGCTGCCATTGTATTCCAGACCCTTGAAATTTGTAAAAAAGGAGGGTGTTCTTCACATGCCGCCAAAAACATAGATAAACTGTATATATTTTTAATAAGCATTTATTAGGCCACGCAATGTTCACATTTTGCATTAATTGTGATTAGAGTTATTCACAAAGCATCGTCATTATTATGTACCACACATTTTATGAAGATATAAAATGATGTGGGCGCTCTTCAAAATGGACGCTAACTTCTCATGTAAATGGGATTTGGGCCTGTGTAGGTTAAGAAAAGATTATTACGGCGCATTTGACCTCTTTTTACATTAGTTTTACATAAAGTTTTTTGAAAAAGGATCTACATGTGTGCCAAATAACCTATATAGAGGTGAAAAGTGCGGATGCTCAACAAAATGACTGCGCTAAAATTCAAGTTGGTATGTTGTTTCCGTGTGATCAATGAACAGATGTTTGACATCTGATTCTTCAGGGAGCTTAAAGGGCAAGCTTTTATACTGAATTGTCCTTACAATGTATTCTGGTATGACAAATCACTCACAATGTTATACTAAGTCGCTCAGATCACTGCATTCTGAGTTGTCCTCGCACTCATTGCCAATAAACAGTTCTTGCACATCTTGAGGCTCATTGTCTTCATTCCAACCATTGTGCCTTTATAATTGTTGATGTCAGCTGAATGCCATTCTCGCCAAGACTTTATGAAGTTGTAATGTAGCAATGCTTTATCCGTTGCTATTTACTCCTTCGTTAACTTTCGGTCAAAGATGGCACACATTGCTTCATTGACGTTCTTTCTCTTTACCCCATACAGCAGTGATATGCATTCTTCAAGGCCATGGCAAACTTGTGACGGTAGAGCGGCGGTTACGTTGGAAGTTGTTGGAGACCAAACCCAGGTTTGTTAAAGCATTCTGTCTTTCGGAAGCCTATGGAAAATGAGTGCGGGAACTATTCAGAATGCAGTGATCTGAGCGACTTTGAAAATTAATACATTGTCATTGATTTGTCATACCAGGATACATTGTTGTAAGGACAATTCAGTGTAAGCGCTTACCCTTTAAGCTCCCTCAAGAATGAGATGTCAAACATTTTCAGTACTCCTATAGAAACAACTTTGATTTGTAACTGTTATTAAAGTCACCTAATGAAACTGACGAAGAAACAAATGACAAAATGAAATGAACTTCAAATTCATCGATTTATTCCAAATGATCGTTAGACTAAGTAAGGCAGAGACTGCCCATTATAAGGGTAAAATGATACCCGGGGTCAAACAGCAAAGTTACCACAGCATCACAACAAAGTCAGTAACGGGTAAATCCTCCTCTGTTTGCCAAACAAGCATTGATCCGACGTGGTATACTCCTAATGAGACGTCTAAGGTCATTTTGGTCCAGATTGTCCCATTCCTGTTGCAACGCAGCAGTGCTGGCCAAGGTAATGTGGTGATGTTCTGTTGTTGGAGGCAACCTGTAACGATCCTGGCCCTGTGACATCGTGCGTTGTCATCCTGGAAGATGAAACGACGGCCATGACGTCGTGCGAACGGCACAACATGGACTGCCAAGATGTTGTGCCGGTAGTACTGGCCTGTAACACGCCCTGCAACAACATGTAAAGCCGTTCTTCCAGCAACAGTGATGCCTCCCCACACCATAACAGAACCACCCCCAAATCGATCATGTCTGATGACGTTAACGTCTTGGAAGCGCTCGTTTCGACGACGCCACACCCTCCTACGTCTGTCCAAAAAATCAACAGTGAACCTTGACTCATCTGAAAACATCACATTGCTCCAGCGTCGATTATCCCAGTGTTGACGATCCCTACACCAACGACGCCTTGCATGAATGTGATGATCTCTCAAACAAGGGATCACGCGAGGACGTCGGGCGCAAAGGTGACCCCTATGCAGTCGATTCCGAATCGTCTGGCCACTCACTCTCACACCAGTGTCTGTTTGAAGACGAGCGCTGATCTGATTTGCTGTGATGACACGATTTCTCAAGGCCAAGGTACGGATAAATCGATCCTGGGTTTGAGTTGTCGCCCTGAGCGTGGTCTGTCCTGTACAGATTGTGTATCACGGTATCTGGACCATAGCCTG
Source organism: Patella caerulea (assembly GCA_036850965.1). Taxonomy (NCBI): domain Eukaryota; kingdom Metazoa; phylum Mollusca; class Gastropoda; family Patellidae; genus Patella; species Patella caerulea. The sequence goes on from JAZGQO010000008.1 coordinate 42,464,955, forward strand.
CTTATGACAGACTGAGAAACATTCATCGTCCGCGCCACAACCGCCTGTGTTGTGCCGATCTGTAGCATGCCAAGGGCACGTAACCTTTCATTTTGGGTAAGCCGACGCATATCAAAATTTCTTTTCTGGTCACTAAAACAATTAAACTGATGTTTCCACCGTGGAATTCAATGCCACAATGACTGTAACATTCAAAGTCAGAGTCGTGCAAATCTTGGGTTGGACCCCCATGATGATCCCAAGCATCACCTGCAGTCCATGCGGTAGCTATTGGTGCGTTTGGACGTCACATGTAACTGGAAATGTTTCTTCTGTTAGGTTCTATAGTGACTTTTTTCTCGTAGTCATTTGCATATTTTAGTTTTATGCCCCCAAAATCAAATATCCCCTACTTTTTTTGAATAGTATATTATTATTAATTTAGAATGGATTTTAGCGGCTATTTTGAAGTGCAATTTTCACCTCCATACAGATTATTTGTCCCACCTGTAGATCCTTTTCAAACTTTATGTAAAACTTATGCAAAAAGAGGTCACAAGTGCCGCAATAATCTTTTCTTAAACTACACAGGACAATATCCTTTTCTCCGAATTGTTTGCGGCCATTTTGAAGAGCGTCCTCGTCATTTTATATCTTCATAAAATGTGTGGTGCATGATAATGAAAATGCATTGTGAATAACACTAATCACAATTAGTGCAAAATGTGACCACTGTGTAGCGTAGTATATGCTTATTAAAAGATATATACAGTTATATAAGCTTTATTTCTCCAGACAGCACTATAGTTATGACTGGTGCCAGGTATGGAGAGCCCTGGGTTCACCAATTTACATCATTGCATCATTATTTAATAGTATACAGTAATAGTTAAATCACCAACTTACATCGTACTCTAATACAATATCAATTAAATTGTATATCCATTCATTTGTGTTTAACCTATTATATATATATTTACTATTCATTGTAGATATACACCTTGGACATTACATTATTACATCATAGTTGAGCAATAGAATAATCAAATCATATTTCGTTTCATTTGTGCATTATATATAAATGGGAGTGCAACTTGATCGGTAATCACCGGGGGTATAGACAAGGAGTCGTCTGCTATTTTATATAGCCAGTAAGCCAACCAACGTCATACAGTCGTACTTTACAGGATGTTAAAGGCCGTGCTATGCGCGAACTATGACAGGAAAGGCCCCAAGGTCACTGGTCTATTTTTAGATTTATTGCGATAGAAAATTGAACCAGTCCGACAGATTAGTTTCGAATCTGTCATGTTCTCCATTTTTCAGGTATAGATATTTCAGTATTTCTATCTTCTGCTTCAGAATATTTTTGATGGCTACAGTTTGTAATTGTCCTGAAAATTTTAGCTTATATATTACATGTTTAATGGTTAATATCATCCAATTGAGTGTTACTGTTACTTGTTTGTTATTGGATATGTTTTCTATTTTCTTATAAAGACCAAAAATGATCTTTTCCTGACCTAATTTTATATTTATTCCAACAATTTCAAGAATCCAGGATTCTACAGTTTTCCAAAATTTTTGTACAATTTGGCATTCAACAAGTATGTGTTCAAGTGTCTCTGTTTGATTTTTGCAAAATGAACATAAGTCTGATTCAGTATATTTTATCTTTTCCAGGAATGTATTAGTAGTTAATATTCTATGAAGTATTTTGTACTGAAACCATTGTAGGTTTGTATCTTGACAACATTCAAATGGTAATTGATAAATTTTAGTCCACTCATTGTTTTCAATGCTAAATCCCTTATTTAAATATTTTAGTTGGGATGGGAGAGAGAGAGAAATGGGGTTTAACGTCCACTCAACACAAACTAGGTCATTTCAGGACTAACATATGGTTTTAATTTTATTTCAATAATTCGCATGCGCGTAGGGGTCTTTAGCAGTGGGAGGAAACCGGAGTGCCCGGAGGAAACCCACGAGGTTGAGAAGGCGCCCCTATCTCCATGCCACATACACTCACACCTGGGCTCGAAACCACAGCCGCAAGCCAGAGGTGACCGGCCAGCTAGAGGTCGAAGCGCGGCACTCTAGACCACTAGGCCATCCCGAACCCCCCTAGTTGGGATGGAGGTGTGATGTGGACATTATGACTTTAATATTAGATTTTCCCATCTTGTTATAATAGACCAGGAGCCCAGAGAGTCGAACCTAGACGAACGAGGTACCAATATCTGACCATTTAGGCATCTACATACTAACCTGGAATGCACAGAAGTGGGCGTCTGTCGGGGCCCAGTCCATGGGTGTGACCCTGGTGACCCCTATAATGACCCCAAAAATGGGTTAAACTCATACATTCGAGGTACCGGTCAAAACCAATTTTAAATGAAAGAATACACTCTACTGAGTACGAAATTGCCCATAACAGACGATTTTGGCCCTGGGATGGCCCAAACTGACACCCCAAATATGTACCCCAGGGGGCTTGAAAAAAAAAATTATATTCATACATTCGAGGTAGAGTTGAAACCAATTACAAATGAAAGAGTATATCCCACTGAGTACGAAATTACCCATAACAGACGATTAAACCCCTGGGGTGGCCCAGACTGACACACCAAAGCCGAAGGGAGTGGGGTGGGGCAAAAATAGAGTTTGCTCATACATTCGAGGTACCAGTCAAGACCAATAATAAATGGAAGGGTACATCTCACTGAGTGCGAAATTACTCATAACAGACGATTTTGGCCTTGGGACTGCCCAAACTGACACTCTAAATATGATCCCCGTCCTCCCTGGGCGGCTTAAAGAAAGGGTTATATTCATACATTCGAGTTATTAGTTGTTAAATGAAAGAGTATATGACGCTGATTACGGAATTGTCCATAACAGACGATTGGGTCCATGGAATGGCCCAAATTGAGGCCCAAAGACAATGGGGCCATAAATTCGCAGTACCGGTCAAAACCAACTCTAAATGAAAGAGTACCTCACTAGGTACGAAGTTGCCCATAACAGACGCTTGTGGCCCTTGGGCGGCCCAAATTGACACCCTAAATATGGACCGCAGAGCCGAAAGGTCAAAAATAGGTTATACTCATATATTCGAAGTACCAGTCAAACCAATTTTGAATGGAAGAGTACATCTCACTGAGTTTGAAATTGTCCATAACAGTTGGTTTCGGCCGTGGGGGCCAAGCTGACACCATAATATCGACCTCGAGGCCCGAGAAAAATTTATATTCACACATTCGAGGTATCAGTTCAATTTAATTTTAAATGAAAGTGTGCATCACGCTGATAACGAAATGACCCATAAAAGATGATGGTTCAAACTGACAAAATGCATAAAATGGTATTGTGAGGCCAGATTGAAACAGACTTTTGTCACCAACAAGTACATTCATGGACATAAGAACTGCACCTGTAGTGTTAATATTGTTTTCATACAAGACCATCTTGTGAACCCATCAGGAATCACCAGAAATGGAAAAAAACTGGCTAAAGGGCAGCTATCAAATACCTGCCACTGAAAGGACTAACCACTTCAGCTATGTGAAATCTTTTAGGGGGGGGGGGGTAAAAATAAAAAATTCTTCCTGGCCGGCATCCAGGCCTTGCAGCATCGTTGGCAATAGTGTAGAAAAGTTTATGGAACCATTGGCTTTGTACAGTTTTTTCAAAAAATGGCCCAGAACATTTCATGCAGTGCTCGGCAAATCAAAGTGGAGGGGGGGGGGGCAAAACTTGTCAGTATATTTTTTTAGGACCATCTCAGAGCCAGAATCATCTTCATACAAGGTACTAAGCGACGTTTCGACGAGGATATTCTCGTCGTTATCAAGCAAACGATGCAGATATGTTCGTTCGTTTCTTGGGTTTTACATCTACTTCCATCTAGAAAGGGGGCGGGTGGGGGGGTCAAGATTTGTTAGAATAACTTTTTTCAAGCCTAGGGATGTAAAATTTAGAGTGTCAGTTTAGACCAAAATCGTCTATATACATGTACAAGGTACTAAACGATGTTTCCACAATTATACTCTCGACGTTATCAAGCAAATGATACAGATATGTTCGCTCGTTCCTGGGGTTTTACGTCCACTCCTACCTAGAGTGATAACACAGACAATGCAAATATATAAATAGTACACAAATATACAAAGAACATGCAACACAAACACAACAATGAAATACAATAAAAACGCAAGACCTTCCTTTAGGGGGACATTTATAACTGAACCATCGCAGCGGAAACTCTTTCAGGCATTAAAAGGCAGTGGATTGGCAACCTATTGATTTATCAAGATCAATGTATTTAAACCAATTAACCTGGACCATATATACTCTTCAAAAAAAGAAACGCACAACCCATTTTTCATCAATTTTTTATTTGAACGAGGTCGTTGTTTCGGTAAATCTTACTTGTTTTCAATGCCATTATGTAAGGATAAAAGAAATTCATTATTGATTTTAAAGGTAGGGTCACTAATTGTGACTGGTCATCCTTTTTGTCGAAATTTGTTATCGCTAAATTGCACCAAGAAACATGAATTTAACAACTTCGCGAGTTTTTCGCATGGAACCTAGATCTAAGGTCTTTAAATCCCGGGGTTCTCGCTTTCCAAATCAGTTGCACATGTAAACACTCAACGAGTATACCCTATTTGCCCCCCCCCCAACCACCCCTTTTCGGCTTTGGTGTGTAGGTCTGGGCCATCCCAAGGGTCCAATCGTCTGTTATGGGTAAATTTGTACTCTGGGATATACTCTTCCATTTGAAATTAGTTTCAACTGGTGACTCGAATGCATTATAGTAGGGTGAATTACGGCCCAATAGTAAATGTTTAATACGTCGTGCTGCTAATCCGCACAGTATTACATAATTTTGAAGGCCATATTTTAATGGATCTTAACCCACCTTAATTACTCCCATTTATATACATTTATATTGTCTTATATATAGAGAATCTCCTACGAGTGTTTTTGATATCAAAAAATATCAACAGAAGTTGATAATGTAAAAAAACGAGGCTCTGCCGAGTTTTTTTTACTTTATCAACGAGTGTTGATATTTTTTGATATCAAAAAACACGAGTTGGAGATTTTATTTATCACCCAATCCTTTCTTACATGCAGAAATAAATAAATATAATTCCTTGGTATAAATTTCACCTTTACTGGACCTAATTTCATTACTGCGTAGTGATACATCAGTTTTTTGACTGCAGTTTAGCTATTGCAAAGTCCTATATATTAACCCAGTATTACCTTCAAAGTCAATTAAATAAAAACAGTTTCTTTTTAAAAAAAAAAAGTCACTTTTTATTTAAAATAAGTGGTTTCTTTAAAATAAAAGAAAGTAGTTCCTTTTTGATTGACCAATCAAATTCATGTAAAGCGATATCTCCTAAGGAGATATCGCAGTAGATTATGTAATTTATCATACAAGCGATATCTACTGTCAAATAAGATATTGGGTGATAAATCTCATTAATCACATGTCTCCAGTATTCTTTGTTTTACACTTTAAATCTATCTTATTAATTGTAATTAACGTCTACGGGCTATAGCATTTTAGTTGCCACCGTGTACTGTTTGTAGACAATAGATTTATAGGATTAATGCCCTAGGCAATGCATGGGTATATATAGACCCAATTGACAGAATTAGGGGAGACCTTGCTACATTGACAGAATTAGGGGAGACCTTGCTACAACGTTTCTTGGGAGATCAGCTTAGATCGCATGCCTAACAGACCTGTATTTGGATATTTGGAGACATAAGTTTATGTCATTTCCTATATCCATATTGGAGCTTATGTACTGTTAATAATAATATAATGATATCTTTATTTCGTACTCAAGGTACACACACAAAATACAAAAAATATAAATATGAAAGGAGAATTATGAACAAAACTCAATGAAAAGTGTTGTTTGAAAGAAAATACATCAAATTAATATCATACAGTGCAAATATATTCAATAATTTCATTCAATTCATTTTTTGATTGTATATCATTTACATTTTCTCTCAGAGTAATCATGTCTTTGATTAAACCGGCATTTTGTTTAAGAGTATCATCATCATTCTGTTGGCATGTCATTCTCTTTAAAATATTGGTAGGATCAGACATTAGGTCATATTTTGAAAAATTATACTTATTAGCTATAATATTAATGTTATTACAGACATTTGATTGGCTCCCATTTAGGGCATGATAGGCACATATTTTAGAACATTTAACCAATAATTGTTCTAATAATTGTTATATTAATTATCTGTTATTAAGTATTGTTGACTAAAGAATATATCGAATTATTAACAACCAACAAGAGTCCTGTCTTCATTTAATCAACAACAAGATTCCAGAAAATACACGAGAAACGCACTTCTACAGTATGAATATGATCCTTTTTTAAGCCCCTGGGATGGGGTGCCACTTTGGGAAGTCCCTGGGCCGAAATCTTCTGTTATGAGCAATTGTGTACTCAGTGAGATGTACTCTTTCATTTTAAATTGGTTTTGACCGGTAGCTCGAATGTATGAGCAAACCCTAGTTTTGCCCCACCCCACCCCACCCCCTTCGGCTTTGGGGTGTCAGCCTGGGCCTCCCCAGGGGTCCAATCGTCTGTTATGGGTAATTTCGTACTCAGTGGGATATACTCTTTCATCTGTAATTGGTTTCAGCTGGTACCTCGAATGTATGAATATAATTTTTTTTCAAGCCCTCTGGGATCTATATTTGGGGTGTCAATTTGGGCCATCCCAGGGCCAAAATCGTCTGTTATGGGCATTTTCGTACTAAGTAGAGTGTATTCTTTCATTTAAAATTGGTTTTGATCGGTACCTCGAATGTATGAGTTTAACCCATTTTTGGGGTCATTATAGGGGTCACCAGGGTCACACCCATGGACTGGGCCCGACAGACGCCCACTTCTGTGCATCCTAGGTTAGTATGTAGATGCCTATATGGTCAGATATTGGTACCTCGTTCGTCTAGGTTCGACCCTCTGGGCTCCTGGTCTATTATAACAAGATGGGAAAATCTAATATTAAAGTCATAATGAACTATGTCCACATCACACCTCCATCCCAACTAAAATATTTAAATAAGGGATTTAGCATTGAAAACAATGAGTGGACTAAAATTTATCAATTACCATTTGAATGTTGTCAAGATACAAACCTACAATGGTTTCAGTACAAAATACTTCATAGAATATTAACTACTAATACATTCCTGAAAAAGATAAAATATACTGAATCAAACTTATGTTCATTTTGCAAAAATCAAACAGAGACACTTGAACACATATTTGTTGAATGCCAAATTGTACAAAAATTTTGGAAAACTGTAGAATCCTGGATTCTTGAAATTGTTGGAATAAATATAATATTAGGTCAGGAAAAGATCATTTTTGGTCTTTATAAGAAAATAGAAAACATATCCAATAACAAACAAGTAACACTCAATTGGATAATATTAACCATTAAACATATAATATATAAGCTAAAATTTTCAGGACAATTACAAACTGTAGCCATCAAAAATATTCTGAAGCAGAAGATAGAAATACTGAAATATCTATACCTGAAAAATGGAGAACATGACAGATTCGAAACTAATCTGTCGGACTGGTTCAATTTTCTATCGCAATAAATCTAAAAATAGACCAGTGACCTTGGGGCCTTTCCTGTCATAGTTCACGCATAGCACGACCTTTAACATCCTGTAAAGTACGACTGTATGACGTTGGTTGGCTTACTGGCTATATAAAATAGCAGACGACTCCTTGTCTATACCCCCGGTGATTACCGATCAAGTTGCACTCCCATTTATATATAATGCACGTACACAAACGAAACGAAATAAGATTTGATTATTCTATTGCTCAACTATGATGAAATAATGTAATGTCCAAGGTGTATATCTACAATGTATAGTAAATATATATATATAATAGGTTAAACACAAATGAATGGATATACAATTTAATTGATATTGTATTAGAGTACGATGTAAGTTGGTGATTTAACTATTACTGTATACTATTAGATAATGATGCAATGATGTAAATTGGTGAACTCAGGGCTCTTCATACCTGGCACCAATCATAACTATAGTGCTGTCTGGAGAAAAAAGGCTTATTTATTAAAAAAAACAAAAAAAAACTGTATATATCTTTTAATAAGCATATACTACGCTACACAGTGGTCACATTTTGCACTAATTGTGATTAGTGTTATTCACAATGCATTTTCATTATCATGCACCACACATTTTATGAAGATATAAAATGACGAGGACGCTCTTCAAAATGGCCGCAAACAATTCGGAGAAAAGGATATTGTCCTGTGTAGTTTAAGAAAAGATTATTGCGGCACTTGTGACCTCTTTTTGCATAAGTTTTACATAAAGTTATTTGAAAAGGATCTACAGGTTAGTATGTAGATGCCTATATGGTCAGATATTGGTACCTCGTTCGTCTAGGTTCGACCCTCTGGGCTCCCGGTCTATAACATAGGAAAGGCTGCAGTTTATGTGGTAAGACAGGGTAATATTTGTGCGCAAGTGTATCTCCCCTCTGACAGTCAATATTGAGACTTTTTTCAAAATGTTTTATCGCTCTAATTAGTGACTCATGTTGTAGGAAATTAGTATTAACCCCATATGATTCTATAATTTCATGGTAATTCATGTATTGGTTATTTTTATTTTTTAGATCCTGTAGAAAATAAATATTTTTTTGTATATAATTGTTATAGTGGATTGGCTTGCTATCAACTTTGATGTTACTATTTTGCCAGATACATATAGAGTTCAACTCTTCTATAGAGGTAATTTTTTGTTTATCTTGTAATTGTAACCAGCATTGCAGGGTGTCTTTCCAAAAGGGGTTATTTATCTTTTTTAATTTCATTTTTATGTAGTTGTTGCCATATTTGATCAAATCATACACTGTACAATTTGTGATTTGTTCAAATAGTCTTGTCCAGATATTACCCTGATGGATAAGTCTATGGATCCATGATAATTTCATTAATGTATTAAAGATTTCTATATTGATCATTCTTAGCCCTCCGCATTTGTAGTCCTGGCATAGTATTAAACGTTTAATTCTGTCAGGTTTATTGTCCCAGATGAAGCAATAAAATTTTGAGTTGAGATTTTTCAGGTATTCTTTGGAGGGACTGGGTAGTGAGATAAATAGATGAGTTATTTTGGGTAGGATTAGTGTTTTAATTACTGTTATTTTTCCCATTACAGTTAGTCGACGACTTTTCCAAGATTTGAGAAGATTATTAATTTCAGGTTATTTATTTTCATAATTTCTAGTAATTACTGAATGGTCTGTTGTAGAAAAATTTATTCCTAAAAGATTAAAAGTGGTTGATCCCCAATCGAGCTTCCAGCGTGAGTGATGGAAAACTTCTTAGAGCCTAGCCAGACTACTTTTGTTTTAAGGAGGTTAATTTTTAGTCCAGAGACTGAAGCGAATAGATCTAAAGTTTTCATTGTATTTTCAAGAGATGATTGTGATCCATCGAGGATGAAAGTTGTGTCATCTGCGTACTGGGTAATGAGATATTCTTCGCCGCCTATATGTAATCCTTTTATTTCTTTTGTGTTTTTAACTAGGATTGTAAGGAGTTGGACGCAGATGATAAAAATGTACGGCGACAGTGGATCGCCTTGTCTACATCCTCGACCTAGTGTAATTGGTTCTGACAAGAAGCCATTTTGTATAACTCTTGATATCGACTGGTTATATAAGGTCTTGGCCCAATTTTTGATAGAAGTTTTGAAATTAAATACGGTGAGGGCTTTTTGGATAAATTCCCAAGAAATGGAATCGAAAGCTTTTTCAAAATCGATTAGAATTAACATTCCTGGAATATTTTGTTGGTTTGTATGATTGATTATATCATAAACAAGTCTGGTATTTTCGCCGATATATCTTCCCTTCACAAATCCTGTCTGTTCATAGCTAATAATGTCATTTAGGTATAGTTTAATTCTGTTTGCAATGCAACCGGCAGCAAGTTTGTATGTTGTATTTAGAAGGGTAAGAGGGCGCCAGTTTTTTTAAAACTTTTTTGGTTTATTTGGTTTAGGAATACATGTGATGATACCAAGTTTTTGGACAATTGATAGTTCTCCTTTGTGGTAACCATAGTTAATAGATCTAATGATAAAGTATCCAAGATCATACCAGAAGAATTTCATAAAATCGGCTGGGAAACCTGATGAGCCTGGGCTGCGATTGTTTTTCATTTTTTTAGGCAGTTTAGGGCTTCTTCATAGGTTATCTCCCCTTCAATTTTGATTGATTCTTCATCTGAAAGTTTTTTAAAATCAAAGTTTTTTACTTTCTCGAAAAATTCCATTTCAGAGTAACCTTTATTTTCTTTTTTATCATATAGACTTTCGTAGAATTGTTTGTTTTTTTTAAGGATAGAATTCTGATCATTAATTATGTTACCATCATCATCTTCGAGGTAAGTTACTAATTTACTGTAATAGTTTCGCGATTCTAGTTTGCAAAAATATTTTGATGGTTTTTCACCCTGTTCAACCCATTGGGCTCGAGATCTGATCAAATTCCCCCTCATTTTTGTGTTTCTAATTTCAGACAGTTGTTTCTGTTTTGTTTCTAAGCTATTTGTCTGCTCTATACTCAGGTTAGTCTTTTGTTCTAGTGTTGTTATTGCTTGTATGAGATTGACTTCTATTTTTTGTTGGTCTTTACTTTTAGCTATTGAATATGACATTGATTTTGCCCTGATTTCCATGAGTAGTATATCTTAAGAATTCTTCGTCATTTATTATGAATTGTATGTCTTTGTTATCTATGTTATGTATAGCATTTATTTTGTACACCGGTATTGCGTATTGGCATTTAATATTGTTAATTGTTTCTTTAACCAGGTTGATATATCTTTTGTCTTTTAGGAGAGATGTGTTGAATTTCCATAGAGCCTTGCCCTCCTCGACTGAAGTTAGTTTCAAGTTTAAAACAACTGGTGAGTGGTCTGATCTGTAACTCATTTCTGTGGTAATTTTTTCTAGTTTTGAGATCAAGTTTTGGGAGATCAGAAAATAGTCGAGTCTGGCTTGTTTTACAGGATTTTTTTTCCGCCAAGTGTATCTTTTGAGAGTAGGATAGATTTCTCTAAATACATCAATTAAGTCAAATTTTGCAATATTTTCAATCACAGTCTGTTTGGATTTTGGATTGTTCACGTGAAGATAATTTTGTGTATCGAGAGTTTGATCTAATGCCAAATTAAAGTCTCCACATATTACTGTATTTTCATTGTTGATCTCATTTATTTTGTGGAAAAGTTTTTCATAAAAACTTGGTGTGTCGGAATTTGGTCCATAAATGTTTGCTAGAGTAATATTTGTTTCTTCAATTATTATGTCTATAATTATGAAGTTTCCTTCCTCATCTATGACTGTTTTGTTTATTTTGTGATCAAAGTTGTTGTTGAAAAGAATTGCAACTCCCCTAGCTTGGTTTGTAAATGAACTGAAAAGACATTGAAATCCCCATTGATTTTGAACAAATGTTTCTAGATTTTTTGTAAAATGGGTGTCTTGGATACAGTAGATATTGTATTTTTTGGTCTTTAGATAGTTAAACACATCTTTTCTCTTTTCAGATTGTCCGAGACCTTGGCTGTTAACCGACATTATTTGTAAAGAGGTCATTTTATTTCTAGGCTAGTACTTGGTTGTGGATAACTCATACTATTTTGAAATAAATTTTTTCGTAATAATATATACAGTTTATCTAGTGTGATGGTAGCCGGTCGTACAAAAAATGAAAAAAATAATTTTGTCCAATTCGTCTAAAAAAACCTTTTTCTGCTGAACATTAATTGGGGTGGGGGGCATTGGACCGGCCATGGAGCGATGACGATCATGTTGTATGTGACCGGTGGCTTTAACGGGCGGCCACGCCATCACTGGAGTCTGAAATGGGCTGGTATAATAAGACTTTCTGGGCCGGGTGTGCTGCAAGACGATTTCCTAAGGTTGGTGTTAAACATTCCTTGACATTTATATTAACTCGTTATTTTCAGAGATGAAATTACAGATTGGGATGTCGGGAATGGTCTCAAATGGCCTCCCGTTTCCACAAGTTAAAAAATGAATTGTGTTCTGTACGCCTATGCATGTCCGATCCCACTCCGTTAAGGCCACCCAGCGAAAGCAAGGCATCACGGTCTTCAGAGGCTATTTGTGTATACATGTATCTTAAAGTATTGTCTCATACTTTATACTATCATTCGGTCCCATTTTCTAACAAGTTAAATTCTCTTGACGATACAATGATAATACATTGATTAACATTATGACGATATGACAATTTCCCAGGTTGATGGTTGTAAATTACTTGCAGGTCGGGGTTTTGGCCTAAATTAGTCGATTTATGAGACATTATTTGGCAGAGATTATAATCAGATATGCCACCAAATCGCATGTTTGGGGTTCATTTTTCAAAATTGTACAGGGGAAGAGCCCCTGGAACCCCCCGTCCGGAATCCGCGGTCAGTAAAAGGGGGCCGCTCCGACACGGGACCCCGACCCCGGGTCCATTTCCCGGTCCAAATCCGCCCCCTGACTTTTTATCAAGGGTCTGGAATACAATGGCAGCTTGTTTGGGAATAACTTTAATAATAACTAATGCAAACAGTGGTCAACCATGTCCCATTGTTATTAGATCCGTATAGTCACTAATGCGATTTGGACGGCCATTTTGAAAAAGCGCTCTAACGGAAAGAGGTTCAGGATATGACCTGTTTACGCCATATATTCTTGTTCAGAATAAAAATCTGGCCTAGAAAACCCACATGAGATTTTGTACCTCTCCAGGTGGCACCTCCCTCAATTTTAACCCGGACTATCAGGACGATCTCGTGGCACAACTGTGTTCCGCGTCATACTGGTTGAGAATCACTGGTCTTGTCTAACACAACCCTACCTCTCTCAACGCAAATATGACAGGACCCCTGCACTAATAATAACAAGAAAGGTATTCCCGGGGAATTATAATCTAAGCCGTACTATGCGACCTTATAGTAATTGCCAATCATATTCAGTGACGGTTGCATTGCTTTCTTAAAGTTGACACAATCTTCACACTGTGCTGATACAAACGACCGTGTTTATATCAATGATTTCAACAGTATTGCACTGATATAAAATCTTCACATCGTGCTGTTACAAACAGAAAGTTTCAGGTAAATATAATATGTAATTAATGATATTTCAATGAATCTAAAAATAAAATAAACCAACATATCGGTTATTTTGAGAAGTAGGAAAACAATGTTTCGTGAACAACAGTGTTTCCTCCTGATGTTCAACCACCCGGACATACTAAACGGACATAAAATCTGAAAGTTGGTCCAGGCCCACGAGGGGATTCGCGCCCTGGATATGTTAGTCCCTATCGCTCGTGTCACGGAAATTATTGTTATTAGAGACAGTCAATTTACAAATTTTAAATAGTCTACGAACTTAATGAATTTAATTCTGTCAACGATAAAATACTTCAATTGTTTTTTAAGCACAATTATCAAATGCACTTATTTTCTTGGTGGTCATTTTACTTGATGAGCGATACATGCTCTGACAAACTTTATATCCGATAAAAGTACGACAAGGTAGATTTCTTGTACAATAGGGTATTTGCTAAAAACAAAAACATATCCATTTGCGGTTTGAGGCAGTCATCTGCAAGTTTCTGATCTTTGCTACTATCTAATTTATTCTATATATGTATCCATTGCATCAATTCTTATTTGAGCTTTCGTGTCGTGTCAGTTCTAAGAATAAATGAAAATGGACGTTAAACCCCATTTCTCTCTCATTGAAAGAAAATTTTATTGACTCTCAGAATGTGGTTTCTGGTTTGGCAGTTAGACCTACCCAATACCAGGGAACTGTAGTATTAACAATGTAATCATTTCACCACACCTACTTTAAAGCTGCAATTTCATATCAATCCTATAATACACTGTTGCCAGTTGAGAAATTGGCCAAAATATCATTTTCAACTTCAAATTCAAGCGTTTGAAGAGGGGGGGGGGGTAATTGTGTTATCATTTCCGCTGTGATGGGAAATAATGCCTATGATCGTATAATAGTGATTTGACAACCTATTAAAATAGCATTATGCAAGAGCAAAATCTGCTTATTACAGGTCATTCTTTAAGTGTGAAATGTTATCTAAATAATCAATTAGACATAAATTAACATATCCATACCATAATAAACTCTTGATGGCAAGGCTAGCCTTTGATGTTGGCGGATTAAAATCCTATATGCCGCTTAATGGCCGTTGATAATAAAATCAATCAAGTGGATAATCGAGACTATGCTGTTTATATTATTGATTTGAGTAATGATGACCGAGGCTATGTAATAGTGGACCAATTTGACTGAAATGTTCAGCAAATTACCTTTACACTATCTAGTTTTGTCCGAAAAATCACGATTTTGAAGTCACAATTTTGAACCGATTTCGACGAAACTTGAAATGCATGTTTATAACCCAACGGTCTTGGTTTCTAGCGATATTAGCGCATATCGGACCATAACGTCCTGAATAATGGCCAGTGATTGCACGACAAATCGCATTTTTTAGCTTGTCCCTCTGGAGGTCACAATTATTAACTAATTTAACAAAACGTTTGACTATATCATCGTTATTTCATAATGAAGGTCGAGTGTAAATTTCGTGAAAATCGGATAAACACGACCGCCGCTTGTAAGCGAATAGTGTAAGAAAATATGGTATTTTAAGGTTGATAACCTGTAGAGGTCATAATTTTAATCCGATTTTTAATGAAACTTGAAATGCAGGTTTATAACCCACTGATCTTGGTTCTTTTTTTATATTTGCGCCCATCGGATCGAAACTTTCTGACTTATGGCACCTCAATGTGCGAAATATCACCTTTTGTTTTAGCTTGTGGACTTCTAGAGGTCACAATTACTATCCGATTTAAAATAATGTTAGAGTATATCACCGTTACATCGTAATGAAGGTTGAGTTTAGATTTCGTGAAAGACGCAAAATGCCGGAAAAAATGGCCGCCGCTTGTATGCGAATAGTGTAAAAATATGGTATATCAAGATTATGAACCTTGTAGAGGTCATAATTTTGACCCGATTTTGATGAAACTTGAAATAAATGTTTATAACCCAAAGATCCGGGTTCCTCTTGATATTCTCGCATACAGGATTGTAACTTCCTGAATTATGACCCTTGATTGTACGAAAAATCACTTGTGGTCCTCCTTCTAGTGGCCACAATTATTATCCGATTTTAAAAAAGGACGTTCTAATGTATCACTGTTACTTCGTAAGGTTGGCCGCCCCTCGTACTTAAATAGTGTAAAAACAAATACATGTATGGTATATCACGGTTGTGGACCCCCTAGAGGCCACAATTTATTTTCGATTTTGATGAATTTTTAAATTTATGTTTATATCACAAAGATCTTGGATCCTTTTGACAATCGTAACTTTCTGGATTATGGCCCCTGATTGTTCGAAAAAGTCATATTTTTAGCTTGTGGACTCGCTAGAAGTCACAATTTTGTATTTAATTTTAAAATAAATTAAAATATATCACCGTTACACATCAATGGGGTTGAGTTCGAATTTCGTAAAAATCTATGTAATATGAAGGATGTGGACCCACTATAGGTCACAATTTTTATCCATTTTGATGAAATTTAGGTTTATGTTCCAAAGGTCTCAGTTTCTTCCCATAAGTATTTGGATTATGGCCCCTGATTGTACGAAAAATCGCTTTTGATTTAATTTGTTCTCTATTCATCTCTCGGAAAATGTGGGCGTATTTTAGTTAAGTAAAATTTGTGAAAAATTTCCCCGAACCTCGAATTGAAGAAGGTTTCTATAAACCCAATGGACTTCAGTATCCCTCCCAAAAGTGAAAATTGAAAATGCGGGCCTATATAGGTGTGTAATAGATTGAAACACTGCGACAGTGGGGGTTCGGGAAGGTTGTCCCGCTACTCCTCACATTAAAACCACCGTGCTATGTGTTACACGTGTAACAAGTCTACACCCCATCTCTCAATAGCTCTTGATTCTCAATTAACATCAACGGTATTGTCCCAAGTGCAGCTTCATTAATTTGTTGGGATTTTTTTTTGTTTCTTTTTCTTTTGCAAAGCAATATGGTAATTGCTTGTAGACGACGGGGCAATTATTTTCAGATGGAGGGCGAATCTGTTTTAACACCGTCCGTATGACTATACACCCTTTCCTTTTCAACCACCCCTAACATGTGATAAATAAATATAAAAAGAGACCATAATAAACTCTCGATGCCAAGGCTAGCCTTCGATATTAGCTGGATTAGATTCCTATATGCCACTGAAGGACCATTGAAATTAAATTTTAGTATTGATGACCGACACAAGGCGGAAATTTCACCCGCTTCGTTTTCGGCTCATAGGGGATCAATTTGACTGAAATTTTCAATACCATGACTGAAATTTTCAGCAAATTACCTTTACACTATATAGGTTTTTTAACTATTATAGTGAGAACTGCCTACTCTTTATCTTATCTCCCATAATGTATCTTTAATTTTCGCGTTCGCTTGCGTACTGATGCTTACGTATCTCTAGTATTAGATATTAACATGTTCCGTGTACATTTGAGATTTCAAGGTGCTTTTTAAAAGTCAAATAGTTAATCTAAATGATTAGATGGTAATTTGTTTAGCGGATAAAAGAACGATCTTCGTATCTGATAATTCACATCTCCGACAAAGAATTAGTTCCGTACAAAAATAACGATTTATAAATTAGTATAATATTGTTCGTTAACACGAAGTCTGATTATATTTTAATGCACAAAAATACAACACAAGTCAATCTTGCAAACGATGGTTCACCAAATAATGTTCACATGACCTGATCTCACCCCGAGTAATAAAAATACACAAATAAACGGATATGCCTTGATTTCAACAAAGATATTGAGGAGTAAAAATAGCTGTTCCGAAACTAGATATGACAAAAACTTCCCTGTTGATCTCAAAACACATTGAATTAAAGCTTAAGCCTTTTCTCTCTCTCAATCTGATCACAATAAATACCAGGACATGACGTGAGCTATTGCATGTGATAAGGTATGGTTTGAAAATAGCATCGTTACAATGAACATTCATCTACGACCTTAAACTCAGCAACGCCTTAATACATTTATATTTATTTTAGGGTACAACGAAAATCTTTATACAACATATGCTGAATAATATCCTAACTTTCGATAAGGTTAAATGGGCATTAAGTAAGATTTAGATAAAGAGCTGACAATTCTCGTTAAAATAGTTAAAAAATATATAATGAAAAACAAAATATGCTGAAAACTTCAGTCATATTGCTTTATTATTATTATTGTCAACATTTATATAGCACACGCTTAAAAATTAAAACATACATTTAAAATCTATAATAATTGTATAAATTAAATCATATTTTTAAAATCTATAATAATTGTATAAATTAAATCATATTTTTAAAATCTATAGTAATTGCATAACTTAAAACAGTAAAAATAACCCCCCCCCAAAAAAAAAAAAAAATCAATAAATTAAAAGCTTGTTTAAATAAAAGTGTTTTCAATTGCGATTTAAAACTCGATAAAGAGGTAGAACTTCTGAGAGTAAATGGGAGCTTATTCCACAGTTTAGGGGCCTGCACTGTAAACGATCGTTCACCGTAAGTTTTCAGTCTAGCTGTCTTACAGACAAGAGAATAATGATCACTTGAGGACCTCAATGTACGAGTAGGGGAATAGACATCTAAAAGGGACGATAAATACAACGGTGCCATATGATTTAAACATTTAAAAGTTAAAAGAATGATCTTATATTGAATTCTAAAAACAATGGGTAACCAGTGAAGTTGAATTAAAACAGGGGTGGTATGATCATTATATTTACTTTTGGTAATGAGTCGAGCTGCCGCGTTCTGAACCTTTTGCACTTTATCAGTGAGACGAGATGGTAAACCAATAAGCAACGAATTACATTGATCTAATCGTGATGTAACAAGCGCTTGAACAACAGTTTTGATGGACTCAACTGGCAAATTTTTTACTTATTTTACTTATATTCCTCAGTTGAAAATAACAAGATCTGCAAATATTACTAATTTGTTTTTCCATGGATAGTTCACTGTCAAAGATAACACCGATGTTACAAGCTGAAGATGTTGGGATTATTTCATGCTCACCAACTAAGAGTGAAACATCTTTATCAAACTTAGACACTAAACTGTTTGATCCAAAAAGAATATATTCAGTCTTTTCGTTGTTCAGTTTAAGGAAATTGATTCCCATCCATACGCGAATTTCACTAATACATTCTTCCATTTGATGTTTGATGTATTAAAGTCTCCAGACAGAGAGGGTTTAAATGACAGATACAGCTGAGTGTCATCTGCGTAAAGTTGGAACTGAAGACCATGTTTCTCAATAATTTTGGACAATGGGGTGGTGTATATACTGAACAAATTTGGACCTAAAACTAAGCCTTGGGGTACACCGAAGCTCAGACCTTTTTTGTCAGATTGTTTGTTGTGTATAATGACAGATTGGGAACGATTTGTTAAATAAGATTTAAGTAGTTCGCGAGCTGAACCAGTTACACCAAATTCACCAGCAGAGTCATGAGAACAGCACCTTGTGGTCTACCGTCTCAAATGCTGCAGAAAGATCTAAAAGTAGCAATAACACACAGCTTTTATTATCAATGGACAAGAGAATGTCGTTTTGTACTTTTAACAGTGCAGTTTCTGTGCTATGATATTGACGGTAGGCGCTTTGATAGGTGCTGAGAAGACTAAATTCAGATATATAACCAATTAATTGTTTTGCGATGCATTTCTCTAAAACTTTCGACACAAAACTTAGGTTGGATACCGGCCTATAGTTCTTGACTTGGTTTGGATCGAGCGTGGGTTTCTTAATGAGAGGGATTACATCGGCATGTTTATAAATATCTGGGAATGTTCCGGATCTAAACGAAGAGTTTATGATGTCACAGATTGCCGGGAGTAATACCGGAAGCTGATCTTTCAGTATCCGTGTTGGCAATGGGTCCAAAGCACACGATTTTGTTGCCATAGATTTGATGACACGAGAGATTTCGTCCTGAGACAATATTTCAAATCTGTCTAGAGCACTCGAAATGTCAATCTCATGGTCGTGAATGTAATTTTTATCAGTGAAATTATTCCTAATATTAAGAATTTTACTTTCAAAATATTCTGAGAATCGAGTTGGCAAGTCCAAATTATTTACGGTGGGTAAAATTTTAACACCATGGTTGTGGTCAAGAAGAGAATTCACAACCATATATAGTTATTTAGAATTACTACTAGTTTCTATTTTGTCTTTATAATACGAAGCTTTTGAATTTTCAATAAGACGTGTAACACCAACTTTTGCCGCGTGATAAATTTCCCTATGAACTACTAAACCCGTCTGTCGCCATTTTCTCTCCGCCCTATTGCGCCCCCGTTTTGCCTCACGTATCTCTTCATTAAACCACACATTTCCTGGTCTGTCCTTGATAGTTTTAGTCTGAATTGGAACAACCTGATCTAACACATACTGGATACATTCATTGAAATGAACAGCTTTTTGGTGAACATTTTGTATCGATGCGGTTTCTGATATCCGGAGAGAGAGAGAAATGGGGTTTAACGTCCACTCAACACAAACTAGGTCATTTCGGGACTAACATATGGTTTAATTTTATTTCAATAATTCGCTTGCGCGTAGGGGTCTTTAGCAGTGGGAGGAAACCGGAGTGCCCGGAGGAAACCCACGAGGTTGAGAAGGCGCCCCTATCTCCATGCCACATACGCTCACACTAGGGCTCGAAACCACAGCCGCAAGCCAGCGGTGACCGGCCAGTTAGAGGTCAAAGCGCGGCACTCTAGTCCACTAGGCCATCCCAACCCCCCTTCTGATATCCGAGAAAAATCCAATGACGATCTGAATTCATCAGAATTCATTGATTTAAATTTACGAAAGGTTATCTCTCTAGTAGGGATAGTAGCTCGTTTAATATTGAGGTTCATTGTAAGTGCGAAATGATCAGATAGAAGTTTTACTCTGATCTGAGATATTAGCCATTCAATTTTAGGCTAGTCTCGATCGTCATCACTATTTTCTTGGTGGTCAATTTACTTGATAAACGATACATGCTCTGACAAACTTTATATCCGATAAAAGTACGACAAGGTAGATTTCTTGTACAATAGGGTATTTGCTAAAAACAAAAACATATCCATTTGCGGTTTGAGGCAGTCATCTGCAAGTTTCTGATCTTTGCTACGTTCTTATTTATTCTATATATGTATCCATTGCATCAATTCGTATTTGAGCTTTCGTGTCGTGTCAGTTCTAAGAATAAAGGAAAATGTCTGGCAAAGTATGAGAGTTAAACAAAGTATGAGAGACTTTGAAAATTTTACGGTATTGAAAAATAAGGGTTACCTACCACGCAACACAAAGAATGTCATCTCTGCCTGAACATAAGGTTCAATTTGGAATAACCCCCTTGCGTGTAAGGGTCTTTTGTAGTGGGGGAAGACAGAATATTTGGGCAGGCGTATTTGTAAATCGCGTATATCACAGCATTACTGGTGTGAGCAAACTGTTGAATTTGTTTTTGCATCTGCTTCATGATTGAGAGAGAATTTTATTGACTCTCAGAATGTGGTTTCTGGTTTAGCAGTTAGACCTACCCAATACTATGGATCTGCAGTATTGACAATGTAATCATTTCACCACACCTACTTTAAAGCTGCAATTTCATATCTTAAAGTTACATTTTAACATTTAATAAAATATAGCCTTAAAATAGATGGTATCTATAAACAGTCCTACCATGAAAAGGAATAATCCTGTTAATCCTATACTTCTCTATTGTCAGTTGAGAAATTGTCAAAAATATAATTTTCAACTTCAAATTCAAACTTTTGAAGAGGAAGGCAATTGTGTTATTATTTCCGATGTGATGGGAAATAATTCCTATGATCGTATAAGAGGGGGGGGGGTGAGTTGACAAGCTATTTTTGTCTGCGATATCACCTCGGTGGAAGCGGACGTTAAATAGAACTATTTCACACACACTAGCTATTAAGCATAAGACATAGAAATAATTATGTTTTGAATTTCTTAGAAAGTCTGAAATTCTCGCTTTAAGTTATAGAGATGCGCCCCGGACCCTATAGAACTCACATTTTGAACGGATGTTGATGAAACTTGAAATGCATATTTATAACACAACGATCTTGGTTTCTCTCGATATTTGCGCATATGGGATCGTAACTTCCTGAATTACGGCCCTTGATTTTACGACAAATCGCCTTTGGTTTTGCTTGGGGTCCCTATGGAGGTCATAATTATTATCTGATTTAAAAAAAAAAGTTACACTATAATGAAGGTTGAGTTTGAATTCCGAGAAAATCGGACCAAAATTGCCTGACAAAATGTCACCGCTTTTACGCGAATGGTGTAAAAATATGGCATTGTAAGGTTGTGGAACCTATAGAGGTCACAATTTTAATCCAACGATCTTGGTTCCTTTCGATATTTGCACATATCGGACCTAAATTCCAGACAAAATGTTCACCGCTTGTACACGAAAATATGATATATCAAGGTTTGGACCCTGTAGAGGTCACAATGTTAATCCGATTTTGACGAAACTTGAAATGCAAGTTTATAACCCAACGGTCTTGGTTTCTAGCGATATTTGCGCATATCGGTTCGTAACGTCCTAAAAAATTGCCTTTTTTAGCTTGTGATCTCTCTGGAGGTCACAATTATTATACGATTTAACAAAACGTTTGACTATAACATCGTTACACCATAATGGAGGTCAAGTGTAAATTTCGTGACCATCGGACCAAAATTGCCGGACAAAACGGACACCGCTTGTACGCGAATAGTGTAAAAAAATATATGATATTTTAAGGTTGAACCTGTCGAGGTCACAATTTTAATCCGATTTTAATGAAACTTGACATGCAGGTTTATAACCCAACGATCTTGGTTCTTTTTGATATCTGCGCCCATCGGATTGAACCTTCCTGAATTATGGCCCCTCGTACGAAAAATCACTTTTTGCTTTAGCTTGTGGTCTACTGGATGTCACAATTATTATCCGATTTAAAAAAAATGTTTGAATATATCACCGTTACACCGTAATGAAGGTTGAGTTTGAATTTCGCGAAAAATAAGACCCGAAATGCCGGACAAAATGGCTGCCGCTTGTATGCGAATAGTGTAAAAAAAACAAAATGGTAGATCAAGATTATGATCCCTGTAGAGGTCATAATTTTGATCCGATTTATAACTCAAACATCCTGGTTCCTCTTGATATTTGCGCATATAGGATTGTAACGTCCTGAATTATGGCCCTTGATTGTACGAAAATCACCTTGTTTGTTTGTCGTCCTTCTAGAGGTCACAATTATTATCCGATTTAAAAAAAAAAGGACGTTCTTATGTATCACTGTTACGTCATAAGGTTGGCCGCCCCTCGTACTCAAATGTTGTAAAAAACAAATATGGTATATCACGGTTGTGGACCCTCTAGAGGCCCCATTTTTTTCTATTTTGATGAAATTTTAAATTTATGTTTATATCACAAAGATCTTGGATCCTTTCGAAACCGTAACTGCCTGGATTATGGCCCCTGATTGTTCGAAAAAGTCATATTTTTAGCTTGTGGACAATTTTGTATTTAATTTTAAAAAAATTAAAATATATCACCGTTACACATCAATGGGGTTGAGTTCGAATTTCGTAAAAATCTATGTAATACGAAGGATGTGGACCCACTATAGGTCACAATTTTTATTCATTTTGATGAAATTTAAAAATATGTTTATGTTCCAAAGGTCTCAGTTTCTTCCCATATTTGCGCACTTCCGACCCTAACTATCTGGATTATGGCCCCTGATTGTACGAAAAATCGCTTTTGATTTAATTTGTTCTCTATTCATTTCTTGGAAAATGTGGGCGTATCCTGCTTGACAGGCGCTCGTTTTGTATTTTAGTTAAGTAAAATTTATGACAAATTCTCCCGAACCTCGAATTGAGGGTTTCTATAAACCAAATGAACTTCAGTATCCCTCCCAAAATTGAAAATTAAAAATGCGGGCCTATATAGGTGTGTAATAGATTGAAACACTGCGATAGTGAGGGTTCGGGAAGATTGCCCCACTCCTCTCGACATTAAAACCACTGTGCTATGTGTTACACGTGTAACAAGTCTACATCTCATCTCTCAAAAGCTCTTGATTCTCAATTAACATCAACGGTATTGTCCCAAGTGCAGCTTCATTAATTTGTTTTTTTTTTCTTTTGCAAAGAAATATGGCAATTGCTTGTAAACGACGGGGCAATTATTTTCTAATGGAGGGTGAATCTGTTTTTAACCCCGTCCGCATGACTATGCACCCTTTCGTGTTCAACCACCCCTAACACGTGATAAACAGATATAATAATAAACTCTCGATGTCAAGACTGGCCTTCGATGTTATCTGAATTAGATTCCTATAAAATGCTATGAACGGCCATTGAAATTAAATTTTAGTTGAAGTTGAAACAAGGAAGAGAGTGTTGGGTATCCGGTCAGTACCAAGGTATCATTAGCAGTGGAAACTTACAACGCTAATGTGTCGGAGGCACAAGAGTCGGCCTACAAATGTCGAAAAATTTTACTGTCCAAATCAATTATTGTCCGAATAGCATATCATCCAAATTTGGTTCACATTTTTTACTTATTTTTCTATTTAAATATATTTTTCCAATTGAATCCATCTTATATTTTGTGGGTATGTATCTGGTACTAACCCATCTCGCAGAAAACAATTTGGTCCAAATCCCTGACCAAAGGTCTGTCAGCCCCTGTATGGTATTCTCACGGAAACGCTCTTAATGTCAATGACCATATGAACTTTGAGACAAAAAACCTCACGTGTGCCTTGACTTGTAATGACTGACACCAATTAAAACAAGAGAGAGAGAGAAATATGGTTTAACGTCCACTCGACACAAACTCGGTCATTTCGGGACTAACATATGGTTTAATTTTATTTCAATAATTCACTTGCGCGAAGGGGGGATCTTTAGCAGTGGGAGGAAACCGGCGGACCCGGAGAAAACCCACGAGGTTGGACAGGCAACCCTACTCCTTGTCACGTACAACCGGGAACTCAATCACAGGCTTTGTGATACAGCGCGCACGTGCTAACCATTCGGGTATCCAACCCCCACCGATTAAGACAACGCTGTTACTGTGTAAATATGTGTAAATTAAAGTATGGTGTCCATCACTATGCAATGGCATCATTTATGAATAGCCCCCAAGACGGGCGAAAAGCACTTTAAAATGTTCTGAAGTCAGTTTGTGCCGACATACTTTATCTTGAAACAAAGAAGTGCAGCTTAACGGTTGTGCTAATATTTGTGGACATATATGTATAGAGAATAATACTTCGCAAACTAAGTAGATAGGTGTTAACAGGGCTAACTCTAGACCTAACGCTTACCCTAACCTCTCCCCCCAAATTCTTAAACCTAACCTGCAATATCGCCACCAATCACGTGCCTAAACCATGACGAAAATTTGGTTGGCTTTAACCCCTAGATCTAGCCCTACTACTATCTGAATCGTCGTAAATTTGAAACGGATTTCTTCGATTGTGGACAAACTACTTAATTATGACTTGCCTATGTACTTGAAATCACCCCGGTTAAATAAAATCCACAGTACAACTAAATATGCCAACGAATAAGGAGTTATCTTGTAAACCACGAGCTTTGACATCAAGAAGTACAAGTTGAAGCTAATTATGTCACCATTGAGAAGGATAGATCAGTATTGTAGACAACGTTTGTATCAATTCTTTAAATGACATCTAGAAGCCCGGTTAACTAGATATTCCTGAAGTAATGGCCCGAGAAATCACTCTGTGGCCATGGCTGGAATAGCGTCTGTTTCTTGAACTTATGCGGGAGTGTGTCTATTCTTTCGTTCAATGAAAGCTATCACTTAAGTACAGCAACATGACACCCCTTCGTTTAATCTGGGTCTTCCCTAAAACTTTGGACAGTGATTTAAGGTGTTAAAAACGGTGAAAGTATGTTCGTTTCCAAACAGTATTGTTTACATTTCATTCGACATGATAGCCTCGTTTGTCACGCAATTAGTTTTACTGTAGTATTCTGCTATGCACGGGTTAATTAGGCATAATAAAATCGTGAGCCATGACGTAACGTTATGTAAACATATTTGGTCCAATATTGGCACTAGTTTTAAATGTAAAGCTTTTGTAGGGCAGCTAGTGATTGGTTGGTAGACGGACTACTGACCAATCAAAATTTAAAAGAACAATATCCACTCATAATAGCAGTGTGTAGTAGGATTACCTCTAATCAAACGAAATGTTGCGCGGGGTATCGGTTAACTATTAACAATAAAACACAACACTAGGTATTTATGGATGTAACTACTTCTCTATAATTTAATAACAACGTTTTGTTACCCTATTTATATACCTAGTTTAGCTTATACCACCAATAATAACCAGAAGAAGCCATTAAACTAATTAAAACAGTAACAATATATAAAACAAACAATAATAATAACTGATCCTCAGTGGGATAATAACCGGTAATCAGTACTCAAGATCAAAGGCCAACCTCAGACGGGTTTCACCATAACATCTCTTAATCATTTGTTGGTAAATCCTATGATGTAAAGTTGGCGGAACACCAATCTAAAGCTGTCTCGAAAAAATCAGCCGTAGCTGCACACCTTAAAGCTAAGAGACAAAACAGCATAAATTGGTCAGAGGTAAAAAGTCTAGAGAGAAATCAAGCAAACAAAAAAAACAAAACAAGACGGATACTAGAAGCTATCCACATAAAGAAAACCCGGTCTGAGCTCAACCTTGGTGTTGGTATCTACCTACCCAAACCTTATGACCCTTTAATATTTAGTAATAATTAATGTCAGGAACTGTTTCACATGATAAGATACACTATCTTTTAGCCTTATAATTTTAAATACGTTTCCATGTAAGTAGTCATAATTAAATCTTAGTACACTTGTTTTGATAACCTATTTAGCAAGGGTTTCATGATTGTTAACTTATAGTTTCTCTTATTATTGTCCAATGTACCTATATATAACATTGTCACCATTTATTTTCCTCATTTGTAATCTCTATTCTTGTCGAAACGCCGTGTGTCTATAATAGAGTGATTGTTATCCATAGACTGTGATGAGTTATATAGAATATCCTATTTTAGTCTCAAAATGACCGAGGCCTTTCGATCCATTGAAATATAAATAGAGAATATCCTACGTGTCTTTTTTATATCAAAAAATATCAACACAAGTCGATTAAGTGAAGAAAACCGATACATTTCAGCAGTAGATTATGAAATTGATAACACAAGTGATATCTACTGTAGAATGTGTTATTGGGTGATAAATAACAGGTTCGTAGTTCCATCAATTCAATTTGACTCCTTTAATCCAGTCTCACCTGAGGAGATAAGGAAGATAATATGTCAATCCAAACCAACGTCTTGCTCCTTGGATGTCATACCAACACATTTCCTGCTTAAAATTCTTGATACAATTTTACCCATTATTACTAACATCATAAATACGAGTTTGCAGTCTGGAATAGTACCGGTATGTTTTAAAACTGCAGTAGTCAAACCACTTATAAAAAAGTCGACACTTGACCCACAACTACTGAAAAATTATCGACCAGTATCAAATTTGACCTTTCTGTCTAAAATTCTGGAGAAGGTTGTCAAGCAGCAACTTCTTAGTCATTTAGAAAAATTTCAACTTCTTGAGGAGTTCCAGTCCGCTTATCGCTCTGGCCACAGCACTGAGACAGCACTACTATGTGTTCTTGATGCCATAAAATCATCTGTTGATGAAGGAAAGATCGGAGTGCTGGTCCTGTTGGATTTATCAGCAGCTTTCGATACTATTGACCACGGCTACCTACTGAATCGACTTTCATCAGATTATGGACTAACTGGAAACATTCTAAAATGGTTTTCATCCTATCTCACAGGACGATTTCAGTATGTTGAAGTTAACAACTCCTCATCAAGTCATCAACAACTCGTATGTGGTGTTCCCCAAGGATCTGTCTTGGGCCCGATAATCTTCACAATGTATACTAAGCCGTTAGGCAAACTTATTCATGGTGACAATCTGCTGTATCATTTTTATGCTGATGATTCTCAGCTCCTTGACAGCTTCAAGCCACTTCCGATCGATCAAAATGCCATCATTAAGAATCTGGAAGGGTGTCTTGAAAATGTCAAAAAATGGATGTCATCCAATATGCTTAAACTCAACGATGAAAAGACTGAGTTTCTTCTGGTGGGTCCTGCCAGCAGACTTAAGAAATGTGACATTCGAAAGATCAGCATTGGAAACACCGAAATTCCTATGTCTAAATCTGTGAGAAATCTTGGAATTCTTGTCGATTCTCGTCTCAGCTTTGAAAACCATGTGAACAACATTTGTAAAATATGTCATTTCCATCTCCGAAGGATAGGGTCCATTCGTCATCTAATAACTGAAGATGCTGCTGCAACCTTAGCTCGATCCTTCGTCCTGTCCAGAATAGACTATTGTAATTCAGTACTAACTGGTATTACGAACGAACAGATTTCAAAACTCCAAAGATTACAAAACCGTGCTGCTTACATTGTCACAAAAACTAAATCAAGATCACACATCACCCCAGTCCTGAACAAATTACATTGGCTCCGTGTTCGAGAAAGGATCAACTTTAAAGTCTTATCGTTAACATATCAATCGATAAATAAATCCGCGCCAGGTTACCTTCAAAATCTAGTATCACTGTATCAACCTAAACGATCATTAAGATCAGAAGGGAAACTATTATTAGATGTACCTGCCTATAAATTTAAATCTTTTGGGTCTAGAACTTTTCGATACAGTGCATCAATTGTTTGGAATACACTTCCAGAAAATATCCGACAATGTGAATCTCTGTCGGTTTTTAAATCCAAAGTGAAAACTTGGTTATTTAGTCACTATTATTAACACTCCAAAGTGAGAACATTTTCCAGCGCCTAGTGCATTCCCTAGTGGATTGAATAGCTGCGCGATAAAAATATCATTATTATTATTATTATTAAATTTCATTAATTACATGTATCTTATTTACCTGACACATTTTATACAATGTTCAACATCAGCAAAGGCGTGAAGATTGTAGACAGTATTGATGTAAATATACATATGCAGATCGCTGGCGATTAGTAATAGGTTGCATTTTGTACGACCTAGATAACAATTCCCCGGGAAAACAGTTCTCTTAAAAAGTTTGATCAGGCCTAGCGGAGCGCGGGGGGGACTAGCGGCGTTACCCGAGATCATTGATTTGTTGTTGGGGATTCAGGTCAGCCACCAAAGTTAGGCTAATTGGACCACAGTGAAGTTGCTGTATTCACAAACTGAAATAGCATGAAAACGCGTTTGCAGCAGTTAAATTTTCTCCCGGCGGTGGACTGTAAATAATTAATTTGTAGTCGATTGGAATTCGAGCCGGGCATCTTAATTGCTGTATTATTCAGAGGCTGGAATAGCAGGAAAACGCGTTTGCGGCCATCAAATTTTCTGCCTGTAACCTGAAATCTAACAGCCATCGAGCCCGTACGCCTACGGATAAAATTGTGACATCTAGATGATCCACTACCTGGGTATTACATGCATTTATCATACTATTTGAGTAACGAGAAGCGGCTATTTGACGAGAAGTTTTGGTCCGATTTTGAGGAAATTATGGTGTAAATGTATTGAAAATAAGTGACCTCTAGAGTTCCTATAAGATAAAAACGTGATATTTCGTACAGTCGGGCTTCGTAATCCAGAAAGTTAAGATCAATACGCGTCAATTTCGAAAGGAACCAAGATCTTTGGGATAGAAATTGCAACCTGCACAAAACGTGATTTTCGTACAATCAGAGGTTATAATCCAGGAAGTTACAATCCGATACGCGCGAATATGGAAAGGAACCAAACATACATTTCAGATTTCATCACAATTGGATAAAAATTGTGACATCTATTATGTTCGTAAGTTAATAACTTGACAATTCGTATAATCAGGGGTCATCATCCATGAAGTTATGGACCGATACATGTCAATTTCAAAAGTAACAAAACCGAGATCTTTGCATTTTTTTTTTTGTCAAGTTTAGCATCACAGAATTTTGTTCTTATGGTATGTGAGGTAAAAAAATAAATAAATTTCACTTCATTGTTAACTACATGTAATTCTATTAGCCAGAAAGCGTCTCCGGCGATCTGAATCCCCAAGAGCTTTCGGGGCCTAGGTGGCCCCTGGACCCTCGCCTAATGAACTAGGATAGTAGCTCCCCCCTCCCCCATTAAGAATTGCTTCCGCCGGTCCTGTTAGTGGGTGACGTAGGCAGGCGCGGATCCAGAGGGGGGCGCACCCGGCGCACGCCCCCTCTATTTTTTGAGGTGGCGAAATTTTTTAGTTTTTTAGTTCCATATATTCTCGCGAGAAAGGAGAACGAAAAGTTGGAAATCGTAATTTACAGTACTAGTACGAAATAAGTCCTTGTGGGCATTTTTTACACTCAAAAATCACGGTTCCGAGCTTTGCACTCACAAGCTGGTGCAGCACGCCCCCTCTTTCTGAAAATCCTGGATCCGCCCCTGGTAAGGGTTGTGTCACTCCGCCTAGATCCGCCCTTGTTATTCTTCAGATATAAAAAATTGTAACGTAATTTCAAACCAGTTTACTGAAGACATTAAAGTAAATAATAATAAAAAACATTGTCTCCTCTTGCTGAAATGTATCACATGATTTTACAATATACCATATTTCATCACAGGAATGGGATGTGTTTTAAAAATTTGACTTTCTGAGTTTATTCATGTTTTTCAAATTCTAGTTAATTTTTTTTAGTTTCTTCCTATATGGAGCTAACAAAGCTTTAATTAACATCTCGAGTACAAAAGGTTTTACGGCTTGAAATATTTGATCGGGATCCCCCAAAACACAACTATTTAATAACGCTTTTGGGGAAACCACCATGTTGATTGAAGCTTTTCTAGGTCCTGGGTTATAATTTCATACAGGAAAAAACTAAATAAAAGATCAAGAATTTTGAACATTTTATTTCCCCAAAAGCAGACATGTGCGATATTGAGTGCTGTTAATGATTAGTTTATTTTCATGTACTCAATAAACTGGTTAGATCTGTGACAAGGTCATCATCGTTTATTTAAAGAATTACAATGGCGGATCTAGGTAGAGGGGCATTCGCCATACCCCCCACCCCGACCCTCATAACACAATTCATTTCCACCCTTTTTAATAAAATCACCAAACAACAACATAGCGCAACAGTTTCTGTCTATTCTAGTGAGTTTTGATAGTCTAGCCCAGTGCTTCTCAGCGTGGCTAAATCTATATGCAAAAATGGCTCAAAGTAAATAAAGCAAAGCACAGCTATGAACTTATTTTATTACAGTGTTTGGAATTTTATCAGTCAAATAGCTAGCTCCTTTAGTGAGAAATTTACGTTTCGCGGCACATTTATGACGATCTCGTGCCAAAACTGTGTTCCGCGTCATACTGGTTGAGAATCACTGGTCTTGTCTAACACAACCCTGCCTCTCCCAGCGCAAATATAGCAGGACCCCTACACTAACAATAACACGAAAGGTATTCCCGGGGAATTATAATCTAAGCCGTATTATATGCAACCGTGCAGCAATTGCCAGTCATATTCAGTGAATGTTGCATTAAAGTTGACACAATCTTCACACCTGTACTAGTGATATAAATGGCGTATAAAATCTGCACATCGTGCTGTTATAAACAGAAAGTTTAAGGTAAATATAATATGTAATTAATGATATTTGAATTTCAATGGACCTAAACAAAATAAACCAGCACCTTGGTAATTTTGAGACTAAAATATGATAATTTTCAATACGAAGTAAGAAAACATTGTTCATTAATAACAGTGTATCCTCCTGTTGTTCTTCAAATCCCAGCTGTCATAGATTGCTTCACGGTTTGAACCCTATTTCTATTACTGTCCGAACGGCTATACACCCTTACGTTCTCGAACCCCCGCACATCATAAACAGACATCAAAATATCAGAATTTTTTCAAGGTCCACGCCGGGATTCGCGCTCAGGATATTTCAGTCCCTATCGCTCAAACCCCAAATATTCACAAGGACATTAATTTGTTTAGAAACACTCAATTTACAAACTTTAAATAGTCTTCCAACTTAATTAAAAGAATTTAATTCAGTCCACGGTGAAATACTTTAATTGTTACTTATGCACAGTTATCAAAAGCACTTTAGTTGTTGGTGGTCTTGTTATTTGATGACAAACTTTATATCCGATAAAAGTTCGACTAGGTAAATCTCTTGTACAACATGATATTTGCTAAAACAACAAGCCAACAGTGAGGCTGAGTCCCCCGCCGAAATCCCAAAATAAATAGATGACACATTAATTAATCGTATATACACTACGTTTCATCACTCTCTATCAGATATAATCAAGATTATCTTGTCCCAAAGCATCGACCAATGAAATTGATTAGCTCTGCTTAGCTTATGCTCGAATGTTAATCATTTATCTCAGTCACGACATTCACCTGATAAACATTACATTCTACCGCAAATCCGCAATTAAAAGCAGAGTTGTTATGTTCCAAAGTCTTAAACAATCAAATTGTTTATCACTCCTTAGCCTGAGTAAAACATCCTCACTATCGAACTTAGTCAGGGTAATGATATAATAATAATAAATTATGAATTTGTTGAGCGCAATTCTTTCCAGTAAACTGCTCAAGAGCGCAAGTCATATGTTTCATCGCTCTCACTTCATTATAACCAAAGTTATTGTGCCCCAAAGCATCAACCAATCAGATTGCCCATCTCTGTTTACTGTAAGCATAACATGTTCATCGTCGAACTCCATCAAGGCATTCACCTAATGAACGCTATAACATAATGACATATGTCATAGAGGCGTCCTGCCATATTAAAATACGTGTTAGTGATTGTAACATAAACCTGTCGCTATCAATACCCGGCTGGAGATCTTGGTAGTATTCCTTATGTCATTGCGTAACTATAATTTGTTGTTGGCATGCCTTATCTAGCTTTCTTTATCTGATAAACTATATTGAATGTTAAACCTTCATATGATGCTTGATACATTAGACAGATGTCTAATGAGCTCCTTTGTCTGGAATACGTTTATAAACTCAGAACAGAAACGAATCTTTAGGCAGGTCCAGGAGGCCATGCTAGGCGGGCGCCTAGGTAAGGTACCTCAGGAGTACTATAGTCAGGTCTAGGAGTCGGAGACGAGACGAGTGCTTCTGGAGTTAGCACACTCATGCTAAGCCAAGCTAAGACATTCGACTCCCTCCATTTAAGTTAGTTCTACGGTCGTTTACGTCACGATGTTTGTACCTATTGTAAGAAGCAGAATAAAACCATTATTAGAAGTATATACCAGTGTTGTCATCCAAGAACCTGATTTAAAGAACTAATGTAATACTGTCACATATTAATTGATGCCGTCTGACCAGAGCAACGATTGAAGTCCTAACCACTAGAAGTTCACAGATCACAGTTATTTGTATATAAAAAGGTGAGTCTCTTTCTAAATTCTAACCATGGCTACGGTGAATTCTGACATAAGTGCTATGTTTAACAATTTAACTGGGGAAATAAGCGGGTTGTCTTCAACACTTAAGCATCATGGAGTTACTCAGTTGGTTCCAACATTTTCTGGAAATCCCGAATTTTTTACTAGTTGGATCAAAAGTATTGAGAAATATGCCCTTTTAGCTGATGTCCCTGACGAAAAAATTAAATATGTTGCATATCAAGCTAGCAGTGGAACAGTTAGTGATTATTTATCCCGTCATATCCCTCTACACCCTCAGGACCCCTGGAATGACGTAAAAAAAGAATTAGCTACCCGTTATGACGTCGTAAATGATGCTCAATTCGCCCTAAGTGTTTTACAATCAGCTAGGCAATTAGGCGATGAAAACGTACAAATTTTCGCCGAAAGAATTATCTCTTTGGCCACGAAAGCGTTCTCCACAGCGGAAATGGACCTTGCCCCAAATAGTAATGGGAAGACCCGATATTTACGGTAGAGAGTTTTATTTGTAATACCCCAAAGTTTTAATGGGAAATGCCCCGATATGTAACGGGAGAAGTTTATGTTAAGTGGTTTAACCCCAGGAGGGTTGTGCTCGGATTTAGAGCGAACGTATTGTCTTGTTTTGTGTTGTGTTTAAGAATTATAGAGATAAACCGTTAGTTCTTTCAAAAATATCTTATTTAAGATTGGTTAAATGTGTTCAGATCATTCATTATTCTTGAGACAAAACAATATGACTCCCTAATTTCAATTGTAAATATCCTTAGATCGTTATCTAAAGTCAAGTCTGTTCCACTTGCTAATTTGATTAACTATTAATTAAGTTCACTCCATGATATGATACGCAGATGATCAAACTTCGGCACGGGGAGCAGTTATAATACTTTTCATAGCACGTCATAACACGCCGTTTTGCCAGACGGTATGGAAAATGAAAAGACTACCGGTCAACAACAATAGTTGAACTA
This sequence comes from Patella caerulea, assembly GCA_036850965.1. Classification (NCBI taxonomy): domain Eukaryota; kingdom Metazoa; phylum Mollusca; class Gastropoda; family Patellidae; genus Patella; species Patella caerulea. Next base: position 42,498,755 of record JAZGQO010000008.1, read on the forward strand.
AACGGAGCAGGGAAAATTCTGACCCCTCAACATTACTGGAACGAGGAAGGGCATCATATGTACCCCACCCCTACAGTTGGCTACGACAGTGCAGTAGCGGTCTCAGAAGATAATTAAAGTAGTTTGTGTTCGTGATTCCAGGATCTCGTTTGTTTTTATTATTGACTCGCGTGTGTGACCGATTGTGTGTATATAACTTTTAAGTTCGTGTGTTTTTCATTGACCTTTTCATTTTGTTTAAAGACATTTTTGGATATTATGACATTTTACAAGTATATATAACTTTTAAATTCGTGTGTGTTTCATTTACCTTTTCTTTTTGTTTATAGACATTTTTGTATACGACATTTTACAAGTGTTGTTTGTATTTATATGTCTTTTCATTCTTATTGTTGTTTTTATCTTTTAAGATTAGGGTAGATATTATCGATCCCAGTTATATTCAAATTTGTAAAGGCTTAAAAAAAACATTTCATATTTTTTTCTAAAAAGAGGGATAGGTATATAACATAATGACATATGTCATAGAGGCGTCCTGCCATATTAAAATACGTGTTAGTGATTGTAACATAAACCTGTCGCTATCAATACCCGGCTGGAGATCTTGGTAGTATTCCTTATGTCATTGCGTAACTATAATTTGTTGTTGGCATGCCTTATCTAGCTTTCTTTATCTGATAAACTATATTGAATGTTAAACCTTCATATGATGCTTGATACATTAGACAGATGTCTAATGAGCTCCTTTGTCTGGAATACGTTTATAAACTCAGAACAGAAACGAATCTTTAGGCAGGTCCAGGAGGCCATGCTAGGCGGGCGCCTAGTTAAGGTACCTCAGGAGTACTATAGTCAGGTCTAGGAGTCGGAGACGAGACGAGTGCTTCTGGAGTTAGCACACTCATGCTAAGCCAAGCTAAGACATTCGACTCCCTCCATTTAAGTTAGTTCTACGGTCGTTTACGTCACGATGTTTGTACCTATTGTAAGAAGCAGAATAAAACCATTATTAGAAGTATATACCAGTGTTGTCATCCAAGAACCTGATTTAAAGAACTAATGTAATACTGTCACAACGCCTACACCAAGTTTGAACATTCTAGCTGAGTGTGGAAGGAGGGTTATTGTGTTCCAAAGTCTCGGCCAATGAAATTGTTTATCGCTCTGCTTACCCTGAGCAGAAAATGCTCATTATCGAACGTAGTCAAGGTATTGATGTCATGCAACTATACACCAAGTTTCATCACCCTCACTTAATTCGAACTAAAGTTATCATGTCCCAAAGCATCAACCAATCAAATTGCTTATCTCTGCTTACCCTGGCCGGAAAATGCTCATCTTCGAACTCCTTCAAGGCATTGACTTAATAAACACCTATACTAAGTTTGAACATTCTAACTCAATTAGACGGACATACAGATAGACAGTCAGACAGACAGACAAACCCATTTTAATAGTCCCCTGCTTTCTTCGAATGTCACCTACACATTATTTTTATAAGATATGTTTGGTTTTATTCACACACCGTCTAATACATCTTGGAACACAGGTCTCAATTTCCTGTTGAAGACTGAAGGGTTTAAGTTGTTTGTAAACGTATCTCATATGTTGAGTTAGCTGCTCGGGCTCGGCCCAAGGGTACAGGATTTTAACACAAAATTAATCATGTTTATTCTCCTAAATGTCATCGTTATTGGCCCTTTAATATACCTCCGTTGAACGACAGTGCAAACACACTTCCATATCATAATATTGCTTATGAGAACAAACTGTTGAATTTATTTTTTGATCTGCTGTAAATCAGCTGCATTGAGAGAAAATAATTCACTCTCAGAAGAATGTGGATTGCTGGTCTGGAATTAATCAGTGTCCCTCTGAAAGGTGAAAATTGAAATATCGGTCTGTAATATATCGAAGGAGTTGGCGAGTTGGGATGGCCTAGTGGTCTAGAGTGCCGCGCTTCGACCTCTAGCTGGCCGGTCACTTATGGCTTGCGGCTGTGGTTTCGATCCCTGGTGTGAGCGTATGTGGCATGGAGATAGGGGCGCCTTCTCAACCTCGTGGGTTTCCTCCGGGCACTCCGGTTTCCTCCCACTACTAAAGACCCCTACGCGCAAGCGAATTATTGAAATAAAATTAAACCATATGTTAGTCCCGAAATGACCTAGTTTGTGTTGAGTGGACGTTAAACCCCATTTCTCTCTCTCTCTCTTTATCGAAGGAGTTGGGGGTTCCTTAAGGTTGATCCCCACCCCCACCCAACGGGGACTAAAAACCCGTGTGATTAAAGACGATGGCGTGGCAAGAGATAAACTTATAGTCGTTGGGGTGGGACGAGGCACTGAGGTGCCTTCTACGCCGTGGCGTCGCTGTCCGGGCAAAATGTCCCTCATAATACACTATGGCGTAAGCCCGTCGCGGACACAAGTGTGTAGGATGATGGCATGAATCGATTAGGTATTAGTTTGTGTGTTCGCTTGCGTACCGATGCAAGATGTCTCTAGTATTAGATATAACATGGTCCATGTACTTTAGAGATTTCAAGGTACTTTCCACTAGTTGATAGTTAATCTGAATATTTAGATAAGATAACGATCTTCGTACCCGATACTAATTCACATCTCCGACAAAGAATGTGTTGTGTACAATAATTTATATATTAGTGTTATATTGTTCATTAACAAGAAGTCCTATATTTTAATGCACAGAAATACAACACAAGTCAATCTTGCAAACGATGGTTCACCAAAAAATGTTCCCATGACCTGATCTCACCCGGAGTAATAAAAATACACAAATAAACGGATATGCCTTGATTTTAACAAAGATATTGAGGAGTAAAAATAGCTGTTCCGAAACTAGATATGAAAAAGACTTCCCTGTTGATCTCAAAACGCATTGAATTATGTCCTTGGCCTTTTCTCTCCCTCAGTCTGAGGACAAAAAATGTTATGACATGACGTTGGCTATTGCATGTGACACAATTCATTTTGAAGATAGTAGCTTTACAGTGAACAGTCATCTACGACCTTAAACTGAACGGCAGTGTGAAGTTGAATCGTTATTCACCAATAACGAATAACGAGGTGACTTGCCTCGTTATTGGCGAATTACGAGTCAAATCACCTCGTTATTCAACTTTACATTCGGGATTTTAATATGCAGCTAGCCATCACTAGAATGATGGATTACAAGTTTCTCCAAGTAGTATAAAACACAGTAAAACGACCTTTAAACCAAACACAGTCCACATCGTTATTCAACCAGCGAATAACGAGCTGTTTTTTTATTCGTTTTTCACCTCGTTATTCGAGATTCACATATAACGTGTTCATGTATCTTTAATGAAGATATATCAGGATTTATTTCTAAACGATCATTAGACAAAATAGAATAAAGGATTGTAAAGTATCCCCTAGCAGTAAAAAGCATATTAAAAGACGTGTAGTCCGTAAATAAACCAGATTGCTATTCAAGTTGTGAATATCGAATAACGAACTGTTCGTTATTCGTTTTTCACATCGATATTCAGGATTCTCATATAAGGTATCTTTAATGAAGATATTTCAGGATTTAATTCTAAAGCCAGGCGCAGACGGGCAACTTTTTCGAGCATCTTTCAGGCAACAATGAAATCGCTGGTCGTTGAAAGAAAAAATCGCTTGTCTGCGCCAACGGGCAACAATAGTTGTCTGCTGTTGCGCCGAGTTTCCAAATATCAAACATGTTTGATATTCGAGAACAGAAAATCGCTCGTCGCCGAGAAATTGTTCATCTGCGGCGGTAGGCAACAAGCAACTGGTTAATGGCCAATTAGCGAGCGCTCTACTGTCATGTGGTACTCCAAGATGGCGGCGTCGGAACAGCTAACAACTGTTGTTGTATGTACGGCGCCATTTTGAATGATCACGTGATATCGGCATTCCGGATACATCCAGAGAAAAATTGCTTCACGTTGCCAGTCAGCGCACACGGGAGACCTCAAGTTAACCAATTGCTCGGAGTTGCCAGTAGTTGCCTATTGCAGCAACAAGCGACGAAAAGTTGACCGTCTGCGCCAAGCTTTAACGATCATTAGACAACAATAGAATAATGGATTGCAAAGTATCCCCTAGCAGTAGATAACATATTAAATGACGTATAGTCAGTAATTAAACCAGACTGTTATTCAAGAGGTGAATAACGAACTTTGTTATTCATTATTCACCTCGTTTTTCGGGATTCACATATAATGTATATTTAATGAAGATATTTCAAGACTAATTTCTAAACGATCATTAGACAACAATAGAATAATGGATTGAAAGGTATGCCCTAGCAATAGAAACATTAAATGACGTATAGTCGGTAAATAAATTAGATTAATATTCAAGCGGTGAATAACGAACTGTTTGTTATTCATTATTCACCTCGTTATTTGGGATTCACATATAATGTAACTTTAATGAAGTTAATTCAGAATTTAATTCTAAACGATCATTAGACAACAATAGAAAAATGGATTGGACAATCACGCTATTTTACCGACATTTCGCCTAGTAGTTTGGATGCAGCAATGGCGGGTGTGGCGCCAGGCAGGGTAAGCTTACTCTTCTAGACACCTGTTACCCTTTGCCGTGTATTTTGTACACGGGGAGCAGTCCATTTGCTGATTACACTATTTTGCCTATAACGTTTTTTAGGACTTCGAATTCTGTCTAATGAGTTTTTTTTTCTAACACTATTTATTCAGTAAATAATTTACATGATATAAATATAATATATATAAATCTGGGATCTGAAAACAAGCCAAGGGCTTATATAAATTCATCTAATGGTTTGGATTGTTCTTACTTGGTTTTATTTTATTGCAGTAGAAAGCATTAAATGACGTCTAGGAGAGAAATGGGGTTTAACATCCACCCGACACAAACTAGGTCATTTCGGGACTAACATATGATGGTTTAATTTTATTTCAATAATTCGCTTGCGCGTAGAGGTCTTTAGCAGTGGGAGGAAACCAGAGTGCCCGGAGGAAACCCACGAGGTTGAGAAGGCGCCCCTATCTCCGTGCCACATACGCTCACACCAGGGATCGAAACCACAGCCGCAAGCCGGCCAGCTGGAGGTCGAAGCGCGTCACTCTAGACCACTAGACCATTCCATTAAAGATACATGAACACGTTATATGTGAATTTCGAATAACGAGGTGGAAAACGAATAACACACAGCTCGTTATTCGCTGCTTGAATAACAATGTGGACTGTTTTTGGTTTAAAGGTGTAATACCATGGGTCTTTTCTGTCTGACGTGGAGAGCAGACCTTTGGTAAACCGGTCGCCACATTCTACGTATGACCCATGCATCTTTTCTTACTACATATTTTCGTTAGCCTTGTGGTCGTCTAAAATTTGTCTCTCCTTCACGTTGTGTTTACTTCTTACTGGTTTCTTAAGACGTTTGTCTTCTTCAGTTATAAAAATGCAACAGTTCGTTTTTACCTTTTATGTAGCATATTACAATTACAGTCAATACTATCTAAACTCTTCTCAACCTAGACACCTCGCGGTGTCTAGGACTTTTAGATGGTAACCCTCTGGAATCTAATCGAAGTCTGATTTAAAGACATACTATAGTTTCCTTTATAGCCGCAAGGGTATCACGCACAGTCGTGCATGTTCATGACCATGAACCTGTAAATTCAACGAAATGATTGGTTAAATTAAGCCAAATGATGCAATAGGAATATCTCGAATCACATGCATTTTGTTGAAAGATATAACCAGTTTGTTATGGTTCTATACCTTTTTTATATAATAATATGTCCATCACTGACTAAGTTGATTTTAGTACTTTAAGTACATATATGTGAATATGTTAGAAACATAAAACTATATCTTATCTCCTCATTCCTTGTCTATAATCTTTAGAAACAATGTCACCACGACTATATTGCTACAAAGGTGGTTTTGAAAAACAAAATATGCTGAAAACTTCAGTCATATTGCTTTACTCTGATCGGAGATATTAGCCATTCAATTTTAGGCTAGTCTCGATCGTCATCACTAACGTTCGTATGATAACAAAGTCTCGATTATCTATCTTTAATCCATCACAAAATGTATTCAAATAACTCATGGAGAGATGATTATGGTCTGGATAAATTAAAGCGAGAATTTCATATTTTTAAGTTATATTTCAAAAGTGTTTTAAAATAAAGTCTTAAAATAGATGGTATCTATAAACAGTCCTTCCTTGTTAAAGAATAATCCTATTAATCCTATAATTCACTATTAACAGTTGAGAAATTGGCAAAAATATCATTTTTAACTTCATTAAAGCCTTAACTTAGATGGTATCTATAAACAGTCCTACTTTGTTAAAGAATAATCCTATAATTCGCTATTGCCAGTTGAGAAATTGGCAAAAATATCATTTTTAACTTCAAATTCAAACGTTTGAAGATAGCTACTCCTTAGGGGAAAAAGAAAGAATAATTAGGTTTTGACTTTCGTAGAAAATATGAAATTGTCGTTTGATTAATAATTTAGAAAACATTTCAGGCCTAAAGAAAAATCTGCAATAGGCAGATTTAGCTCTTGTATACTGCATGTAACACCGTGGAAAAATACGTTTTATCGGTCTACATCTCTTCACAGAGCTGGATGTTTAAGACCATTCGTCAAAATACAAGAGGTTCGAAAACCAAAAAAGTCTTATTACAAAAAGATCGAAATCAAATATGAGTAAAGACACCTCTTTGCATCTGGTGGAAAATTGTACGAAGATTTTCATTTCAAATAAAGACAAAGGCCGCGCTGTTTAATAACGTTTTAGCAGACCAATCACTATTACCCAATGAACATTATTCGATACTGACATTGAACCACTTTCTATTGAATATCAGGATATCGTCGACATTCTCCCCTCTTTAAACCATAAAAATGCTCAGGACCCGACAAACTTAAACAGGCTGTTTTAAAAAATGCCTCAAAGTCTCTTGCTTTCCCCACTGACTGCTAGGAAATTATTCATACGTATATTAGAATCAATCTTTCATGTCTGATGGAACCTGGCACACGTCATACCAATTTTCTATAAAAAGGCGATTAATATTTATTTCCTTATTACAGACATTTGTCCCTACTAAGCTACCCAGTAAAGGATCATTCAGTTATTTAGTTATTAGTAGTGTTCCGTGACCAAACGATTGAAGCACATTTATTATCAATACACATTAATATTTGTAAAACATGGTTAATATTACAAATGTTCCCAGACATTTTGAATTGACATTGCCAGTGGCCTTTCTAAAGGGACATGGTGTGAGTGTGCATAGCATTTGGTCACGGGGTCATAAATAGTCTGTTTCCCAATTTGGTCACACGTCTTTTTGCAACTAACTAATATGTCCAATCAAGCATGTAGATATAATTCCATTCTTTTATCGCAGAATCTACAGACCGTACTACGTAAAAAGAAACATCAAACTATGAGTGATTTAGATGAAGAAAATGCGGACTACAAAGATGAAAATGCTGAGGAGGAAAATACTGACGTCGAAGAAGAAAACACTGACGAAAATCCTGACGTCGAAGAGAAAAATGCTGATGTCGAAGATGAAAATGCTGACGTCGTAGAGGAAAATTCTGACGTCGAAAATGCTGATGTCGTAGAGCAAAATGCTAACGTCGAAAAGAAAAATCCTGATGATCTATTAGATGAAGATGAAAAACGGTGAGTCCGCACACATGTTTTTTTTTTGTTTACCAACTAGAACAGGTTGGTTCCGTGTCTGGTTCCGTGTCCACAAGGTAACCCCTGCCCCATTTCTAGTTAGTGACTACATGTTCATGTAGATGAGGCCTGAAATGAAATGGGGTTTAACGTCCTACTGTTCTGTATGGCGGTATATTAGTGCCAAAATTCTAACATGCTATCGTCTAATTTCTTACTTCTGTTCATGTAATTTCTAACCTCCATTCATGTAACTTCTAACTTCCATTCATGTAATTTCTAATTTAAGACAATGTATAATCCAACTTCTTTATTTGTTCAGTGTAAATTTCAATTCTGTTCCAACTTGTTTCTATTATTTAAACGAAAAATGTCTTCTTAATAGATGCTTTACATGTTTAGCATCAACATCAACGAATTTAGAATTTATAAATTTCTGCCGAGCAACCATCATTATGAAGACGTTTGGTGTCGCCACTGCGGGCTCAACTGGGTGATTGCGCACCTGATGGGGACCATTATTTGGTATAAACGACCCATTCTTCGTTTGGTTGAAGGATGGAAGGCGTGCTGAGAGAGAGAGAGCAGGGGCGGATCCAGGATTTTCAGAAGGGGGGGGGGGGGGGCGTGCTGCACCAAGTTGTGAGTGCGAAGCCCAACCCATGATTTTTGAGTGGACAAAAATGCCCACAAGGACTAATTTCTTACTAGTACTGTAAATCACGATTTCCAACCTAAACTGTTTTTGTTCTCCTTTCCCGCGAGAATATATGGAGCTAAAAATTGTTCGCCACCGCAAAAAATAGAGGGGGCGTGCGCCGGGTGCGCCCCCCCCCCCTCTGTATCCGCGCCTGGAGAGAGAGAGAGAGAGAGGGGGGGGGGGTCACTTAGTATTAAACTCAGTATCTGTGTATGTCTATCCATAACATTACAATGTGTTAATATAGACCAACTGCATATAAATATTTATTATTGGCTCAACCGTAATAAAAATAAAATAAAATTCTCCAAATCCCGTTTAGCTTTTATTTGAAATAGAAAATGAAATGAAATGAAAGAGGGTTTAACGCCCTAGTGTTCTGTTCCGAACCGAGCTAATGGAGACGGACATACGCCACACAGTGTGCTTTAGGGAAATATTGCCCGGAGAGCGGATCTACGACCTGGACTTACATGTATATCGAAGTCTAACGGTCACGGGATCTTTTACGTGCACGCCAACATGTACATGGAACCTTGGGTTTTCATCCCATCGGAACGACAAGACACTAATAAGGGGAAACTACGCCAGAAAATCTGGATGAACTATTTTCGACCCATGCCGGGATCGAACTCCCTACCCACAGCCTAGCGAGCCTGCGTTTTATTCGAAATAGTATTTGCAAACCATACATTTATATCACGTTCAATATTGTTTAGAGGGTAGGATGGCCGAATGGTTAGCACGTGCACGCTGTAACATAAGTTCTGTCATTGAATAAACTGGCGTGGTTTCGATTTCCCGTTTTTACGTGACATGGTGCTTGTATTGCTGCTTATCATCCACTTGTTGGTGAGTTTTAAACAAGTATAATTTTCTTTACTAAAATTGGTATACAATACCAAATTAAAATACCTTTTAGACGACTGCAGAATTAGACTGATTAGTGGTGCAACGGGTAGAAGGTAGGATGATAATAAGTGCTATTCCAATTTGTTCTGAGAAGGTTTATCTATGCAATATGGGCAAAAGTAATCTTGTTCATACTTCTGTTTCTTATACTATTTCTTGGATTTCAGCATAATGTTGAATGTTCCCCACATATTGTCGTGAGATATTTATACAGAGCTACTTGAAATATGGTGAAATTCTTCTGTTCACATGAGTCACAGAGTGGCATATTGATGAAGGCGGTTTAAACATTTCCGACTTGGTTCAAATTTGGTATAAATGTTTCATCAGATTAATCGGGATAATGACAGAGTACGTTCCAGTTGGTTTGATAGTGTCCAGTAGCTTATTATGTATACCAAGTATACGGAGTGGGTTTTCTCCGGGTCCCCCGGTTTCCTCCCACTGCTAAACACTCCTACGCGCAAGCGAATTATTGAAATACAATTGAACGGTGTTAATACCGAAATGACCTGGTTGGTGTCGAGTGGATGTTAAACCCCATGTCCCCATCTCTCTCTCCCGATGTTGTTTTCAATTTTAACACTCAGGCAAGCCACTCAATCTGACGAAGAGAGAGTCGTCGTTTGTATCAATAGAATGGTCCCGATCAGGTGCTCAATCGCCAAACTGAGCACATGGTGGCGACACCAAACGACATCATAATGATGGTTGCCAGGTAGAAGTATCATAATTCTAAATTTGTTTGCCGTTCATGCTTAACATGTAATACCACAATGAAGTAGACATTCTTCGCCCCAATAATAGAAATAAGATGAAATAAAATTGATATTTACACTGAACAAATAAAGAAGTTTGATTATACATTGTCTTAATTTAGAAATTACATGAATGGAAGTTAGAAGTTACATGAATGGAGGTTAGAAATTACACGAATAGAAGTAAGAAGTTAGACGATAGCATGTTAGAATTTTGGCACTAATATACCGCCATAGTTCTGCTCCTAACCTCGGCTACTGAAGACAATACGCCATGCAGTGTGCTATGACGCTACGGCCTACTGTTATATAATTCCAACTGCCAATGTGTACAAGATACCTCGATTATTCGTCCCATCCGAACGACTAGATAGATGTCCTTGTCAGGCCCTCCGTCCTATATCACCGACAAGGTGAAATCCGATCTCCAGGCTAGAGAAACAGCGTCTTACCCCCTTGATTCCCCAAGATGATGCCTAACATTTATCACTGATACCATGTTTCCGAACATGTTGATAAGAATATCATGTTCGTATTTTTCAGAATTCTGTCCACAATCAAAGATGCCATAAAAGAACGACAGCTATCGAACGTAATAGCATTATTATCTCCTCAAGATAAAGAAATAGGTCTCTTAATGGCTGCTAAAACTGAGCGATTAGCAACTTTGATAGAACTCGTTGTTCCTGGTGCCAATGTGAACTGTGAAGATGAAGATCGGAATAACGTATTGCACATTCTTTTAAATACATATCAGAACGAAGACGAGGAGAGGAGTAGAGATGATTTGTTATTAGAGTGTGTAGATACATTGATATATGCTGGTGCAGATATCAACAAAGTTAATAAAGAAAATAAGACGCCTATATTAACAGCCATAGATAAAGACATGTTGGAGGTTGTGATTCATATGTTGGATGGTATAAGGTTAAGAACGGTTGAGCCAAATATTCACATGGGGCGTGATGCAAGATCTGGAACGTTAAACTCCAATACATTATGCTATCTTTTATCGACCCAAAGTGACTTATACAATGACAAACGCGAAGAATATGATAATGGGTCCGACCCACATGGTGAAATACCTACACGTGAAACCGATTTATTGTTAAATTGTGTAGGTAAATTGGTTGACGCTGGAGTAGATGTAAATTCAGCCAATGAAGATGGCGACAAGGCATTATTAATTGCTGCTGAAGCGGGGATGTTTAAAGTTGTGATGTTTCTATTGGATAATGGTGCGATGCTCGTCAACAAAAATGGTAATCTTTTACATATTATTTTACGTTTATTTGGATTCGACGCAGAAGAGGAGGATATACCTAAGAAGGATTTTTTATTGCCATGTGTTGCTAAATTAGTAGACGCCGGTGTAGATTTAAATGAAAAGGGCTGTGTGGAAGCTGATGATCTGATCGACGATGAAGATGAAGAAGATTTGTGTACGCCATTAATGATGGCGGCAATGCTAGGACTGTATGAAGTTGGGTTATATCTGGCGGATCATGCTAAAGCTACTGACAAATCCGAGTTGTCCAATCTTTTCTTAGTTTTATTATATGGTTATGGTAGCAAACGCTGGAGTGAACAAAATGATGGTTTCGTCTTAGATTTTATAGACAAATTAGTTCGTGCTGGATTAGATATAGACACGCCATTTAGTGATGATTCGACACTCACGCCATTAGTTCTTGCTGTCAAACGAGGAATGTTACAATTTGTCTTGGCCTTAATAGATCGGGGCATTAAGTGTCCGAATTATATTTTATGTGTCCTGTTAAATAAATATCGTATTACTGGCGGTCTTAAAAGTAGAGATGATTTGCTATTGAAATGTATAGATGCAATAGTTGACAGAAACAACACAAATCTACATTATAGGTATGACCACATTGAGACGCCATTACTAATAGCAGCTCGACGGCGATTAATCCATGTAGTAATGCGCCTGATAGATCATGGCGTTAAGGCGCGTTCTCGAAACAATAATTGTTCGAATGCTTTACAGATAATTTTAGGTAGGGGTGAATTCGATCGTAATTACAAAAAAGAAATAAAACATATTGGAGAAGATTTGTTACTACAGTGTGTAGTAAAGTTAGTAGAGGCTGGGGCTAGTATAGGCTGGCCAAATGATCACGACTGTTCAATAATGTTAGCGTCGTCTGCAGGATGGTTGGAAATTACGATATATCTTTTAGATCGGTGGATTGGTGATCATCCTGTTCATAAAATAAGCCAGGATACCATGTTACACATACTTTTAAAAAGTTATCGACCCAAAGACAGAAATGAAAGTAAAGATGATTTATTATTAGGATGTGTAGTCCTTATACTAGAAGCGTATTCAGAAGTAAATGTTACGCCTGGGGATGAACATGTAGACCCACCTCTAATGACAGCTGCAAGAAAGGGGTTATTGGAAGTTGTGATGTATCTAGTAGATCAAGGTGTTGGTGTCAATTGTCTTGATACTAACAACTGCAATCTTCTGCACATTCTGCTTAAAACAAATCGTATTAACTCAAACGACGACCGGTTATTACAATGTGTGCGAAAACTAGACGAGGCAGGAATTAATTTAAACCAAATGAATCTAGATGGAAATGCACCAGTTATGATAGCTGCTAAACGGGGATTGTTAGAGATTGTAAGATATCTGATAGATCAGGAGGCTGCTGTACATTATATCAATTCCCAAGGTAAAAATTTATTTCATATTCTAAAACTTCAGGACTGTAGTGATGGGTATCAATATACACAGATCGTTAAGACATTAATCAAGATGGGACTAGAGGTAAATCAATCGGATAATGAGGACAATACACCTTTATACTATACATATCGTCTTTTGAAAGACGGAGAACCTGACGCGATGTTGGAGTTAAGATACACTTTGATAAACCTGTTTATAAACGCTGGATGTAACGTAAATCACCAAAACAAGGCAGGGGAAAACCTATTGATGTTCTTTATAAAGAATCAAGCCCCTGTTCGTGTAATAAATTTATTGATTGGGCATGGTACTGATCTGGATGTAATAGATAACAAGGGTGATACAGCATGTAGCTACTGCGTTAAATATCACATTGATGATGGTACCAAAGTTTTTAAGCTTTTGGTAGAATCGGGTACACATCTCATCTCATCGAAGACTGGAGTAAATTTATTACACCAAATACTGATGTATAAAAGATACCAGATTTTCCTGTATTACATGGGATTGCAGTTGATTGTTGGTGGGACTACAGTTGATGGGGAAACTATGATCCATTTACTGGCTAAACTCAACCATAGTTATACTTTCAACGCCTTCTCCTGGTTGTTAAATGGAGAAATAGACATAAATCAAGGATGTTTGCACAATACGACTCCCATGATGATCGCTTCATTTCTATTCAACCGTAATTATCTTGAATTGTTGACACAAGATTCTCATATTGATACCAATTTACAAAACGACCAAGGCCATACAGCCCTCCATCTCTGTATTATTGGATTCACCATTTTAAAAGAAGGCTTCAATAAGAGACACACTGGCGATGAGGTTATCACCCTTTGTAAACAGATATATCCATTATACATGGAATGTGTTGATATTTTAATAGGCTCTGGGATAAATGTTAACATTCAGGATAATAGTGGAAAAACGGCTCTAATGTTGGCAGCCATGAAAAACGATAGAGTGCTCATAAAGAAATTATTGGCGGCTGGTGCGGTAGTGGATATTTTAGATTATTCAGGAAGGTCAGCTCTACAATATTTAGATATTTACAAGAGTGTGTTTGATCTCACGTGTTTTAAACTTCTGTTGGAACGTGGAAATAATACCATTCTTGATATACCATGTATCGACGGTAACACGATAATTCAAACAGTTTTATGCTTTCCATATTTCTGGGATCCTCGTGACGTTGTCATGCTTGTCAAATATTTAGTAGCCGAGAATTGTTGCCTACAGAGACTGGAAACGACGACGAATGAAAGTAGTTTTAAACTTATTGATCTTGATGAATTTAGAGACCGGGAGAGAGATCGATTGAGGCAGTTGCTATATATTAGTGGCGCTCCAAAAGAACAAGTTTTGCTGGCTCTGGACTTTGGAGATGACAACACTGGCGACAACAATCAAGATGAAACATTTTACTCTCGACCAGCTGAGCTATTTCATACTTTTTCTAGCAATTTATCCCTAAAATCCATCAGTAGGCGAATCATAAGACAACATCTTGGTTTGGGTATAAAAGAGAAGATAAAGAAAATAGACCTGCCTCGAGAACTGTATGATTTCCTTCTACTGAACGACATCCTTGATCCAAAATATTTTGACGTGAAATTATTCGATGATGGTTTAAGTGAGTACGATGAGGACGATTTCGTTTCTTATGACGTAGATCAGGACAGAGATGATGATTATAGTCAATTTAATTATGAATATTTCACTTTGTCTACCGACGATGAATTAAGAACATTATATGACGAGAATTGTCAGGTAATAGGTCAAGAAGATGATGATAAAAATGATGCTGATGATAGCTGTCGTGGTGATGATGATAATGATGATGATGATGATGATGTTGATGATGCTGATACGGGGAGTGATGAGGACTATGGTGACGAATATGGTTCTGGTGACGACTTTTACGATGAGTATGACGAGGAAGGTAATACCGATAGTGAATATGATAGTTTTGATGACGGCTATGACGAGTTGGGAGTTGATCAAGGTAATGATGCTGTTGATGATGCTGAGAAGAAGGAAGATGATAATAAGGATGAGGAATATGACAAGTTGGGTTTTTCTGATGCGGACGATTATGTCGATAGTGAAGATGACAGTGTTGATGATAGTAATAGTAAAGGTGATAATAATGATGATGATGGTAGTGAGAGCGGTGAGGGTGCCCAAGCTGATAGTCGAAGGGAAGCTAGTGGTAGTGTTAATTATGGCTGTGAATTTGGTAAGGATGCCCATAATCGAGGCGATTGTAGTGGTAGAGCAAATGGTAGTGGTTGCCATAATGGACGAGGGGCTGGTGATCGACAACAGTTTAATAGTAATGGCAATAATGATGATAGAAGAGAAGCTTGCTATAGTGATGATGATGCTTATGATGACTGTGAAGATAGCGACGAACACGATGATGACAGTGGTGATAATAGTGACAGTAGTGATAATAGTGAAAGAGATTATGGCATTAGTGAACCTTGGAATGATGACCATAACCGAGAAGAATCTAATGGCAGTGATGATAACCGAAAAGAAGCTGTTGATATTGAGAAAGGTCCACGACAAGCTAGTGTTGGTGATGGTAATAATCGAAGAGCCGAAACTGATTATGATGCTGGTGTTAATCAAAAGGGAGTTTGTGGCAGCGGTGATGATAAAGATGAGGATGATGATGACGACAAGGATGAGGATGATATTGAAGCTTGTCGTAGGGATGATGACGTGGTTAAAACTGCTGTTGTTAAAGCTGATGTTAGTGAAGCTGGTGGTAGGGATGATGATGGTGTTAAAGCTATTTTTAGTGATTCTGATGATGTTGTCAATTCTGTTGTTAGTGATGATGATGTTAGCAAAGCTGGTGGTGATCATGATAGCGTTTAATCTGCAGTTAGTGATGCTAATGATTGTGTGAAAACTGTTGTATTTGTTAAAGTTATTATTATTAAGCTTTCATATGTATTACATATGAAAGCTTATTGTTTCTGTTAAAGTTATTATTAAGCTTTCATATTTCATATGAAAGCTTATTGTTTCTGTTAAGATTATTATTATTATTTTTTTTGTGTGTTTTCTGCAAATCGGATTTCTCAGAATCTATCCATAGGATCTTTCTGAAATTTTGACCTACCCCCCCCCCCCAAAAAAAAATGGGGTGCGAACCTTGATTAAATATATTTTCGAAACGTTTTACGAATCCGAAATCACCGAATTTTACGAACGAAAAAAATGACAATGCATAGTCGTAACTTTGTTATTTTTTGACCGATTTTACTAATTCTTTTTTCTTTGAATACCTTTAAAAAAATCATTTTCATCTGCAGTTTCACATTTTCGAATTTCGAAAATTCGTCGCTGTGATTTCGAACCGGAAGTTTAGACCAATTTGACAACTTCTTTAATAGTTGTACGATTTTCATGAAATTTAGTATCTAAGTAGATCTTACCGATGTGACTTCAAAAATATAATTAGAAATTATCTCCCCTTGACGAAATTAAGGATCAAAATTTTCAAAAAAATCATCGAAATATAGGTCAGTTTGTCGATCGAACCGGAAGTGCCGCCATATTTAAAAGTGAAAAATCAATAAGGCTTTTTTGCTATTTTACTTACAGACTCGGGAGTTATATTTTCTGAATCCTTGTAGGAGGGCCTAAAAAATGTCGCGAATAGAATTTTGATTTCGGTCACGTGATGGTCACCATTTTGAATTGAAAATGAAAAATAGAAGCAATTTGAAGGGTCGGGACTTTGGAACACAATTACTCTCCTTCTAATTAAGCTAGAATGTTCAAACTTGGTGTAGACGTTCACTAGGTCAATGTTATGATTGAGTTTAAAGATCAGCATTTTCTGCTTAGGGTAAGCAGAGATAAGCATGTTAATTTGTTGATTCTTTAGGGCACGATAACTTCGGTTATAATGAAGGGAGGGCGGTGAAACTTTTGTCAATAGAGAGTCTAATAGCTAGCCTGTTGTGTGAAATCATTGTATTATTTTTTCTAAATATCAGGGATAGCCGAAAAAGAGAGATTGAAAATCCAAAATTTTTACAATTTGGAGCATGTTTAGAGGTCTTTCTCGTAAAGTCAACATAATATTTTTGGGGAACTTCTTCTACAAAGAGTCTTATTGGTAGTCTTTTATATGAAACCATCGATCAACAGTCCAACATATCAGGAGTAGAAGAACAAAAGGATCGAACATTGAAAACGGCACCCTTTCATTGTTAAGGGAAACATGCAGTGTGGGTGACTACCATCTACACATTTAGTCATCGTATAGAGCTTATTCAACAGTATCGAATTCCAACTGCTTAGGGATATTTTACGTGCACTCCAATGTGTACACGGGACCTTGGTTTTTCGTCCCATCCGAATGACTAGACAGCTGTGCTTGTCAGGCCCTCCGTTCGGCCTCACTGACAAGGGGAACCACGCCGGGAAATCGAGATGAACTTTCTCCGTGCAGAACTTTCAATTCAGGCGAAAACGTTTATTGCATACGATTAAGCTGGTCAGTTGGAGCTTATTTTCAAAAGTTTTGTAATAATCGGTTGGTAATTAGGGTACCGTGCACATTAAACTGTTAAAACAGAAAATTTCGCCCGGTTGAAATGTTTCTTGCTATAAGTCAGCATTTTTCTGAATTCAGGGAGGCTGAATGGTTAGCATGTGCGCACTGTATTGTAACGTCTGTCATTGAGTCAACGGGCGTCGTTTCGATCTGCAGGTTGGACGTGACATGAAGTATGATGTCCAACCTCGTGGGTTTTCTCCGTGTCCTTCGGTTTCCTCCCAACGGCTAAAGACCTGTAAGCGCAAGGGGAGTTTTTAAATAAAATTAAAAAACATATGTTAGTCCCGAAATGACCTAGTTTGTGTCGAATGGACATTAGGCCGCATTTCTCTCTTTCTCTTTTATTTTTAAAGTTTTGTAATAATCGGTTGGTAATCAAAGGTACTGTAAAAGTGATAAAACAGAAAATTTCGCCCGGTTGTAATGTTTCCCACTTTAAAGTCAGCAATTTGCCGATTTTAAGGGGCAAACGTTTATTGCGAACGCTTAAGCTGGTCAGGGGGAGCTTATTTTTAAAAGTTTTGTAATATTCGGTTGATAACTAAAGGTACCGTGCAAATTAAACTGTTACAATAGAAAATTTGGCCCGGTTGAAATGTTTCTCGCTGTAGGTCAGCAATTTGCCGATTTTAGGGAGGTTGCGTGGCCGAATGGTTAGCACGTGCGCTCTGTATCATAACGTCTGTCATTGAGTCAACTGGCGTTGTTTCGATTTCTTGGTTGTACGTGACAAGGAGTATGGTCGCCTGTCCAACCTCGTAGGCCGTAACCGCCGCTGCCCGGGTAAAATTTCCCTCATTGCACACTTTATGGCATATGCCCGTCTTCATTAGTCCATTTTAGGAGCAGAACAGTCGGACGTTAAACCCCATTCAATTTCATTTCATTTTCTCTATGTTGCTTATTTATTATAGTGGATAAATATTTTTCTGGTTCTAGCAATTATTTAATTTCTGCATAGAAATCTTGCTTTGGCCAGTTTTTTTATTGCAGAGTGCCATTCTTGTTTAAACAAACATGATCCTTTGTTTAAAACATGCTTAAGAAGTCGTCACGATTTCCTACTTATAACCAAACATATTGGAAATATTAGTCTGCCATTATTAAATCCTAATTTTATTGGTCTTATTTAAAATTAAACTTTCATCTAACTATGAACAACCCTTAACGTGTCTCTTTAAAACTATTAAGTACTCTAAAACAGTAGCTCAACCTTTTGACCTAAACTCATTAATTTACCATTTTGTTGTGAGCGACTTCTTATTCTTCCTATATGACATATTGCAAGTGTCTAATTTCAAAGGGGGGTTGGGTGCCTGAATGGTTAGCACGCGCGCCTGTCATTGAGTTAACTAGCGTGTTTTCGAATGCCCGATTGTACGTGACAAGGAGTAAGGTCGCCTGTCCAACCTGACATTTTTAATTTTTTTTCCCGCCATTTTCATTTCATTTTCTCATCCGTCTCATTACAGTAATACAAGTTTCAGTTATTTCCCTTTAGTTTTCAGATTATTGTTATGCCTGGGTGCAATGTTTCATACTATATTTAGACTTGTAACTTCGTGAGTTTTTGACCAATTTTAATAATTTTTTCTTCTTATCCTTTTATTTAGGATACTTGATACAATCAATGACACATGACGATGAATATGAAAGCTTTCATATCTGCATGGGACAGTAGCAGATCTAGTTATTATTTTTTTTTTGTGTGTGTTTTCTGCAAATCGGATTTCTCAGAATCTATCCATAGGATCTTTCTGAAATTTTGACCTACCCCCCCCAAAAATGGGGTGCGAACGTTGTTTAAATATATTTTCAAAACGTTTTACGAATCCGAAATCACCGAATTTTACGAACGAAAAAACTAACAATGCATAGTCGTAACTTTGTTAATTTTTGGCAGATCTTACTAATTCTTTTTTCTTTGAATACCTTGAAAAAAATTATTTTCATCTGCAGTTTCACATTTTTGAATTTCGAAAATTCGTCGCTGTGATTTCGAACCGGAAGTTTAAACCAATTTAACAACTTCTTTAATAGTTGTACGATCTTCATGAAATTTAGTATATAAGTAGATCCTAGCGATGTGATTTCAAAAATATAATTAGAAATTTTCAAAATTATCTCCCCTTGACGAAATTAAGGATCAAAATTTTCAAAAAAATCATCGAAATATAGGTCAGAATGACCTGATTTTTTTTTTGGTTACTAGATAAGTAATTACTGATTTGTACACAAAATATGAAGTTTGTCGATCAAACCGGAAGTGCCACCATCTTGAAACTTGAAAAATCCCTAAGGCTTTTTTGCTATTTTACTTACAGACACGGGAGTTATATTTTCTGAATCCTTGAAGGTTGGCCCAAAAATCGCTGGGAGCAGAATTTTGATTTAGGTCTACTGATGGATTCCATTTTGAAGTGAATATGAAAAATAGTAGCAATTTGAAGGGCCGAGACTTTGAAACACAATAACTCTCCTTCTAATTAAGCTAGAATGTTCAAACTTGGTGTAGACGTTCACTAGGTCAATGTCATGATTGAGTTTTCTGCTTAGGGTAAGCAGGGATAAATATGCTGATTTGTTGATTCTTTAGGGCACGATAACTTCGGTGATAATGAAGAGAGGGTGGTGAAACTCCTGCCAATCGAGAGTCTAATAGCTAGCCCGTTGTGTGAAATCATTGTGTTATTGTTTTTAAATGTCAGGGATAGCAGAAAAAAAGAGATCGAAAATCCAAAAAGTCGTATTTTTACGATTTTGAGCATTTGTAAAGGTCCTTTTCTCTTCAATCAACATAATATATTTGGGGAACTTCTTCTACAAAGAGTCTTATCGATAGTCTTTTATATGAAACCATCGATCAACAGTCCAACCTCGTGGGTTTTCTCCGTGTCCTTCGGTTTCCTCCCACTCCTAAAGACCCGTACGTGCAAGGGAAGTTTTAAAATAAAATTAAAAAATATATGTGAGCCCCGAAATGTCCTAGATTGTGTGGAATGGACGGTAACCCGCATTTCTCTCTTTCTCTTTTATTTTTAATGTTTTGTTATAATCGGTTGGTAATCAGAGGTACTGTAATGTGTACTTCAATGTGTACACGGGACCTTGGTTTTTCGTCCCATCCGAACGACTAGACGGCTATCCTTGTCAGTCCCTCTGTTCTGCCTCACTGACAAGAGGGAACCACGCCGGAAAATCGAGATGAACTTTCTCGGTGCAGAACTTTCAATTCACGCCAAACGTTTATTGCATACGATTAAGCTGGTCAGTTGGAGCTTATTTTCAAAAGTTTTGTAATAATCGGTTGGTAATTAAAGTACCGTGCAAACTAAAGTGCTAAAACAGAAAATTTCGCCCGGTTGAAATGTTGCTTGCGATAAGTCAGCAATTTCCCGATTTTAGGGAGGCTGAATGACTGAATGGTTAGCATACGCGCGCTTTGTCGTAACGTCTGTCATTGAGTCAACCGGCGTCGTTTCAATTTCCCGGTTGCACGTGGGTTTTCTCCGTGTCCTTCGGTTTCCTCCCACTCCTGAATACCAGTACGCGTAAGGGAAGTTTATAAATAAAATTAAAAAACATATATTTGTCCCGAAATGACCTAGTTTGTGTCGAATGGACGTTAAGCCGCAGTTCTCTACTTCTGTTTTATTTTTAAAGTTTTGTAATAATCGGTTGGTAATCCATGGTACTGGTACTGTAAAAGTGATAAAACAGGAAATTTCGCCCTGTTGTCAAGTTTTTTAATTTAAATTCAGCAATTTGCCGATTTTAGGGGGAAACGTTTATTGCGAAAGATTATGCTGGTCAGGGGAAGCTTATTTTTAAAAGTTTTGTAATATTCGGTTGATAATTTCGCCCGGTTGAAATGTTTGTCGCTGTAGGTCAGCAATTTGCCAAATTTAGGGAGGTTACGTGGCTGAATGGTTAGCACCTGCGCTCTGTATCGTAACGTCTGTCATTGAGTCAACTGGCGTTGTTTCGATTGAAATGCCCGGTTCAAATGTTTCTTGCTATAAGTCAGCAATTTTCCGATTTTAGGGAGGCTGAATGGCTGAATGGTTAGCATGTGCGCGCTGTATCGTAACGTCTCTCATTGAGTCAACCGGCGTCGTTTCGATTTCCAGGTTGCTCGTGACATGGAGTATGGTGTCCAACCGCGTGGGTTTTCCCCGTGTCCTTCGGTTACCTCCCACGGCTAAAGACCCGTACGCGCAAGGGAAGTTTTTCAATAAAATTAAAAGACATATGTTAGTCCCGAAATGACCTCGTTTTTGTCGAATGGACGTTAAGCCGCACTTCTCTCTTTCTGTTTTATTTTTAAAGTTTCGTAATAATGGGTTGGTAATCAATGGTACTGTAAGAGTAATAAAAAAGAAAATTTCGCCCGGTTGTAATGTTTCTCACTTTAAAGTCAGCAATTTGCCGATTTTAAGGGGCAAACGTTTATTGCGAACGATTAAGCTGGTCAGGAGGAGCTTATTTTTAAAAGTTTTGTAATATTTGAAAATTCGTCGCTGTGATTTCGAACCGGAAGTTGAGACCAACTTGACAACTTCTTTAATAGTTGTACGATTTTCATGAAATTTAGTATGTAACTAGACATTACTGATGCGACTTGAAAAATGACTTTTAAAATTTTTTCTAAATTATCTCCCCTTGGTGAAATTAAGAATCAAATTTTTCAAAAAAATCGTCGAAATAAAGGTCAGAATGACCTATATTTTTTTCGATACTAGACAAGTAATTACTGATTCGTACACAAAACATGGAGTTTGTCGATCGAACCGGAAGTGACACCATCTTGAAACGTGAAAAAACAATAGAACTTTTGCGATATTGCACTTACAGACATGGGAGTTACGTTTTCTGAACCCTTGAAGGAAAAACTAAAAAACGTTCAGAGCAGAAACACAATAGGGCATAGTATGTTCAATGCGTCTCCTATGTCTAAAATTTAATACATTTCAATTTCAGGATAGACGGGATACGGGTGGAATTTTTGGTATTTGAATATTTCAAAAATTCGAATTTCGCTTTTGATGTTTTTCGTGCCGAAAAAGTTGTTTACGAGTGAAAAATCACATTAATTTTGATAGATTGTGACCGATTTTAATGAATTATTTCTTCTTCTTTATATTATTTATCTGACCTATGACATGTGACAGGAAGTGACAGTGAATATGAAAGCTTTCATATCTGCATGGGACAGTAGCAGATCTAGTTATTATTATTTTTTTGTGTTTTATCCATAAATCGGATTTCTCAGAATCTAACCATAGGATCTTTCTGAAACTTTTACCTACCCCCCCCCCCCCAAAAAAAAAAATGGGTGGTAGCTGATTAAATATATTTTCAAAACGTTTAACGGATCCGAAATCACCGAATTTTACGAACGAATGCATGTGACTTACAATGCTGTAACTTTGTGATGATTTGACCTATTTTACTAAATCTTCTTTCTTTGAGTACCTTGAGACAATTACTTCAAATCTGCAGTTTTCGAATTTCGCTGTGATTTCGAACCGGAAGTTATGACCAATTTGACAACTTCTTTAATAGTTGTACGATTTTCATGAAATTTAGCATGTAAGTAGATCTTACCGATGCGACCTCAAAAATGCTATTAGAAATGTTCTTAATTATCTCCCCTTGATGAAATTAAGGATCATAGTTTTCAAAAAAATCATCGAAATATAGGTCAGAATTGCCTAATTTTTTTTTCGATACTAGATAAGTAATTACTAATTCGTACACAAAATATGGAGTTTGTTGATCGAACCGGAAGTGCCACCATCTTGAAACGTAAAAAGTCAATAAGGCTTTTTTGATATTTTACTTAACAAAAACCATCGATCAACAGTCCAAAGTATCGGGAGTACTAGAACAAAAGGATCGGAAATTGAAAACGGCACCCTTTGAAACCTGCAGTGTGGGTCATCGTATAGAGCTTATTCAAAAGTATCGAATTCCAACTGCTAAGGGATCTTTTACGTGCACTCCAATGTGTACACGGGACCTTGGCTTTTCTTCCCATCCGAACGACTAGACAGCTGTCCATGTCAAGACCCTCCTTTCTGCCTCACTGACAAGGGGGAACTACGCCGAAAAATCTAGATGAACTTTTTCGGTGCAGAACTTTCGATTCAGGCTAAACGTTTATTGCAAACGATTAAGCTGATCAGTGGGAGCTTTTTTCAAGTTTTGTAGAAATCGGTTGGTAATTAAAGGTACCGTGCAAATTAAACTGTTAAAACAGAAAATTTCGCCCGGTTGAAATGTTTCTCGCTATAAGTCAGAAATTTGCCGATTTTAGAGAGGCTGAATGGTTAGCATGTGCGCGGCTGTATCCTAACGTCTGATATTGAGTCGACCGGCGTCGTTGCGATTTCCAGGTTGTACGTGACATGGAGTATGGTCGCCTGTGCAACCTTGTGGGTTTTCTCCCTGTCCTTCGGTTTCCTCCTACGGCTAAATATCCCTACGGACAAGGGAAGTTTTTAAATAAAATTAAAAGCCATGTTATTCCCGAAAGGAGTATGGTCGCCTGTCAAACCTCGTAGGCCGTAACGCCGCTGCCCGGGTAAAATTTCCCTCATTGCACACTTTAAGGGGCATGCCCGTCTTCATTAGCCCATTTTATGAGCAGAACAGTAGGACGTTAAACCCCATTCAATTTCATTTTCTCTATGCTGCTTATTTATTATAGTGGAAAAATATTTTTCTGGTTCTTGTAATTATTTAATTTCTGCATATAAATCTTGCTTTGAACAGTTTTTTTTTTATTGCGGAGTGCCATTCTGGTATATTGCAGTCTATGACTCTTTGTTTAAAACATGCTTAAGAAGTTGTCACAGTCTCCTACTTATAACCCCAAACATATTGGAAACCATAATGTCTCAACATTGAGACAAATTGATCTGATTCTGACCAAAAGTGTGCTTAAAAGTTTTGATTTACATGTTCGCTGTGTCTAATAAAATGTCAAACAAAAATAATTGGTTGACCCTTAACTTCTTTGAGTAATGATTAAAATTTGAAGATCCAGTTATAAGGCGGGCAGTAGAGTTTTTGAAGTTTGTCGAGTGATTGATTGTGAACACAAGAAAGCAGTGAGTTGAAATTGTCCAGTCTAGAAATAATTAAAGCTTGAATTTGTGAGTTAGTAGCATCTGTTGATATATATTTCTTTATTTTACCAATGCTTCTCAGGTGAAAGTAACCTGTTTTACAAATGTTATTTATTTGGCACTCCATATTCATATTTGATTCAAAAATAGATTCAATGTTTCTAGCGGACTTCGATTGAGATATAGTACACTCTCCTACACGAACTGATAAATTGCCATCCAGTTTAGAAAGATTGGATTTTGAGACTATTACTAAATATTCAGTTTTGTCATCATTCAATTTACGGAAATTTTGATGCTACCAATACACTATTTAATGATGATTTTCGATGTATTGAAATTGGCAGGATTTGGGGGGTTAAACGAAATATATATTGTTTGTCGTCAGCACAGAGGTGATATTCAAGTCCATGTTTTCTAACCAGATTACCAAGAGATGTTGTACATAAACTGAACAAAATCGGCCAAAGAACAGATCCACAAATAGTTTGCTGTCTAGTTGATGCTTTTATATCCACACGAATAAAATAATGCTTATGCTTATATATTTTCTCCAGTGCAGAATTTCATACAATCAACGAATCCTTGCTGACAACGGTCTTGGGATCTTGCAGGCAGAAACAAACTTCATCATATTAAGCCTCTCTTAGGAGACAGGCCAAGCTCCTATCAAACTAAAAGGAGAGATGAAGTTGTTTTGTGTCACTCTCGTATAGGTCATACTGTATTAACACACATTTTCATCTTGAAACGAGAGCCGCAACCAGAATGTGAACTGTCATGTTCCTTTGACAGTTAAACACATTTTGATTGAGTGCAAGCATCTCAAACATACAAGATCAAGATATTACCGTTGTCAGTCACTACATCATTTTTTTGCCCAACCTGGGTTATATTGCGAAATGCTAAATTTTTTAAAAGAGATAGGGTTTTATTATACATTTTAATGTCTATATATATATATATATATATATATATATATATATATATATGGAATCACACTTTATTGACCGGTTCAAACCGGATTTAAATGCTTAATTTGCCCCCGTCCCACCGTGTTAATATTCTAATTTTAAATCTTAATATATATTTTTACACTTTTTACTTCAACACCATTTAAGGGGATTTTAAACCCTGTATATCTTTATTTCTCTATAGTCGGTTTATTAGAGAATAAAGTGGATATAAACAAGTTTACAACCAAATTACATAATTGATCTATTGACATTTTTTTAATCTCTTCACTTCTGTATGGTTCTATTGTCAAATTATACCAGGAAGACTATGTAAATTATTATAACCAGATTACATAATTGGTCTATTGTCAAACTATACCATGAAGATTATGTAGTTTAATGTCATTTATGTATTATGTACTTTTAACCTTTTGTTGTATGTTACTCAATATTATTTATAATCCATTGTCATGGAAATCTATTGTTCTAAGAATGTATACTATTCAAAAAAAGTAGGGGATATTTGATTTTGGGGGCATAATACTAAAATATGCAAATGACTACGAAAAAAGTCACTATAGAACCTAACAGAAGAAACATTTCCAGTTACATGTGACGCCCAAACGCACCAATAGATACTGCATGGAATGCAGGTGATGCTTGGGATCATCATGGGGGTCCAACCCAAGATTGGCACGACTCTGACTTTGAATGTTACAGTCATTGTGGCATTGAATTCCAGGGTGGAAACATCAGTTTAATTGTTTTAGTGACAAGAAAACAAATTTTGATATGCGTCGGCTTACCCAAAATGAAAGGTTACGTTCCCTTGGCATGCTACAAATCGGCACAACACAGGCGGTTGTGGCGCGGACGATGAATGTTTCTCAGTCTGTCATAAGCAGGCTATGGTCCAGATACCGTGATACACAATCTGTACAGGACAGACCACGCTCAGGTCGACAACTCAAGCCCAGGATCGATTTATCCGTACCTTGGCCTTGAGAAATCGTGTCATCACAGCAAATCAGATCAGCGCTCGTCTTCAAACAGACACTGGTGTGAGTGGCCAGACGATTCGGAATCGACTGCATGGGTCACCTTCGCGCCCGACGTCCTCGCGTGATCCCTTGTTTGAGAGATCATCCCATTCAGGCAAGACGTCGTTGGTGTAGGGATCGTCAACACTGGGATAATCGACGCTGGAGCAATGTGATGTTTTCAGATGAGTCAAGGTTCACTGTTGATTTTTTGGACAGACGTAGGAGGGTGTGGAGTCATCGAAACGAGCGCTTCCAAGACGTTAACGTCATCAGACATGATCGATTTGGGGGTGGTTTTGTTATGGTGTGGGGAGGCATCACTGTTGCTGGAAGAACGGCTTTACATGTTGTTGCAGGGCGTGTTACAGGCCAGTACTACCGGGACAACATCTTGGCAGTCCATGTTGTGCCGTTTGCACGACGTCATGGCCGCCGTTTCATCTTCCAGGATGACAACGCAAGATGTCACAGGGCCAGGATCGTTACAGGTTACCTCCAACAACAGAACATCACCACATTACCTTGGCCAGCACTGAGTTCCGACCTCTCCCCCATCGAGCATGTCTGGGACATGCTTGGAAAGAGGTTACGTCAACGTCCAGCCAATGCCCAAGAACTTGCTGCTGCGTTGCAACAGGAATGGGACAATCTGGACCAAAATGACCTTAGACGTCTCATTAGGAGTATGCCACGTCGGATCAATGCTTGTTTGGCAAACAGAGAAGGATTTACCCGTTACTGAATTTGTTGTGATGCTGTGGTAACTTTGCTGTTTGACCCCGGGTATCATTTTACACTTATAATGGTCAGTCTGTGCCTTACTTAGTCTAACGATCATTTGGAATAAATCGATGAATGTGAACTTCATTTCATTTTGTCATTTGTTTCTTCGTCAGTTTCATTAGGTGACTTTAATAACACTTAAAAATCAAATATCCCCTACTTTTTTTGAATAGTATATATATATATATATATATATATATATATATTATATATATATATATATAAGGCGGTATAGGTTATATTTCTTGAAGACGAGGGTTTAACAGCTAGTTTTCCTTTCGAATAAGCTAATCTCAACGAAAATTGTTCTCTTTTTTTTTTTTGGAACGAAGCTGTTAGTTCAAAATGTGCTATTTTATGATCACCAATTAGAATATAACAAGCTGTGCTATGTTCCAAAGTTTAATTAAATTAAATATTAATTCAAATGTACCATATCATAAACAGCTGTTACAAGGAATTCAGAATTGTAGCTTTATAGTTAGTTTTGAATCGATTTAAAAACTGGATAAATACATTGAATGATCATTCTGTGTTTATGTATTGTTTGTTTGACCTTTGAGTTAAGAACGGGAGAAAAGACCTGCGAATATTCAGGCCAATTTGCCTTCCTAATTTCAAGTTTGCGACAATCAACAGGTTAAAACACACATCATATCGATTTAAGCCAGATTCAATTCAACTGGTCAGGTTTGTGTGGCTAACGCTTCGTGTTTATCTTGTAAGAAACTACCGAAGGGGGCCACGAAGACTACCGAGAATCCCCGTATTTAAGCCCTGTCGTTATTTATTTTAGAGTGGTCTCCCTGTGAACAACAAGCTATGATATGTTGTCAAGTAAACCTCTGGTGTTGTACTGCCAGGTGAGGACCAACTCAGTGACCACCCGTTTGAGGAGTACATTTCAGGCGAGTGCATTGCTTGGAAACGGATGCTCACCTAGCCTACCAGTAAACGCTAGTCCTGAGATCTGATTTGCTCAAAGAACTTTGAAATTTAAAGTTCATGGACAGTCTCTGTTTGTACTTCAGAACATGTATGTGACGGTGTATCACAATTGTGTTTTGAAAACCATTTTTGTTGATAAATTTGATTCGTTCAATTTAAAATTAAAAAAAAAAAAGCCCTGGGCTTAATTTCAGAAGACATGTTTCATCACTGAAATGGTCAAATTCGAAATTAAGCCCAGGGCTTAAATACGACAATTTAGGTAATAAACTCAATGAACAATCATATGATAGTTATTGCCACACATTAATAGCAGCAACTACATGATTCAGTTTTTTGTTTATTGATACGACTTTGTTTTCCTTTATGTTTTGGAAACCAGGTGTGCCCGGCTTCGCCGTCATTGCTAAAGGTTTATGGCTTTTAAACGGAGTTTTGTTTTTCGTGATCATTTAACACAAAACGAATTACCTAAGAGGTGAGTAATGCCTGTTGACTAAGGCTTTCTCACGTTGCTATGTTCGATTAGAAAAGTCCCATTTATGGCAAGGTTTGGGGTATTTGTGTGGAGCTTTTCACCACAACAGTTCCACTAGATATTGGCTTTCTGAAAACAAATATATATATATATACCACACAGGCATATAAGAGGTTTGAGAGGGAATTTTTGAAAAAAAAATGAGTCCAATATCAAAATTATTCGAAGTCGAGAATCTTGTGGAAAGTGGTGCCACACAGGCATATGAGAGGTTTGAGAAGAAATTTTTGAAAAAAAAAAAAGATTATTTTTTTCCAAGTCCTATATCTTGTGGAACTCTTGTGGTAATAAACACCACAAACCCAAAACACTGTATAAACATTATTCTAAGTCGAGAATCTTGTGGAATGTGGTACCACACAGGCATATAAGAGTTAACTCTATAATACGGACGAAGACCAGTAATTCCATCAACTAATATAGTGCACCCATATACATGGCATATAGCAATCTACTTCAAGGGCTATTGTCTGTTAAAATGACCATTAAGGGACGATAACTATATTATACGGACTGAGACAAGTAATTTCATCAACGAATATAGACTGCATCTATATGTGGCAGTTACCTCTTTCGCTCTTTAATTGAAATCTTCTCGCTGACTTTTTACTCTAGAATCGAAGAAGATTATTTGAACTAACATTTTCAGCCAAGTTTTGATAAATATTCATGGTTTTGAGGCGGAAAAATCAAAATGTAAACAGACATGAATTTGGGAAATTACTTTTCAAAATGACGCCATAGCCTATTTTCATTGGCCGGGCGTTGGAGAAACTCGAAACGGTCAACATCCTGTAATATTTTAATCAGATAATTGTGACACAAACTTGGCTGAAAATGTAAATACAAACACTGGTCTTCAATTCTAGACTAATGTCAACAAAACCTGCCATGCAGAAAGGGAGGGGAGGGGGTATATATAATTGTTATAAACAGAAGAACTACATTAGTCCGGCATGAGAGCAGGGAGGTAACAGAGAGAGAAATGGGGATTAACGTCCACTCAACACAAACTAGGTCATTTCGGGACTAACATGTTTTTTAAAATTTTATTTCAATAATTCGCTTGTGCGTAGGGGTCTTTAGCAGTGGGAGGAAACCTACGAGGTTGAGAAGGCGCCCCTATCTCCATGCCACATACGCTCACACCAGGGCTCGAAACCACAGCCACATGCCAGAGGTGATCAGCCAGCTAGAGGTCCTAGGCCATCCCTACCCCCCAGGGAGGTAACAATTCTGTGAAAGATTCCTAGATATTCCCAGTTAACCTAACCTGTGGTTTCAGAAATAAACAAATAAAATATTGTTCAATTGAAGTTTAAACTAGAAAGATAATGCTGGGTATCCGGCCAGTACAAAGGTAAAATTCAGTAGAAACGTAAAACTCATATGTGTAGGAAGCCACTGAGTATTCCTACTAATGTCCAAAATTATGTCTGTCCAAATCATTATTGTCAGATCATCCAAATGTGGTTCCAAAATTGTACATTTTTAAATTATTTTTCTATTAAAATATATTTTTCCAATTTTCTTGGTTGGTATCAACTGTTTCCGTCTCACAGAAAAAATTGGCTCAAATCCCTGACCCACCTCCTTCATGGTGGCCTCACGCACACGCTCTTAACATCAATGACCGTATGAACTGTGAAACAAAAAAACTCACGTATGGTTGGCAATTAAAACCACACTGTCACTGTGTAAATATGTGTAAAATTAAAGTATGGTGTCCATCTTTGTGCAATGACATTATTTACGAATAGCCCCAGTACGGACGAAAAACACTTTAAAATGTTATGAAATCAGTTTGTGTTAGCATACCTTTTATCTTTTCATAGTTTACCGCGAAATAAAGTAGTGCATCCCTTGAGTCACTTGTCTCTACTGGGAGTTTCAAAACACAATTGAATCAATCAATAGTCGTACCGGTCATCACTAGTTTATTCACCTTGGTTACCTTGGTAGGTATGAATACAAGGAGTAAACAACCATTTACTAGGAGGAGGAGAGGGAGTAAAATGAGTTCAAGGAGATAACAATCGTTGACAACTTTGTGGGATAAACAAATACAAAAAAACACATGGAGATTTCATGCTAGATCATCCTGAGCACATGGCCGACTCTTACAGTGATCTCCTCTTGGATCTCAATTTTACTGAACTATGGGGGGATGAGGGAGACCAATTAATAACTTCACTGCAAACTGTTGCAGCGACATGACTCCCCTAACTGCTACAGCAGTTACAATAATAGAAATGGGTCTCTTAATGGCTGCTAAAACTGCGCGATTAGCTACTTTGATAGAACTCGTTGTTCCTGGTGCTAATATGAACTGTGAAGATGAAGATCGAAACAGCGTACTGCACATTCTTGTACAAAACTATCAGATATCAACAAAGTAAATAACGAAAATAAAACGCCTATATTAACTGCCATAGATAAAACCATGCTGGAGGTTGTGATTTGCATGTTGGATGGTATAAGGTAAAGGACTGAGGACCCCAATGATGATTTAAATGAAAAGGCCAGTATAGACCCATGTGAGACCGACGGTGAAGATGGTTTAACGCCAATAATGATGGCTGTCTCGTTTGGACTGTATGAAGTTGGATTATATCTGGCGGATCATTGTATTAAGGGACATACTAACACCAGTGACGAATCTCAATTGGCCGAACTTTATTTTGCTATATTAGAAACTTATGCCAGGAATTCCAGGGGTGAAAAAAACGATAATTTCATATCACAATTTATAGACAAACTGATTCGTGGTGGATTAGATATAAACCCACCAGAACTAGGGGCGTTTTAAGGTTTCTCATGGCGGAGGCTATATTATTTTGAGGGACCTCTTTCGGGTTGGGGGCGGAGGTCGAGAAATTTTGCAAAATAGAAATCATTTTGGTGCATTCTGACATATCCTCCAGGCCCTTTGGGGCCGGTTTAATCTGAGGGCCCGGGCCTAGTGCGATACTCGTCTAAAGCCTGAATGTGAAACAAATCACTTGTACGTATTAATGGAATATGGTGGAGTGGGTCTATTTTGCAAGCAGCACGCGTAATCCCGGAAATCTACACAGCAAAGAAATGATCGCTCCGCCAAGCCAGACCACACTGGGTGGCCTAGTCATCTCTTTCCTGAATAGCTTATTAATAGGTTTTCAGAAAAGGTGATTTCTTGATTGATGATTTTCATGCAATTGCAATGACTGTACTCTCATTCAGTAGTGGATTGACTCAGACTCGGGAGCCCTTTCCCTTGGTCAGAGGGACCCTTTTGTCAGACGTGGGGCCCTCCCTAACTAGGGTACATTTTCATTTTTCTCATCGGTTTTAGCATTTTTCTTCCGTTTGATTTTTTCAACTTATTTGATTTTTTTTTCGTGAGGAGGCTGGCGCCTCAGCTATAAAACGCCTCTGACCAGATCGTGATTTGCCGCCAGTCACACCGTTAGTTGCCGCTGTAACACGAGGAGTGCTACAATAGGGAATTGCATGGGCTTTAATAGGGAATGGCGCTAAGTGTCCGAAATATATTTTTTGTCTCATGTTAAAGCATTATCGTAATACAGGGGACCATAACGGTAGAGATGATTTGCTATTGAAATGTATAGATGCAATAGTTGACAGAAACAACGCAGCTCTACATTATAAAATGCCCGGAGACAAAGAGACGCCATTATTAATAGCAGCTAGCCGGCCATTAATCCATGTGGTTATGCACCTGATAGACCATGGCGCCAACGTCAGTTGTCGAAATGGTTTCGATTTTAATGCTTTACAGCTAATTTTAGGTGCGGATACAATCGGTAGTAATTACGAAAAAGAAATAAAACATATTGGAGAAGACTTCTTGTTATTATGTGTAGTAAAATTAGTAGAGGATTGGGCTAGTATAGGCTGGCCAGATGATTACGACGGTTCAATAATCTTAGCGTCGTCTGGAGGATGGTTGGAAATCACCATATATCTTTTAGATCGGTGGATTGGTGAACATTCTGTTCATGCAATAAGTCAGGATGCTATGTTACACATAATTCTAGAAACTTATCGACCCAAAGACAGAAATAAAAGTAAAGGTGATTTATTACTAGGATGTGTAGTCCGTATACTAGAAGAGTATTCAGAAGTAAATGATACGCCCGAGGATGATGAAGATGTAGACCCAGCTCTAGAGACAGCTGCAAGAAAGGGGTTATTGGAAGTTATGATGTATCTAGTAGACCAAGGTGTTGGTGTCAATTGTCTTGATACTAACAACTGCAATCTTCTGCACATTCTGCTTAAAACAAATCGTAATAACTCAAACGACGACCTGTTATTACAATGTGTGCGAAAACTAGATGAGGCAGGAATTGATTTAAACCAAATGAATCTAGATGGAAATGCCCCAGTTATGGTAGCTGCGAAACTGGGATTGTTAGAGATTGTAAAATATCTGTTAGATCACGGGGTTGCTGTACATTATATCAATTCTCAAGGTAAAAATCTATTTCACATTCTAAAACTTCAGGACTGTAGTGATGGCTATCAATATACACAGATCGTTAAGACATTAATCAAGATTGGACTAGATGTCAATCAATCGGATGATGAGGGCAATACACCTTTATACTATACATATTGTCTATTGAAAGACGGGGAACCTGACGCGATGTTGGAGTTAAGATACACTTTGATAAACCTGTTTATAAACGCTGGCTGTAACGTAAATCACCAAAACAAAGCAGGAGAAAACCTATTGATGTTCTTTATAAAGAATCAAGCCCCTGTTCGTGTAATCAAATTATTGATTGGGTTTGGTACTGATCTGAATGTATGTGATACCACGGGTGATACAGCCTGTAGCTACTGTGTTAAATATCACATTGGTGATGGTACCAAAGTCTTTAAGTATTTGGTAGAATCGGGTACAAATCTCATCTCAGTGAACACTGGAATAAAATTATTTCACCAAATACTGAGGTGTCAAAGATACAAGATATTCCAGTATTACATGGGATTGCAGTTGATTGTTGGCGAGACTACAGTTGATGGGGAAACTATGATTCATTTACTTGCTAAACTCAACTATAGTTATCCTTTCAACGCCTTCTTCTGGATGTTAAATGGAGAAATAGACATAAACCAAGGATGTTTGCACAATACGACTCCCACGATGATCGCTTCCTTTCTATTAAACCGTAATTATCTTGAATTGTTGACCCAACATTCTCAAATTAGTACCAATTTACAAAACGACCAAGGCCATACAGCCCTCCATCTCTGTATTGTTGGATTCACCATTTTGAAAGAAGGCTTCAATAAGAGACACACTGGTGATGAGGTTATGACCCTTTGTGAACAGATTTATCCATTATACATGGAATGTGTTGATATCTTAATAGATCATCATATAGATGTTAACATTCGCGATAATAGTGGAAAAACGGCTCTAATGTTTGCAGCTATGAAAAACGACAGAATGCTCATGAGAAAATTATTGGCAGCTGGCGCAGTAGTTGATATTTTAGATTATTCGGGAAGGTCAGCTCTACAATATTTAGATATTTACAAGAGCGTGTTTGATCTCACGTGTTTTAAACTTCTGTTGGAAAATGGAAATAATACTATTCTTGATATACCATGTATTGACGGTAACACGATAATTCAAACAGTTTTATGCTTTCCTTATTTCTGGAAACCTCGTGAAGTTGATATGCTTGTGAAATATTTAGTTGGTGAAAATTGTTGCCTACAGAGATTGGAAACGACGACGAATGAAAGTAGCTTTAAGCTTATTGATCCGGATGAATTTAGCGACCAGGAGAGAGATCGATTGAGGAGGTTGCTATATCTTAGTGGGGCGCCAAAAGAACAAGTTTTGCTGGCTCTAGACTTTGGAGATATCAAAATGGGCGGTAATGATCAGGAAGAAACATTTTACTCTCGCCAAGCTGGGCTATTTCACACTTTCTCCAACAATTTATCGCTAAAATGTCTCAGTAGACGAATCATTAGACAACATCTTGGTTTGGGTATAAAAGAGAAGATAAAGAAAATAGACATACCTCGAGAACTGTATGATTTCCTTCTACTGAACGACATCCTTGGTTCTAAATATTTCGACAAATATTTATTCGATGATGGTTTAAGTGAATACGATGACAACGATTTTGATTCTTATGACGTAGATCAGAAAAGGGATGATGATTATAGTCAATTTAATTATGAATATTTCACTTTGTCTACTGATGATGAATTGAAAACTTTATATGAAGAGAATGGTCAGGTAATAGGTCAAGGCGATGATGATAAAAATGATGACGATAGCAGCCAAGGTGAAGATAGTGATAATGATGATGATGATGTGGAAGATAGTGATGAGGATGACGAAGATAGTGATGAGGATGATATTTTTAAAATGTATGACGATAACGAAGGTGGCAGTAATGATGATGATGTTGAAGATAGTGATGAGGATGATGAAGATAGTGATGAGGATGATATTTATAAAATGTACGACGATAGCGAAGATGACAGTAATGATGATGATGATGGTAAATATGATTATGGTGGCAGCCATGGTGAATATGATGATGATGACAGATATTATGACCAATATTGGGATGATATTCATAAATTGTATGTCCCTAGTGACGATGATAAGAAAGACATTTGCGAGGCTTCTGTTGATGATGGTACAAATTGTAGTGAAGCTGGATCTAATAATGACGTCTATGACAGTGATGAGGACGAGGATGAGGCCCACGATGAATATGTGGATGATGATGATATTCGTGATATTTATGGCGATAGTGAAGGTGATAGTAATGATGATGATGACAATCAGAAAGGAATTTGTGAGACTTGTGTTAAAGGTGGTACAAATTGTGGTAGTGATCACGATTGTAGTGAATCTGCTGGTAATGATGATGGCGGTTTTATTGGTGATTGTAATCTAAGAAAATATGGTGGTAGTGACGGTGGTGTTGATAATTCTGGTGATGATGATAGTAGAAACAAATCTGTCGATAGTGATAACCGAAGAGGCGCTTGTGGTGATGATATCCAAAGAACACTTGGTGAAAGTGATGAAGATACCCAAGTAGTAACAGGAAATGGCGAAAACGATTGTCATACATCTGGTTTTGTTGTTGACAACGATCGAAGAGTAGCGTATGCTAATATCGATAAAACTCGATGGAAGGCCAGTTGTAGTAATACTGATGTCCGTGAAACCGGTAATAGGGTTGAAAATCAACGATTGGCTGATGGTAGTGAAGGGGGAGGCCAACCTGATACTGGAAGGCAAGCTAGCTGTAGTATTAACGTTTGTGAAGTGGGTAGGAATGCCCATGGTCGAGAGGAATGTAATGGTGGGGATGGCCATAATGGACGAGAGACTAGTTGTTGTGGTTCTGATGATCGACAAGCGTCTAATGGCAATGATGATGATGCAATAGAAGTTTGCTGTAGTGGTGGTGACGATGACGAAAGCAATGATGATGACGGTAGTGACGATTGTGAGAGAGAATCTAGCGTTAGTAGCAATAGAAAAGAAGATGATGATAGTAATAATGATAATCGAACAGACTCTGGTGACTGTGATGTGGATTTCCAAAGAAAATCCGATGAAAGCAAAGAAGATACTCGTGCAGAGGGAGACGGCGAAGATAAGTATGGCGCACACGGCGTTGCTGATGACTAGGGATGGTTATAGTAAGGAGGGTTTCGACGAGTAGCGTGTGGTACTACAAGTGATACTCCACTTGGAGCTAGTGTCTGTGAAGTTGGCAGTGATAACCGAAGAGCCGCTAGTGTTGTGAAGACGATCCACCATAATAGTTTGCTTTCTATACGAATAAATAATAACATATTTCCTCAAATTAACATACAATAAGCGAATCCATTTTCGTACACATCATGTGTGAAGTCTTCCCTGTACAGTCTTCACATTTTTTCCGTTTTGTTTTGTTTGTTTACGCGAACTTGCCTGTTTACATATTAATGGGGGGGGGGGTAAATCATTTGTTTTACTATATATTGTGTTAACCGAAACACTACATACCATACTATATTTATATTATTACTCGATTAAAACATATATAACATGCTATATTTATGTTTGTACATGGTAAAGTAATATGTACCATGCTATATTTATGTTATTACAAGATATAGTAATATATACCATGCTATGTTTATATTTTTACAAGATAAAGTAATATATACAATGATATGATTAAATTATTACAAGATATAGAGGTATATACCATGATATGTTTATATTATTACAAGATATAGTAATATATACCATTCTATGTTTATATTTTTACAAGATAAAGTAGTATATAGCATGATATGTTTATATTATTATATGATAAAGTAGTATTGTTGCACAATTGAGAATATATCATTGCATACCCCATGAAATCAATTAGCAATCTTATCACAGGGCTAGCACACGGGTCGCGGGGGGGGGGGGGTCAAAAGATGGCAGTAAACATGATAAGACTAACAGACAGACAAAAGTCGTTAGGAAGTCATTAATCATCACAGCTGTCCTGAGTTACGCAAGATCTTTGAATGGTAAAGCAAAGCAATCTGCACGGGAAGATTAATCTATTATTATATAATGACCAGCTGCAAAACCACGCCCTAATTTAATCTGAAATATACTATTCAAAAAAGTAGGGGATATTTGATTTTTAAGTGTTATTAAAGTCACCTAATGAAACTGACAAAGAAACAAATGACAAAATGAAATGAAGTTCACATTCATCGATTTATTTCAAATGATCGTTAGACTAAGTAAGGCACAGACTGACCATTATAAGGGTAAAATGATACCCGGGGTCAAACAGCAAAGTTACCGCAGCATTACAACAAAGTCAGTAACTGGTAAATCCTCCTCTTTTTGCCAAACAAGCATTGATCCGACGTGGCATACTCCTAATGAGACGTCTAAGGTCTGTCCAAAAAATCAACAGTGAACCTTGACTCATCTGTAAATATCACATTGCTCAAGCGTCGATTATCCCAGTGTTGACGATCCCTACACCAACGACGTGTTGCCTGAATGTGATGAGCTCTCAAACAAGGGATCACGCGAGGACGTCGGGCGCGAAGGTGACCCATATGCAGTCGATTCCGAATCGTCTGGCCACCCACTCTCACACCAGTGTCTGTTTGAAGACGAGCGCTGATCTGATTTGCTGTGATGACACGATTTCTCAAGGCCAAGGTACGGATAAATTGATCCTGGGCTTGAGTTGTCGCCCTTGGTCGACCTGAGCGTGGTCTGTCCTGTACAGATTGTGTATCACGGTATCTGGACCATAGCCTGCTTATGACAGACTGAGAAACATTCATCGTCCGCGCCACAACCGCCTGTGTTGTGCCGATCTGTAGCATGCCAAGGCCACGTAACCTTTCATTTTGGGTAAGCCGACGCATAATCAAAATTTGTTTTCTGGTCAGTGAAACAATTAAACTGATGTTTCCACCCTGGAATTCAATGCCACAATGACTGTAACATTCAAAGTCAGAGTCGTGCAAATCTTGGGTTGGACCCCCATGATGATCCCAAGCATCGCCTGCATTCCATGCGGTAGCTATTGGTGCGTTTGGGCGTCACATGTAACTGGAAATGTTTCTTCTGTTAGGTTCTATAGTGACTTTTTTCGTAGTCATTTGCATATTTTAGTATTATGCCCCCAAAATCAAATATCCCCTACTTTTTTTGAATAGTATATAATACCTGGAATTAGTCGATTGGCCAACAACTATAAGTCGATACAGGGTATTAACCCATCCCGACCGGATACGGACCAATCAGGATACGGTGCATGGGTGTGGTATCAAGAATCAAGGCTGGATATAGATCCGGCCCAGTAATTAAAAGATCAGACAAACCGTTTTGGAATCAGTCACGTCTAGGAGGCAAGGCTACGCGGGCGCCTAGATTAAGGTATCTCATGGGTACTAGTCAGGTCAAGGAGTCGGAGACGAGACGAGAGCTTCGGGGGTTAGCACACTCGTGTTAATTATTGAATTAATATGATTATTCTTTAACACGGGCTTTTTAGGGCTTTATTTTAATACATTTTAAAAATATGAAATTGGAACTTTAACTATATGTAGGAAAATTACTAAAATAAATTTGGATAATATATATTGTTTATTTTCAAATGGGTCATGTTGTTTTTAAAGGATTATAAATTATCATTGCTTGTTTTCGAACACATATTTTGGCATTTAAAATTAGTATTGAGAGGTTTATATTGCAAAGTAAAATGTTTTGTGATTGTTTAACTAGAATTGAGTTAACAGTATCGTAATAAGGAATTTAACATTCACGAAGTATTAACGGGTTTATCTCTAAGTTTTTGTTTGTTTTGTCTATACGTGTATATTACCACAAAAAAGTTAATGGGATGCCCCGATATTTACGTGAAAGATTTTTGTTTGTAATACCCCAAATATTTAATGGGTTGGCCCGATATGTAACGGGAGAAGTTTTATTTGTGTAATCCCAAGAATATGGAATTGGGGTGCCCCTGTATGTAACGGGAGGAGTTTTATGTGAAGTTCCTAAAAGGCGGAATTGGTTTAACCCCAGGAGGGTTGTGCCCGAAATTAGAGCGAACGTATTGTCTTGTGTTGTGTTGTAAAAAAAAACATATAGAGATAAATCGTTATTAATTTTAATTGTGCTAGTGCTCCTACGGTTAGTCGGATAATCGTAAACGGTTAGAATAGGACGGTTACACGGTTCGAATTGAGCGGTACGGTTAATTTGAGATGTCCCCATTAAATGGAGTTATCTCCCACCACAAACGTCTCCATGGCGACAGAGCGCTATTTTGAAAATTGAACAATGTATGTCAACTTGAGAGGTAAGCGGTTTTTTTTTCATCCACTGGAGCCAGGTGTTATGACAGCATATGTGGATTGCGGGTTAGGATAAGGGCTGTTGCCTGCAGATTTCGTCAGTCTCGAGATGTAGACAGGGCTAGCCCTAACCCTTATTCTAACCCACAATCCACATATGACGTCATAACACCTGGCTCCAGTGGATGGAAATAAAAGCTTACCAACTTGAGATGCCCCCGTTACCCCAGTATGACCTGTCAATGAAGCTGTTTGTTTTACAGGAATCTAATAAAAAAAATGTTATTCTCGGGTTTTAAATATTATTGTTTACAAGTTACAGGAAGTTAGTTACTGAGGTCAGGCGCTTTCTTCTTTATAAATATTCCACTTTATTCCACGATGTATTTATCTTGAAATCAGAATATTTCGCCGAGCAGTCGAGACAGGTGGATAACAACCCACGTCTTAAAATCTCGATAATCGGGGGAACCCAAGGCAAGAACAATTACAAAATAGTCATCCTGTATTAATGCGACATCATTACTGTTAAATATCTACCCATTTAAGAAGCCGAAGAGAATTTGCGTTCGCTCAGTCAGTCAGTGCAGTTTTCATGCCGTGGCGTGTGATACGGTGCGACTGTTATGGGTTGAGTTACATTACATCTTGATCACACACACAAGCTGTAGATAATTCTAGTTGCCTGATTATAAGTCTTTAATAATTTCAATAACAACTAGACCTGCATGCAGGAATGACGGGTTTCACTTTTGCCATGTTACCTTTGAACTTGAACTTGTGTCACTTTTGGTGCTACGTTACCCTTGAACATATGTCCTTTCCGGTACCAATGAAACCAATATACAGGTTTCCACATAAGCATTGCACACATCAAATAAAATGGAAACAGAATCAAACAAATCCAGCAATTTTATTTTATACATTTGTTACATGTAATTGATCCTGACAAAATAACAGTACTTCCGGTGATAATGTAAATGTTCCCTTAGTCTTATGAAATCAGAAATGGCATAAGGCATCATATGGTGAAAATTTTATGTAAATCGAATAATAATTTCCACTTTTATAGACCAAAAACCTTGAAAAGTGACGTGTAGAAAATCGTCTATTTCTCGGCAACCGTACAAGTTAGAAACCATTTTTTGGTATTTATATGACCGTATGGGTTTAATCTATTTGTTGATTGGAATCAAATATCATAATTGTATAAACATTACAAATCAGACTCATTTGAATAAAATATCGGTTTTGAAGGCTTAAAATACAGTTTTTGCCAAAATGACGCTACTTCCGGTGATAATGAAAACGTTAAATTAGTTTTATAACATCGTCTATGACATTAGGCTTCAAAGGGTGAAAATTTTATGAAAATCAAATAATAATTGACACTTTTATGGGCCAAAAACCTTCAAAAGTGACTTTCAGAAAATCGCCTATATCTCGACAACCGAACAAGTTAGAAACAATTTCATGATATCTATTTGACCGTATGAGTTTTGTTAATATGTGAATTTAAACCAAAAGTTAATTTTATTATTACATGTGACATAATTCTTGGTTGAAAAAAAGATCGATTTTAAAAGTTAAAAATTGAGTTTTTGACTAAATGACGTCACTTCCGGTGTCAATTTTAAATAGTAATCAACATGATATGACGCACACTTGCTTTTTGAATCAAATGATGTCACTTTTGTGAATATCCATTAATAATTGACTATTTTACAGGCAACATTACGAAAACAGTGACTTATGCAAAACTGCCCATTTCTCGGCAACTGCTTATATTAGAAACTAATTTTAACATACATTCTCTTCGTATGGATTATAGTGACAGGTTTATAAAAGTTAAGTAAAAAATTTTTAAAATCTGAAAAGCCTGAATGGGTTGTAAATAGGTCAATTTTACGCCTTTTTTCACCCCTTAATCCAATTTGCTAGATAACACTTTTGGTAATAAAAAAAATAACAATTGGGACAACGAAGCATATGAACTTTGTTTTATACAAATCGAACAATAAAAAATTAATCTAGGACTGAAAAACTGAATTAGCTAATGGCGGCCAAGGAAAATTACTGAGACAAATTTTTTTAACATTTTTGCGCTAGTCAGATGACTCTTTAATTCTGTGCACAACACGACTAAATAATATTTATAAATAAAAACGTTAAATCGAATAATAATTGCCACTTTTAAAGACCAAAAAAATTGAAAAGTGACTTGTAGAAAATCGGCTATTTCTCGGCAACCGTACAAGTTAGAAACCATTTTGTGGTATCTGTATGATCGTATGGGTTCATTCTATTTGTTGATTGGCATCAAATACCATAATTTGAAAAAGATTTCAAAACAGACTCATTTGAATAAAATATCTGTTTTGGAGGCTAAAAATACAGTTTTTGCCAAAATGACGTTACTTCCGGTGATAATGAAAATCTTAAATTACTTGTATGAAATCCCAAATGGCATTAGGTATAACATGGTGTGACGTTTATGAAAATCGAATAATAATTGACCCTTTTATGGCCCCGAAACCTTCAAAAGTGACCTGTAGAAAACCGTCTATTTCTCGGCAACCGAACAAGTTAGAAACCATTTTATGATATCTATATGACCATATGAGTTTTGTTTATATG
Organism: Patella caerulea; assembly: GCA_036850965.1. Classification (NCBI taxonomy): domain Eukaryota; kingdom Metazoa; phylum Mollusca; class Gastropoda; family Patellidae; genus Patella; species Patella caerulea. Next base: position 42,541,058 of record JAZGQO010000008.1, read on the forward strand.
TGAATTTAAACCAAAAGTTAAAATTATTAATACATATTAAGTTATTCTTGGTTGAATAAAACATTGATTTAAAAAAGTGTAAAATGCATTTTTTGACCAAATGATGTCACTTCCGGTGTCAATTTTAAATTCTAATCAACTTGATATGACGCTACGTGCTTTTTGAATCAAATGATGTCACTTTTATAAAAATCCAATAATAATTGACTATTTTACAGGCAAAATAACGAAAACAGTGACTTATGCAGAACTGCCCATTTCTTGGCAACTGCTTATATTACAAACGAATTTTAACACACATTTTCTTCGTATGGATTATAGCTACAAGTTTATAAAAGTTACGAAGAAATATTTTAAAATCTGAAAAGCCTGAATAGGTTGTAAATAGGCCAATTTTACACCATTTTTAGCCTCTTAATCGAATTTGCTCGAAAATGAAATCGAAATTAAAAAAACTGCTTCCTACATTTTTTGCGCCTTGAAAGGGCACACTCTTTGAGTCAAATAATTTTTCCAAAAAATAATATTTGTTTTCGAAGAAGGAAAATAACTGTCAAAATTGTAGTTTTTGGTAAAATTATGCCACTTCCGGTGCCGACAGATAACACTTTAGGTAATAAAAAAAACGACAATTGATACAACGAAGCATATGAACTTTGTTTTATACAAATCGAACAATAAAAAATTAATCTAGGACTGAAAAACTGAATTAGCCAATGGCGGCCAAGGTAAATTACTGAGACAAAATTTTTTAACATTTTTGCACTAGTCAGATGACCCTTTAATTCTGTGCACAATACGACTAAAAAATATTCATAAATAAAAAAGTTTTTTGTAAAATTTTAAATTTTCGAAATTTGGCGCCTAATATCTTCGAAGATTTGCCGAAAATCAAAAATCGAAAGTAGCGTAGCTATGTGCCCTGTCTCAGGCTATGCCAAAATGTATCGAAAGTTAAAATCCAATGATTATTGTTAAAATTACTGCAATATTTTTAAAAACGATAACTTCGGTGATTTCGGACATTTCGCATTGTCGCAGAACGTTCAAAATAGCTTTATCCTCTAAGTCACACCCACTTTCCCAGTAAAACCGAAGAAATCGTAACGATGCGACACGTAGTTGCTGAGATCTATTCACATTGGAATCTGAATAATAATAATAATAATAAGAATAATAATTTTAACAAAAACAATAGTGTTTCACACAAGCTACGCAGTGTGAAACCCTAATAAAGTAGTTTTATCAACAAAGCACCGAGGGCGGAGATTGGAACTGGTGAATTAAACTCGATCACCAAATAGTACAACACTTCCGCCATGATAATCTCTGAATTCGATGATCGACATTTGTTTTCTTTATATTTAATACTTTGAGATACTTACAAAGAGGAAAAACACAGGATTTAAGAGAGGGGCAAAGCTAATATCTGTAGGTACCGGTAAGCTTATTACTTGATATTGACAGACGTGTACAATGATGTATTAAAAACCACTTGCTTGTAAATCATACAGCGATGTGAGTGGTTATTTAATGTTGAAACTTGATACCCAGCGGTTAATTGTTACTTGTTAATAGCCAGGGTTATTCGAATAACAAAAGGTCCTAACCGTAGGAGCACTAATTCCTGCTTTGATTGATTTGGTACTTTTTAAAATGAAGAGAATGAAATATGAAAAGGCTGTAATATTTCAACAGGCAAAGAAGGCTAGGCGTTGGGGGTGTTTTGCGTTTGGGGTCGTGAATCAACATCAATAGTTGCCGTCCTTAGAGTATAAGGAATAAGTATATCAAGATAATCCATTCAGAATTGTGGCTTTCGGGCCCTAAAGGCAAAACGTGGGCGTGGCTCTACCCCTGGGGGTCGGGACATTCACCAAAATCGAAAGTTGAGGCCCCATGCTATACGGAATACATATGCCAAGTACCAAGCTGATTCATTCAGAATTGCGGCCTGTAAACGACAAAAACAAAAATTGGGCGTGGCATGCTCCTGGGGGTCGGGACGTCCTTAGGCTATAAGGAATACATATCCCGAGTTCAAAGACGATCCATTAAGAATCGTAGCCCTTAGGCAACACACACAAACACACAATAAAAATGGGTATGGCTTTGCTCCTGGGGCTGGGCAATCACCAAAAACAATAGGGATCAAACTTAGGATATAGGGAATATGTAGCAAAGTTTCAAAGGGATCTGCTTAGAATTGCGGGCTGTAGACACGCAAACATTGGGCGTGGCATGCACCTTTGGGTATAAGGAATAAGTATAAAAAAAATTCAAGATGATCGATTAAGAAAAAGGGCTTGGCTCCGTCCCGGAGGGTCGGGCATGCACCAAAAGCAATAGGGGTCACCCTTGGGGTATAAGGAGTAAGTATGTAAAGTTTCAAGACAATCAGTTTTAGACCGGGAGCCCAGGGGTCAACCTAGCTGAAACGTCTACCAATTTGCTTCTATATGTTATCAATGCATATATGTCTGGTATCATCAGAATGCAAGTCTGTCGGGTTTCTGACGGTGGGTGTGGTATTCCACGCCCACAATGCGATAACCCTCATCTAGTCTAGATTAGTCAAAGGAGTACCACATGAAAATTGCACAGCAGTGTACCGTACATCTTCTTCGGGTATCATAAAAACGCTCTGACAGACATCTGTAGTGGTGGGGTACCCCTGACAGCTATGTAATTAATTACCAGACATGTGTAGTGTTGGAGTATTCCTGACAAGAGTTATCGAATTTCTAGTCAACAGCTAGGCTGGATCAGCTGAAATCTGTACTACCTTAAACAGGTTTTGAGTTGTTCAGTACCACCACAGGAGTCCTGAATGACCACTGCCAGCCAGTTTGTGCGGTGGGTTACCCCTACCAGACACGCCTAAAATGCCCCCCCCCCCTCCAACTAGGCGAGATTAGCGGGCACAGTTACCGTGTTCTAAAAAATTAAATTTTAGCCAGGATACTTAGAATACCAAAACCTAGCACGTATGAAAGAGGTGGTAAAATACGGTTGCAAGAAACTGATTTGGGGAGCAAAAAACGTTTTATGGGGCTAAAATTGCATTTTTGAACAAAACAATTGTTCCTGCAACTGCACTTTATCGCCTCTTACATATGTGCTAGGAATTAGTATTCTACGCATCCTGGCATAATTGTTAATTGTTTGGAACACGGAAACGGTGCCGACTACTCTATTCTAACTGTGGTCCGTGGCATTTTGGGCTTATCTGTTAGGGGTAACCGACCACACAATCTGTCTGGCAGTGGTCACTCAGGACTCCTGTGGTGGTAATGAACAACTCAACAGCTGTTTTAGGTGGTACAGATTTCAGCTGATTCAGCCTAGCTGTTGACTGGAAATTAGATAACTCTTGTCAGGGGTACTCCAATACTACAAAAAGGTTACCCCACCACTAGAAGTGTCTGTCAGACTCTTCTTGTGATACCTGAAGATGTACGGTACACTGCTGTGTGAATTTCATGTGGTACACTTTTGAGCTTATCTAGACTAGTTGGGAGGCATATCATTTTGGAACACCACACCCACTACAAGAATCCCGGCAGAGTTACATTTTGATGATATCAGATATACATGCCTTGATACCATAAAGGAAAAAATTTATACACTTTTCAGCTAGGCTAACCCCCTGGGTTCCTGCTCTATTAGGAATTGGAGTCTGCAGGCGACACACAGACCCGCCCCCCCCCACACACACACACACGAACATTTGGTACAACAATGGAGTCGAGTAAGAATAACAAAATTAATATGGTCAATGGGAAATTTACTGGTAGTCTGCATCCACCAGATTGCAGTTACCTCCCTTTTATTGCAAAACCGTTTCATGGTAAGACAATTAATCTGAAAGTTTCGCTTTTATTTTATCGACAAATCTGTAAAACGCTGGACTAAAGCAGTAAGAATTAAAATATTGTTTTTTGAATATCCGAATATCTTCATTGTGTGTGTAATTAGTCACGTGATCGGCACAGTCAATAAATCCCACAGAATAACTGTCACATGTTAAATTATTCGCTTTTATGATGTCATGGTTACAGTTCATATCAATATTTTTCAAGGATTCCAGATTTCCATCAGTCGTCAGATGTAACACAGTAGATGTATTTGTTACGTCAATCAAAGTGACGTTTAGCGCACGTGCAAAGGCGGATAACCACATGCCTACTCCCATTCGACCAATAACTAAATCCAGCGCCTGTTTCCATGGAAACAGTTTATTTGTTATGAAGATGTCGGAAGAGCCTTCTTTTGGATATTCTCCCTGTTTAGCAATCCTAGGAATATCGTCATACGAGAAGGCCGTGTTTCTATAGAGCCTATATTCTATATTCAACCGTTTTGCCAATATCAACAATGGCTTATTGTTCAATGATTCGTTTGACAAAATGGCGTCAATACTTTTCACAAAATCTTTAGCAAATACCAGATCACCATTGCTAAATCCATACAAACGCGAATTGACAGTGGACATTGCAGAATTAAACATTCCTCTTAATGTAGGAATTTTATTCACACATCTTATTTCATCCTCGGGCAAAGCTAACCAGTTTTCCGTCAAACATCTGTCGCGTAATACATCAGTTCTAGTGAAAATTAATGGTTGTATTCTTGGCGATAGGTGGCGCCAGTTTCGTAGAACTACTTCACGAGCGTGGACCTTTTTGGCACGGTGTCGCCATGTTGTAAACATGACCAAGTTGTGTTTGAGATCTGCGTTTGTCTCTCTATGGTTATTGTTTGATTGTTTTTCATATTCATGTGATGTTTTTCTGGGTTGAAACAAAACTATGAAGAGAATAATGACCAGACTGGAAACTATTAGTACTCTCCTTTTCACGTACAACCGTGCCATTATTTAAAGGGCTTTAAGAAGGTCACCAGGTCTTTATAAACTGCTATTCTGAAACAAAGATGATATACCGTTATTTACTAATCCCAAGATGCTCGAAGGGAGGCCGAATGGTTAACCCTTTGTATCAAAAGATCTGTCATTGAGTCAAGTGACGTAGTTTCGATTTCCCGGATGTACCCCACGAGGCTGGACAGGCGACCCTATTCCTTGTCACGTACAACCGGGGATTCGAAACCCCTCCAGTTGACTCAATGACAGACTAACCATTCGGCCATACAACCCCCTGCATATCGACACAAATCTGGAATAATGTCCGTCGTGGGAAACTTCGTGGCTTTGTGGGGGGTTGGGATGGCCTAGTTGTCTAGAGTGCCGCGCTTCCACCTCTAGCTGGCCGGTCACCTCTGGCTTGCGGCTGTGGTTTCGAGCCCTGGTGTTAGCGTATGTGGCATGGAGATAGGGGCGCCTTCTCAACCTCGTGGGTTTCCTCCCACTGCTAAAGACCCCTAAGCGCAAGCGAATTATTGAAATAAAATGAAACCATATGTTAGTCCCAAAATGACCTAGTTTGTGTTGAGTGGACGTTAAACCCCATTTCTCTCTCTCTCTCTCTCTCTCGTGGCTTCGTGGCATCATTCGTCAAACCTCGGTAGAGTCCGGTGGACCGACACCCAACATTTAAACCTCGGCTGTATGACGGTACGTCACATGTAGCCATACCCACACAATTTTGATGCGACTACGCTTTTATTTATGAGTAAAACTTGCCGATTTTGGAAAAAAGTTCCCAAAATGAGGTCATTCGAAGAGTGTGGAGGGTTTTCATTATAAAGATGTCCTTAAGTCAAGCAATGTAAGCATTTGCTATCAGAAGTACATAACAATCAATATCGTTTCTTGAGATAGAGAGAGAGAGAAATGGGGTTTAACGTCCACTCTACACAAACTAGGTCATTTCGGGACTAACATATGGTTTAATTTTATTTCAATAATTCGCTTGCGCGTAGGTGTCTTTAGCAGTAGGAGGAAACCGGAGTGCCCGGAGGAAACCCACGAGATTGAGAAGGCGCCCCTATCTCCATGCCACATACGCTCACACCAGGGCTTGAAACCACAGCCGAAAGCCAGAGGTGACCGGCCAGCTAGAGGTCGAAGCGCGGCCCTCTAGACCACTAGGCCATCCCAACCCCCCTTCTCGAGATAGAACACTCTTCACAGGTGTATTCATGGACGCCGTCATGTTTAATCCGGGAACTTGAAAGTAGTTCCAATAGCGGAATTTATCTTACAGTGGAGTATAGATGTCAGCTACCGGAGTCTCTTCTGCACCTAACCTGGGCTAATGGAAGATGGGCATACGCCATACAGTGCGCTATGAGGGAAATTTTGCCCGGACAGAGGCACTACGGCCTACTCTTATATAGAATTCCAACTCCCAGGGGATCTTTTACGTGCATGCCAATGTGTACACGGGACCTCGGTTTTTCGTTCCATCCAAACGACTAGACAGCTTTCCTTGTCAGGCCCTCCGTTCTGCATCACTGACAAGTTGAAACCACGCCGGAAAATCGAGATGATCTTTCTCGGGCAATGCAGGGATCGAACATGCAACCTCCAGGCTAGTGAGCAAGCGCCTTACCCACGTAGCAACGAAATGAAGACGTTAAACCCCATATCTACCGAAGGACATCCGAGCCAACGCCTAAAGGCGATCTTTATAATATGTCGTTCAGACAACAAACTCCCGTTTCCTCCGACAGCGAATGTTGACAAGGTGTAGGGTCATCTATTCAACTTTGTGCGTTTACCGGCGAACCTCCGGTTTACTGTCACTGCTAAGACCCCTATACGCAAGTGAATTATTGAAATAAAATTAAACAATGTTAGTCCCGAAATAACCTAGTTTGTGTCGAGTGCACGTTACCCCCCTACCTCTCACTCTCTTCTTCCATAATGCTAGTCCCGAAATGACCTAGTTTGTGTCGAGTGGACGTTAAACCTCACGATCTGTCTCTCTCTCTCTCTCTCTCTCGACAACTTACCCGGTGTGATGATATATAGTCTCCAAATAAAACAATAAAATAAGGTGTAGTTTTGAATTTATATCTCCAAGGGATTGGTTTCCACATCTCATGTGCGTGTCTCTTCATTATTAACAATGTGTTTTCAATACATTATGTATATAAGCCAATAAATCGATATATCGATAAATGATTTACAACCTATCATAAAGTCTACAACCAAACAGCTGGTGTACACACGAATGTTTCATAGATAGTTTTATCGATTTAAAATCAATATTATCGATATCTGATTAGCGACGAACAATGGTGGATTGTTCTGTACCCCTTGATGATTTTGCCCAGGAACCAGTGATCTGAGAATGACTAAAGAAAAACAGGAATTATTAATTATATCATTGCACCAGGCAATTAGCTGTAACAGTTTAATATCTACTTGCGATAATCGAGTTACAAAGTTCAAGGTTCGATCAATGTCAAGGTCTCCGTTGAGGACGCCATGTTTGATTTGGATGTGTTTGTTTCACAATCTCTGATTGAACGCTATTTTTACGCGTCTGTGGATAAGGTAGCTATAAGTTCGGGATGTATTAACTTGTCTGCGATATCACTTCGGTGGAAGCGGACGTTAAATAAATCTATTTCACACACACAACTGCTAGATGTTGTAAAAAATCTCGGTCGTTGCTTCAGGAACATGGTGAAAAGGGGATATGGCTGCCAACACAGGCCTGGGATCGGGATCACAACATTTGACAGACCATAAGATCTACACCACACATTACAGCCCATTAGGTCACCCAACGAAAATGAAATAGGTTTTTAGCGTCCTCTTTTCTGAACCAACTGGGCTAATATGAGGGAAATTAATCCCTGTGACAGTGCGGTTTACTCATATGAATTTCAAATATCAAGGGTTATTTTGTACACGCCAATACGTACACGGGAGCTCGGTTTTTCGTCGTCCCATCAGAACGGCTATACGTTGTTCCTTGCCACCCCCACCTCACCCCCGTCTTTGCCTGAGGGCGAACCACGCTTGAAAATTCCGATGAACTTTCTCAGTCAACAGGATGATCGACCACGGGACCTCCTTGTTTCTCGAAATCTTAACTAAAGATAAAATCCGAATTTTAGTAGATTCTCCAATTGTGATTGGCTAAAACTAAAATCAACCTAATATTTTCCAATCAAATTACTAAAATTTGGATTTTATCTTTGTTAAACAGACCCCTGATTATAATATCATTAAACTCAACCATATATTTTATTTATCTTTATTAAACACCATAAAAAGCATTAATACAATATGTAACATTAACGTCATGGCGGGTCGGGTTCGACCCCGCTTTGGTCCCACACATTCATAAAACACATGTTAGTCTCAAAAAGTGCCGATGAAACCTAACTTAAAACAATACGTCATTTATTTATAAATAGATTTATCCATACATTACAACAATTCTGTCTATCACGTGCACGTTCTATAAATATCTCATGTCTACTATCAATTGTGGTTTAATGGTCGCGTGCGAGATACTGCACAAAGCTTTAGCAGAGTGTTGTTTCAATATATTTCTCAATGTCTTTAGCTCGAGACCATTAAACAACTTAAAATACAGACACTATCCCGCACGTGCTTTTCAATAAAATATGCCACGCGAGCCCAATATTTCATTTAGTATAAATAATGGTAATAATGGTACTGTATTTTAGCTATAAATATTAAAAACACTGAGAGTTTAAAACTCCAGTTAACGAATTCAACATAATTAGCACTATTTTCATTATATAACGTCCGAACGGATAACACCAACATTTACAAACAACACAATAAGCGTAAGGCAGAATCTTCCCTAACCACTGGACGAATTCGGCCAAATAGTCACCATTTTGACTATACTTATTATAATGCCCAAAATGGATGACGGTTACATTTACAATATAATACAATGTTATAAAGTTAAGGCAAAATCTGCCGCAATGTGTCAAAACAGCCACCATTTTGGATGACGTCCAAAATGGATGACGTTTATATTTACAATATAATACAAGGTAATAAACACAGGGTTAAAATCTATCCTGATCTGTTGCCAGAAGAACACAAATTCCAACGGGTTAATTCGAAAAAATTAATCAACAATAAGTTAACGAGATACTTGAGCAGATTCCAGTCCTGGCATTGGGAAGAGGCGTGGATGAGAGAGAGAGAGAGAGAGGGGGAGAGAGAGAGGGAGAGAGAGAGAGATGTAAAGAGGGAGAGACAGAGAAAGTGGGTTGAACTTCCGTTCGACACAAACCACGTCATTTCGGGACATATATATATGGTTGAATTTTATTTGAACAAGTCGCTTTGGCGTTGGAGGTCCTTATCAGTGGGTAGGAAACAGGAGGACCTGTATAAAACCTACGAAGTTGGACTGGCAACCATACCCCATGTTACGTACAACCGGGAGAATCGAAATCACGCCAGTTGACTCAATGACAGGCCGTATGATGCAACGCACACGCGCTAACCCCTCGGGTATGAATGAAGTGTTATGGAAAACAAATTCCATTTCTAAAGGAATAAGTTCTACTACGTCAACGATCACAAATGCGTGGATCAAAAGGCTTTGTTTAGTGAAGGCCATCGAAGGCATAACAACATAACGAAATATAGATATTTATTTTAACCCGATTGTGTTTCTCTTTAAGAGTTTGAAACAGTATTGTTCGTTTACATACATAGTTCATTCAGGTTTTCATTTAAACTAAACACTACTTATAAGGGATATTGACGTCATCTTTAAAATACTGTTCACTGTTATGATTGGCTGACTAGAAAAACACGAGGAAAAAAACAAGTATAGGAGTACGTCATTACACGATTTGAGAAATTTAGATTCATTTTCGAGATAAGTACACCTTGATGAACAGCGGGCACCTGGTAAAAAAATCATCCTAACCTCACCCCATTCGATTTTTATTTGTAAAATCTTCCATAAATAATGATTTCTGTTTAGATTCAGTTCATAATTGTTAATTTAGGGCTTTTTTGCGTCATGGAGGGAACATGACGCGTTTTTTTTTTTTTAGATGCCATTTTTCATTGGCCCTTGCACCGCCCATTCCACTGATCCCGGGCGTGCATGGAACCCTTCCCTCTCGTTGGATCTGAAAACAGTTAACAGTAAGTCATAACAGAATCACCAAACAGTTTTATGTTGTGACTAAATGTTGTGTTCACAATGTTTTCTTGTAATCACGGCCTGGGCTGTTGGTTAGAAGACTTTAACAATTTTATGTTGTGACTAAATGTTGTGTTCACGATGTTTTCTTGTAATCACGGCCTGGGCTGTTGGTTAGAAGACTTTAACACTGCCGTCCAACATTCCATCTCCCGGTCGTCCTCCTGCTGGTTTTACTGACGCCTGACAATAAATAAAAACACAAATTTAAAAAACAAAAACACGTGCGATGCACGAGGCAGTATATACATGGCTTATGTTGTACGTGACATGCACGTATACGGAACAGTAAATACATTACCTATGCTATATAAAAAATATGTGCCATGCACTAGGCAGTATATACGTGATCCATGCTATTATAAGTGTCATGTTGCGTACACGAGGCAGTATATACGTGATCCATGCTATAATAAGTGTCATATGTCGTACACGGAGCAGTATAGACATGATTTATACTGAAAGTGAAACGTGCCGTACACGGGGCAGTATATACGCGATTTATATGACAGGTGCCGTACACTGGGTAGATGACGTGAGCTATGCAATAAATGGCGCCTAGTGGTTCGCATGGGAATAAATCCAAGGTCAGCTGGATTTAACTGAGCGTTTAACTGTCTGGACAAAGATTCACTCACACACTAGTCGTCATTTACCCGGATTGGGGAATAAACCAGGTAGTTAATCCCCATTTCACTTCTTGAAGCAAGCGGTAATAAAACATACAGACCTTGTTTTTATTCCTCTGTTCCAGTAAGGCATGAACCTCAATGGCCTTGATTTGGTGAACTCTTTGGGCAAATGACGTCATACCATGATTACATTCCATCATGGCGCACAGTGGGTCGTCGGGACTACAATGTTCATACTGTAAAATAAACATTCAATATGAAAGATTATTTGTTAAAGCAGGGGCGGATCCAGGGGTGGGGGGGGGTCTAATCACGCTCAGCTAAACATTTTTTTTAATGCCTTGGATTAATGAAATTAAATCACAATGTGATCCTAAATCGTTATAGAAAATGACATCAAAAGGTGTGTCGGAGTTCTCTCCTTGCAAAGCTCAATTTGCATATATGCCCATGTTATTTAGAGACGATGGTGGTATTGTACATTGTCAACTGTTAGATTATCTTAACAGGAGACTGGCAAATCCCCTCCTGCAAAAATTCCTTGGTCCGCCCCTGTAAGGAAGGTTTTCCAAACTTTGTCCGCACTTGTCGAACTGTTGTATCCATGTCCGACAATTGTATTTTATTGTCCAACTGTCGTATTATTCTATGCCAGACTCATAAATTTATTGCCCGACTGTCGTATTTTACTTGTGTTCCACTGTTTTTGTTTTTTTTAAATTTACGGGCGACTGTTGCATTTTATTTATGCCTGACTGTTGCATTTTAATTCTGTTCGACTGTTGTATTTTATTTATGTTCGAGTGTTGTACTTTATTTATGTTCGACTGTTGTATTTTATTTATGTTCGAGTGTTGTACTTTATTTATGTTCGACTGTTGTATTTTATTTATGTTCGAGTGTTGTACTTTATTTATGTTCGACTGTTGTATTTTATTTATGTTCGAGTGTTGTACTTTATTTATGTTCGACGGTTGTATTTTATTTATGTTCGACTGTTGTAATTTCTTCATGCCCTATTATTCTATTTTATTTTTGTTCGACTGTTATAATTTATATATGTTCAACGACCGTGTGTAATTTACATTAGAGAACATACTAAAGATCACCGGAAAATCTTCAATTTGTCAACATATCCCTTCCATAATTAAAACACGAACCGAATGTCAATATTACTTTCAACAGGTAAATTTCAACATTAGTAATTTCCGCCGTTCTCCGTGAGTAGTCGTAAAATGACGTCGCCACGTATTGTTTATTGACGGAAAGTTACGACTACCCACGGTGATGGGCGGGTATTACTATCGTTGAAATTTACCTGGTAGGATATGTTGACATGCAATTACTTGCATTATAAAATTTACACGTGACCTTTAATGATGAAATATACCGTCTAAAATCGTAGTTTTATACACCATCCTTCACACTTGTTTTCACGCTCTGTTTAGACATCTCTTGTTACTGAGGTCATGTCATGTCCGGGATGAATAAACTTAAACAGGAAGTTGTCAGAAATATAAGTCTATAAGCCATCGTTAGTGTTTACCGGTTGTGTTCAAGTTCAACTAAAATAGCTTCATTGGCATTTTTCGCTGTAATATCAAAATAATATGAACTCTCGGTTGATTATTTAACGTTTTTCCTTAAACATACATTATGCAAGAGTTAAATCTGCCTATTGTAGGTTTTTCTTTATGCCTGAAATATTACCTAAATTATTAATTAGACATTAATTAACTTATCCAGACCATAATCAACTCTCGTCAGAGCTAGCCTGCGATATGGGTATGCTTTATGTTAAACGGATTATGCACAGCGACAGCGCCGGACTGGGCAAACCTGTCCACCTAAGCTCATTAAAAAATGTGCGCCTAAGCCTTTAAAGAAAAAAGAAAAAGGAAAAAATAGAAAGAAATGTTGCCTAAATTATTAATTTAACATTAATTAACATATCCAAACCATAAACAATTCTCGATACCATCTGATAGGTCAGATTTTAAGTAGATTAGAACGGTTCGGCCATTTAATGATATAATCTAAAAATGCTGAAGCGAGGCTATATAAAGCAGTATGGTGGTTTCAATCAGTGCCAACATCTTGTCAAACGCCAACATTCTCAGGATAAAGTAATTCCCTGTGTAGGGAATTTAAGTTTTGGGGGGTTTTTTTTTCAAGTTTTCCAGATGTTTTTATTCAAGCGACAATTTCATATTTTTAAGTTATATTTTTAAAATATATTTAAATAAAGCCTTAAAATAGATGGTATCTATAAACAGTCCTTCCTTGTTAAAGAATAAGCCTATAATCCACTATTGCCAGTTGAGAAATTGGCAAAAGTATCACTTTCAACATTAAATTCAAACGTTTGAAGATAGCTATTGCAATGAGGGAACAGGAAAACAAGGAGGTAATTGTGTTATTATTTCCGATGTGAAAGATGTTTCAGTGTAGAAAATAATGCCTATGATTGTATAATAGTGAGATGACAATCTATTGAGCAAAAGACAGAAATAAATATGTTTTGACTTTCTTGGAAAATATGAAATTTCCGCTTTAAATATTTACCTGTTTCCAGATTTCTGTGTTAAATCCTATTGTTATTAAATAATTCGCGATATGCCACTGCCCATAATCTAAACAATCAAACAACATTTTACTGAATCTACAGAAACCTCCACCAAATTCCTTTAAACCCGCCGTTAACTTTTCTACCGTTCTCAAGTCACCATTCTAAAATAGATATAAATAAAATAATTACAATTACAATATAATTCATATCGTTTCATAATTTTGAGATTCTGGTAGCCTCAACTCAATTTAGGTCTGACCAGGGAGGGTTACTCAAAGCTCTGTTAGCTTTTAATGATCCGTTAACATGGAGATAACGTGTTAACTTGCCGTTATATTCAACGTAGGTGTTGCGCTTCGTTAGCCTATTATGTTTAGCGACGGCATTATTGGGCTGTAGCAAAAATTGTGTCATATGCCCATGCGTAGTAAACGCTTGCTGGCGAGATCAGCTGTATTCTCCGAAACAGTTGATTTGACGAAAACTGGAGAGAGAAAATGGGTTTAACGTCCACTCGACACAAACTATGTCATTTCTGTACAAACATATGGTGGGGGGGGCGGAGAAAACACGCGGGGTTGGACAGGCGATTTACATTCAATTATGTTTTTTTTAAATTTTTCCTTTACACGAGCTAACATTTAACCGTCTGAAGGTCATAAATATTTTCTCATTATGTTGTTTACCTTAATTGCAGTGAGGAAGTTTTTCTCTAAGCTAGTCTCTACTATATAAACATCTAAATCAAACTCGACAATTTCCTTTATTCTTTGGTTAGTCGTGTGACATCCTGACTTGAGATAATCGGACGGTATAAAACCAGCCTACAAATATACAGTGTATAAAATATACAATATATAAAATTAATATATAAAATTATATAAAAACAAACAAAAAATATAAAATATACATTATATAAAATACACGATATATATAAGTATACAATATATAAGATATACAATATATAAATTTATAAGATATGTAAGTTTTAAATCATTCAAATATAAATAAATATGACAATTATCGACAGTCAATCATATCTTTTATCTGTCACTAAGTGCGGTTTCTACTCACACGTTGCCCGGCAACAATATCAGTCATCTAGTTCATGTCCTACATAATGGCGACTACGTTAAAATGAGCTTATTTAACTCATCTCGAGAGTTCAGGACTCCGCGATAGTATCCATGAATAGAGCGGGAGCCCACGGGGTCAACCTAGCTGGAAAGTGTACCAATTTTCCCCTATCTGGTATCAATGCATATATATCTGGTATCATCAAAATGTAAGTCTGTCGGGTTTTGGGTGGTGGGTGTGGTATTCCACGCCCAAAATGCAATGCCCTCCAACTAGTCTAGATTAGCTGAAAAGTGTACCACATGAAAATCGCACAGAAGTGTACTGTACATCTTCAGGTATCACAAAAACACTCCTGTCAGACATTTCTAGTGGTATGTACTCCTGACAGAGCTACGTAATTACCAGACATGTGTAGTGTTGGAGTATCCCCGACAAGAGATATCTAATTTCCAGACCACGACTAATATAGATTAGCTGAAATCTGTACCACCTGAAATAGCTTTGGAGTTGTTCAGTACCATGACTTAACAGGCATCATGAATGACCACTGGCAGACCTGGAAATAACGGTTTTACATGTCCCTGACAAAATATCAGGCACTTACGAAATAGTACCTGACATTTTCAACTTACTGCCGAATATGTATTAATAATAACAATAAAACGACAAATCAGTGCCAGACAGAATGACTGACACCTGAGGTTTTGTGACTGACAAAACCTGTATCTGTGTATGACAGTGTTTGTGATAGGTGCCTTATTTCAAGGCTTGATGTCCACTGGTCTAGAACTCAACCTAGCTTTGGGCATAATGCATCGCCCTTATGTCTATAGATATATAGGATGAATACAAAAAAAACCTATAAATTCGACCAACTTCAATCTAATAATGCACTTACATAATCTTGGATCATTCCGTCCGCTCCGTTGGCTTCCATATGTTTAATAATTTTGTCGCAGGGTAAAAATAAGTAGGCATAATGAAATGGCGATCGTCCCAACTGAAAATATAAAATTTATCAGCTTTATTCAGTTGTTGATTCTGTCATTAATTGAGTCAAAAGAAATAAATAGACAATTAGTATCGTCGCTTGCTTAAACATACATTATGCTAAAGCTTAATCTGCCTATTGCAAGTTTTTCTTTAGGCCTGAAAGGTTTTCTAAATTTTTAATTAGACATTAATTAACTTATCCAGACTATAATCAACTCTCGGTGGCATCGGATTTATCCGATATTAAATAGATTAGAACAATTCAGCCATATTTTGATTTAAGCTAAAAATGGAGGAGCGAGACTTAGCTTCGAACAACCGTGGTTGAAATTATTGCACACGTCTTGTCAGACTTTCAAAGTCTAATATATATCTTGACTCACAATAGAGTAACTTGAATGAAATTTTCAAATTATTCATTTTACACTATCGATTTTTGAATTATCATAGCAAGAATCTTACATAAATATCTTTAATCGAAATATTAAATAAAGATGCACCACATTTTGCTGAGATCTAAATATCAATGCCACCAGCAGATTTCGTCAAGGTCACGAGATGGAAATAGGGTTTGGTCACTTGATTATTTCTCAGGCTTGTGGGTTAGG
This sequence comes from Patella caerulea, assembly GCA_036850965.1. Taxonomy (NCBI): domain Eukaryota; kingdom Metazoa; phylum Mollusca; class Gastropoda; family Patellidae; genus Patella; species Patella caerulea. The sequence goes on from JAZGQO010000008.1 coordinate 42,557,067, forward strand.
GTTGGGGTAGGTTTTGGGTAAGGGTTAGGTTAACGCTAGTCCTGTTTACATCTCGTGTCCATAATATTTAGATTTATTCCCCCTTGTCACTCCCAAGATATCTTGGCATTATTGAATTGACTTTAAAGCACCTTCAATCAAAAAATAAATTCCGTCTTAGTCTGTTAAATATTTCGAATGGATGTTAAACCCCATTCTCTCTCTCTGTATTAAATATTGAGTGGACGCCACCGAAGTGGACGACGGAGATTGAAACGGACGGGGAGACGGGTGGACAGACAAGCGGGTGGGAGCAATGACAGTAAACAACCACATTCCATTGTGGGCATATAAACAAAGGAAGGGAAAATTAAATTTGAATTCGACATCGGAGTGGGCAAAAGCATCACTGTTCTGGCAAAATTTCACCCACTGCATGGCGCATGCCCGTGTTCGTTCGCCAGGTTAGTGTAGAAAAGCAGAACGTTACACCCCCTTTAATTTGAAAATAGGTTTTGTACTTACATTATCTTTGGCGTTTAATGTACTGGGGAATTCTTTAGATATATATAAGACCAACTCTATGTGACGGTGTAGAACGGCGTGATGTAAGACGTTACGACCACATTTATCTAACGCTACGGCCATACGTTTACAAACAGCTAGTAACTTCTTAGTTACACCAATACTGCCTTTATCTGTAACTGCATGTAACTTCTTTATGTATTCCTGGAAAATACAGTTCGTTATTGCCAGTTAGAGCTAGGGTCAAACTTGATATTTAACAACTTCTTGACAATCGTTCGTTGAAACAATGTCACCACTGGGGGAACCTGTGTCCCATTTCTCTCCATTGTTATTTTGAAAATAATTGTTATAAAATAATTGTTATTTTGAAAATAATTGTTATTTTGAAAATAATTGTTATTTTGAAAATAATTGTTATTTTGAAAATAATTGTTATTTTGGAAATAATTGTAACTTTGAAAGTTTTTGTAATTTGAAAGTAACTATAATTTTGAAAGTAATCTAAAAATTTATAATGGCATTTTTTAAAAGTTACTATAATTGTTTTTAAGTTACTATAATGTTTTTTAAAGTTACTATAATTTGTAAAGTTACTATAATTTGTAAAGTAACCAAAAATTTATAATTTTCAAAGTAACAATAATTTCAAAGTAAATAAGTTTTAAAATAACTATAAGTTTTAAAATAACTATAAGTTTTAAAATAACTATAAGTCTAAATAATTTCTAAAGTAGTTGTAATTTTTAAAATAATTGTAAATTTTAAAGTAACTATAATTTCTAAAGTAAATGTAAATTTAAATTAACTATAAATGTAAATTTAAATTAACTATAAATGTAAATTTAAATTAACTATAAATGTAAATTTAAATTAACTATAAATGTAAATTTAAATTAACTATAAATGTAAATTCAAATTAACTATAAATGTTAAAGTAACTATAATTTTTTAAGTTACTATAATTGTTTATGTAATTATAATTTTCAAAGTAATCGTAATTTGTAAAGTAACTTTTTAAAGTAAGAATAATTTTAAAGTAATTGTAAATGCTAATGTAATTCTAGTATAATTTGTAAAGCAAGTATAATTTTTTATTAAATAAGTATATTTTAAAGTAATTGCAATTCTGAAAGTAACTATAATTTTCATAGTAATAAAATGAGTATCATATTTACGTTAAGTTTCCAATGTAACAATTTTATTAAACGGTTTCTATTTAAAGCGGCTCAGTAAGAACGGCGTTCCGTTACAAGCTAGATAGTTCAGGTGTTGGCCAAGAAGGTTCCTTGGGGTTATCAATTTTTCACAGTAATGACCAACGAAGTGTCTGGCACGGTAACACAAGCTATCAGGCGAAAACAAAACAGGTCCACTCGTATATTTATAGGCGTACGCGTAAGGACATCTGAATTTACTCATAGCACCCCTCATGTCGTATGCCCATCTTCGTTAAACAGACAGAAATTCAATTTACATTCTTTGCATAAAGCGGGTTGGGGAAAATATAATCCCAGCTTTGTCCAGCGTCATTCATTTCTACTACCTCAAAAATTGCAAATTTTTCCACGTCAGTCATGCACACTTCGTACCACATTGCAAATTGTTTCCCGTCAGTCATGCACACTTCGTACCACATTGCAAATTGTCTCCCGTCAGTCATTTCCACTTCGTACCACATTCCAATTTGTCTCCCGTCAGTACTTTCCACTTCGACGCTTCGTACCTCATTGCAAATTGTCTCCCGTCAGTCATTTTCACTTCATACCACTTTGCAAATTGTCTCCCGTCAGTCCTTTCCATTTCGTACCACATTGTCTCCAGTTAGCCATGCACACTTCGTTGCATTTTGCCATTTCTAACCGTAACACATTACCACTTAGTCACAATTTGTCCGCCGTCAGTCACCCCACAGTTTCCAAATCTATCGCACTGTGTCTCAATATTGTATTCAAAAATCAAATTCCCACTGTTTCCCAATAGACGAGATAGAAACCAAATAATACAAATCAACTCTACCTGTGTTCGTGACACCTTTTCAATCACATCCTTTAACTGTTTTGAACTTTTCTTTTTACTGATATCCCCAGCTGTTTGTCCTTGCTTATCACTGATATTGATAATAAAATCATATGCTGCTAACACTAGAGATTCTATCTTAGAAACATTGCATTCTCTTACTGCTTGCAACACGTGTTCGTCTATAAGCCTGGCATACGTTAATTTATTTAATGACACCGCCAAGTTCCGCGCAGTCTGTCCGTATCGATCACGTGACGCGACGTTAGCTCCCAGATTTAAAATATGCTTGAAGACGTCCTCGGTTACGTCATGTAATATGGCTTCGTGTAGTACTGTTTGTCCATGATAGGCGCGATAATTCATATCACATCCTTTTAAAATCTTTTTTGTAATGGCTGGATCGGGAGCATGAGCACCCATTAACTGAAAATAGAACAAAAAATATTTAAGATTTTTAAAGATTAAGGAGTTATTTTTTCAACATTTCTATTCATTTATATTCGGTTACCCTTATTTAATATCTATATTCATACCCAGCTGTATTCGTTTAATATTCATTTATATTCATTACATATTCGTCTAATATTTATTCATATTCATTCAATATTTATTTATATTCATTCAATATTTATTTATATTCATTCAATATTTATTTATATTCATTCAATATTTATCTATATTCATTAAATATTCGTCTAATATTCATTCATATTCATTAAATATTCGTCTAATATTCATTTATATTCATTAAATATTCGTTTAATATTTATCTATATGCATGTAATATTAATTTAATGTTCATTCAATATTAATCTAATTTTCATTTAATATGTATAAATTTATTAGTTTACTTTCGCTTAAAATGTATTTATATTCATTTCATATTCATTTCATATTCACTTCATATTACATTCATTAATAACGAACCGGTGCTTGTCATTGCCTCCACACAGCTAAATAATAAAAGTTTTGATTCCAATTTCTCGAAAAAAATCTTCTTTAAAAAGCGAAAATTTGAAATTTGAAATTTATTAGTGACAAAGAAATTTTGTTTCGGTGAGAGAGAGAGAGGGAGAGAGAGAGAGGGAGAGAGGGACATGGGAATGGGGTTTAACGTCCACTCGACACAAACTAGGTCATTTCGGGACTAACATATAGTTTAGATTTATTTCAATAATTCGTTTGCGCGTAGGGGTCTTTAGCAGTGGGAGGAAACCGGAGTAACCGGAGAAAACCCACGAAGTTGGACAGGCGACCCTACTCCTTGCTACGTACAACCGAGGATTTGAATTTTGTTTTGTTGAATATGATCAGAGCTGGACAGGTTTCATGGGTACAGCGTATGGGGACGTGTTAAATATGCTCCGACAGGTTAACTTTCCCTCATCGCACAAATGTTCAGAACTTTCAAGGTATCAAGATGGGTCATCTCTTTTCATAAAAGTGCCTATAATGCTTAGGATAGGACACAAAACAGGTCCGTCTGTGTAAATATCGGCGTGCACGTAAATAAACCCTTGACAATTGAAAATTATACAGAAGGCGGAGACGTCGCTTGTCCGGACAAAATTCTCATAATTCGCATTACGTAGACATAAAAATATACATGTTAGTCTCAAAATGACCAAGTTGGGTTGACAAGACCATAAATTCTAATCCTTTTTATTCGTTCATAAATAGAATAGAAAATCAATTACATGAAAGAACAATGGTTTTGGTTCGCAGTTCGGCATTCCACTGAAGAGAACGTTTGTATCTGGATTCAATGACATTAGATATTCAATAGTTTCTATTGAATTAATTTCCCATACTGCCGCTAGGAGGGGTTGTGGTTCTTCCGGGTATCCTTTATAATATTTTTGATACGAATAATCCTTGGTGTTTATGTCGATAGTATTCCACAGGTCTGAAAAATTAAAATATCAAAAATAAAATATCAAAAATACCCAAATTAAAATATCAAAAATACCCAAATTAAAATATCAAAAATACCCAAATTAAAACATCAAAAATACCAACATTTAAAATATTAAAATATCAGAATACCAAATTAAATATCAAAAATACCAAATTAAATATCAAAAATGCCCCAATTAAAATATCACAAATGTCATAAATAACAAAATTGAAATATCAAAAATACCAACATTTAAAATATTAAACTATCAAAATACCAAAATTGAAATATCAAAAATACCAACATTTAAAATATTAAACTATCAAAATACCAAAACTAAAATATCAAAAATACCAAAATTAAAATGTCAAAATTCAGAAATACCAAAATTAAAATATCAAAAATACCAAAATTAAAATAACAAAAATATCAAAATTAAAATATCAAAACTATCAAAAACATCAAAAATAAAATAACTTTATATAAAATAAGTATATTTGTAACAGCCGGTTTACTGAATAAACTTGTATTGAATAATTTCCATTCGATAGAATTTTATAAAACTGAAGAATGGGAAAAGCATGGAGTAATCACTGAAAATTACAACCGACGGCGTCTAAGAAACTGTTCTTCAGTATTAACGCGCTTTATACATGACGATAATAATCTTTTAGTAGTATTTAGCGATTTCGAAACACATTAACAGAATACAGTTTTAATGGGATACAATCACTAGTTTATTCTAAAAGCAGGACATTTTGAGGATACTTGTCGAAACGTCGTGCATTTAGAATAAAACTGGTGATTGTATCCCATAAAAACTGCGCGCTGTTATAAATAATGACGTTATTATAATATATAATATAACAATGAAAGTACTAGCCAAAAGTTTTTTTTCTCTAATATATGAATTTTACTTATATGTTTAACTGAGAGGCCCTCTGCAAACCTCGGCAGATTCCGGAGCCTACATCTAGCCTCGGCTGTATGACAGTAAGTGATATGTACCTATGCATATACATTTGCGATGTGCACCGGTTTACTAATTAGGAAAACTTGTCGCTTTCAGAAAGAAGTTCTCTAAATTGAATCGTTCGAAGGGTGTGTAGAATTTTCAATACAAACTTGTCCTTGTCTAAAGAAAATCGGACAAACTTGAAAGAAAAACAGCTTCAACTTTGAAAACTTTGTATGATAAAACATTCTTCAACGGCGACGTCATGGGCAAGGACGTTAGTAATCCGGGAACTTGAAAGTAGTTCTAATGGCAGACGAGATGCAGGGTACTGGAATCTACTGAGGTTTGCCGAGTGACTGAGAGGTAGATCGTTTTATATCTTACCTTGACCTTTCCACGATTTCAATACACATACTTTTCCTGATAACAGTGCCATGGCGAACTCGATAGTATTTTCATATTTCTCCAAGAGATACACTAGATCTAGTTGGTGATGCTTACTATGAGCTATGCATTTTAAATTGATAATCTTGGAGTTTTTAACCATGGTTAATCGGCACCAATATCGCAACAATCTTTCTATCAACTTCTTATCAGGTTTTTCTGCCGTCACAGCACGATACAAACCTGAAATAATATCAGAACAAAGGTCTATTACATTACACAGAGAACAACAGAGAGAGAGAGAGAGAGAGAGAGAGAGAGAGAGAGATGGGGATTAATGTCTACTCGACACAAACTAGGTGATTTCGGGACTATTTTTGGTTTAATTTTATTTCAATAATTCGCTTGCGCGTAGGGATCTTTAGCAGGTGGAAAACTGGAGGACCCGAAGAAAACCCACGAGGTTGAACAGGCGACCCTACACTTAGTCACTTACAACTGGTGAATCTAAACCGCGCTGGGTTTTTTATTAATGATGATCGAGATTAGTCCTTGAATTCAATGGAACAAGTTGACTGAAATGCTCAGCATATTCCCTGTACAGGCGCGGATCCAGGATTTTTTGCAGGGGGGGGGGGGTGGTGTAGGTTTGATAAAAGGCACTCATTCAATTAACGGGGGGTTTGGAGGCCCTCCCCGGGGAAAATTTGGTAAATTAGATTCAATTTGGTGCATTCTGACGTATTTCCAAAAGGTAAATTCCAAAATTACAGGTCTAAAAGTCGCCAATAAAATCGCATAAAAAATTTTCATGTCTGAGCAGGGGGGGGGGGGGATCCGGACCCCCTGCCCCCCCCCCCCCTCTGGATCCGCGCCTGCTGTACATCGTGTAGTTTTTAACTATTATTGTGGCAACTGCCAGTTCTTTATCTTTAAAGTCAATAGGAGAATAACGGTGGAGCTAAATGTTGTTTTTTTTTGCTTTGTTTTTGTTTTTTTGTAAACAATATTTTATTTCATTTGAAAATGGATTGGGGGAACAGGCTGGGCCTATGTTGACTCTTCTACAAGGACCTAAATGTTGATGGTCAATTCATTAAAAGGTGTCATCTCCAGTGCGCATAGATGTTGCTTTGTGACTGAGCAAACTCCAATTTTTCACTTGTAACTCCCAATATTTAAAATTCCAATTTCCGACAACTTACCTGGTTTAAATTTATTTAACCAGTGTAACATTTCTTCCCAACCACTTGGTCGATCTTTTATAAGAATGTCTTCTGGTGTTTTTCCCTCGTTATTCTTTACTTCCGGATCAGCCCCGCATCTAAAATTTAACAATGTTAACATTACTTGCAAACATGCATTATGCAAGAGCTAAATCTGCCTATTGTAGGTCTTTCTTTAGGCCTCAAATGTTATAAAAACTATTAATTAGATATTAATTAACTTATTCAGACCATAATTAACTCTCGATGTTGAGGCGGGCATGAGATTTTTGTTGGATTGTTGTTCGATTCGCTGAAATATTTTCCTTCGTGATTTATCAATAAAAATGGATAACCGAGACTACTGGTTTTGTCTTAACGACTTTAGTAATGATGACCTAAGCGGAACTTTCATTCGCTTAGTTCTAAGTTAATAATGGATCAATTTGACTGAAATGTTCAGCAAATTGCCTTTGCATTAGCTAGTTTTTAACTATTGTATCTCAGGTAATCTTCATGGCATTGGCTAATACAGACATGACGATTACTTTCTCCCTTGTATTGTCGCTTTTCACGGTATGCCATGTATCGTTGTGAATTAAGGGGTTAGTATTTAGGGAATCATAGTGCCCCAGTGGTTATGGGTGCACAGGATCAATAACCAACATGTCGCTGTATCTGTGTGTTTGGGTGGGGGTGGGAGAGGTAACTTTCATCATATTTCACATATGTTAATTTATGTTTATCACAGCTTGGTAGTTATATTTCACGTATACCAATGTAGATCAATGTTAGTTAAATCCAATATAAACGATCCCTTACCTGATCAAAGCTATTAATATTCTATAAGCGCCTTTCTTTCTTACTGCGAGATGCAAGGCTGTATCGCCATTTATATTAGGTTTATCCAGATCAAATGGTGCATAGGCAAACAGATATATTAAAGACACGGTCCGCGGTTCGCAGTATTTCTCTCCATGATTCACTATATGGTGAATCAACGTTTCGCCATTATCTGGATCTTCCAGAAAGAAGCTCTGACCAGACTCTGAATAATCTCTCAATACTGGGATGAGTGTGGCCAGATCTCCTGTCATTATTGTCTTGTACAGGACGGAATCCTTTAAGGACATCCTGTAGGTGTCGTGGTAAACCTGAAACAACAAAAAAATTGAAAAAAGGTTGGAATTAATTTCATTTGATATAAAAACGGGGAAAGGGAACGGTAAAGCTCCCTTAAAAAAAGGTAAAGTAGCTGGACATGTTGGTAATTTGTGTAGGTGCTGGTTCTATCGATGGTGCCAGCGGAGAGCAGCAAAGGCTGGGCAATGTAGCTGTTGAATCAAACGATGGTGCCAGCGGAGAGCAGCAGAGGCTGGACAATGCTGTTGGGGCAAGCATACATAGCATATTGGCTACCATGCTATTGAAATACAAGTAAATTCATTACTGTCTAATCATTTCATTGGTTTTATGGGTTTTGTCATGTCAAGGGAAACAACTTGTTTCTTTACACCCATCTTATGATCCCCCACTGTTGTTTTGTCTTGTCAAACAACTAGTTTGAATGGGGCTTTTATGTTTTGTTTTGTCACATCTTATGATGCTTTATAAATTTTATATTTTTTGTCGTGTTTTGTCCCATCCTATGATCCTCTGATAATTTTAGTTTTTGTCATGTTCTCTCATATTTTAGTTTTTGTCAAGTTTTGGCATATTTTATGCCGTATTATGTCATTAATTATGATATTCTACTAATTTCGGGGGAAGGGGTTTTTTTTTCTCACAGACTAAAACCGAAAAAAAAATTCTTCGATAGAATTGTCCATAATAACTGACTTCTTAGATGTTTCATAAATTGACGGAATCTGCCGATTTCATATTGTGACAAGCGAATACCTTTCTTGGCAACGACTTGCGACGTCAATTGACGTTCGCTTTCTGTCTCTTAAACAAAATCAACCAACGGCATAATTTTGACGGAAACAAGTACAGTCCATATCGGGGTATGATCCAGTGCGAACTTCAAAAAACGGAACGGAAATCAAACGAAACGAATATAAAGAGTGCAAACAACAAAATCATCTCATAGTAATTAACTCCACACCAATAAAATGAAATGAATACTTTTCTGTTCCGTCCGGGCAAACGGACGATAACATTTTGCCCGGACAGCACCACTGCGGTCTGCTCTAATGTCCAATCCCAACTGTCAAGTGTTCTGCATCACTGACAAAGAGAAATCAAGCGGAAAAATCCCGATGAACTTTCTCATCAAACGACGAGATTGAAGACGTTAGCTACTCAACGTATTACTCACTGAGCCTCCGCGGCTCCCACACTCCACACGGACGTTCGAACACAAGGTACATAATCCATGACAAATAATCAATTGACAAAATCCGAATTATTTTAACAACAAATTCACCCTCACCCGATAAAATGGATCACAGAAATCCACTGATGAAAATGGCGAACATGCATCACTGATTGTTCCTCCCATCTCTCCTCTTCTTCGTCCCAGAAATGTTGGAAATTATGAAGTTTCAAAAGTATTGGATACGATGACGAACTATAGTAGTCGGATAATCCGAAAAATTATACTATTAGGCGAACTATAGGAGTACACTCACTAACTTGACAAATTTTGCTATATATGACACAAATAATATATTTCTTATCACAATAGCGAGCTATAGTAGTACACTAATCGGATAATCAGAAAAAAATCAGCTAAAGGCAAATGGTTTATCACGACGGCGATTGCGATGGCGAACTAGTAAACTATTCGATAATCCGGAAAATTCAGCTATAAGACAAATAATTTATCACAATGGCGAACTATAGGAGTACATTATTAGGATACCAAAGATAAATCCAGCTACGAGAGAAGCAATCTATTACACTGTTCCGGAAGACGATTTCTACTTGATAAAGTTTTAACATTAGTGGACTAGCACTACACTTGCCCGATAAACATGGAAGAACCAGCTACGAGAAAAATAATTGGTGACACTGTTTTTGGAAGATGACGGCGACCTGTAGTATTTCTCTAGATAGATAAACGTATAAAACCCAGCTACGAGAAAAAATAATTTGTTAAACTGCACTGTTAGGTTTACATTTACGCGTCGTTATTTATATAGTTAAGAGTATGAATAACTGCACAAAGACAAAATTAGGGCCGAGTCACGCTGGTGGATTTATCTGGAAGTTTTATATCGCTAGGACCCATCCCTTTTTATCCTCCGCCTTTCCAACAAAGAAGGGGACTATCAATATAGCTACGGGTAAGCATAGGTGAGCAATTTGATTGGTTGAAGCTTGAGGACCCTATAATTTGGATTCTACGGCATTTTCTGCTCAGACTAAGAACTTATATGTACAGTACATGACATATTTAGTTAATACCAATACATTATTTTTATACATTCTAATTGGGATTGTTGATCGATTTTGGACGTACTATGGCTTCGATTAAAAAGTGTTGGGGCCAGTTTTCAAATTACTTTTTATGCGAAGAGGGAGAGAAATGGGGTTTAACGTCCACTCAACACAAACTTGGTCATTTCGGGACCAACATATGGTTTAACTTTGTTTCAATAATTCGCTTGCGCGTAGGGGTCTTTCGCAGTGGAAGGAAACCGGAGTGCCCGGAGGAAACCCACGAGGTTGAGAAGGCGCCCCTATCTCCATGCCACATACGCTCACACCAGGGCTCGAAACCACAGCCGCAAGCCAGAGGTGATAGGCCAGCTAGAGGTCGAAGCGCGGCACTCTAGACCACTAGGCCATCCCACCACCACCACCCCCCCTTTTATGCGAAGGGAAAGGTGATATTGAGTCCAATCTCATTAAAATACAAATCTATATTTCGTTTCGTTTTTTTTTATACTTTCGATGGCCTAAACTGCATGAGGATCTGACAAGTTGTACTGGAAGGTCACGTCTGGTGTCGCACGTGTGGCTGTTGACCATATGAGGTCAGACATTGATTAATCAGTGTTGACGTTTCTAGGGAGTTCCGTGCGGAGAACGCCAAGAAGTCGCCGTAACAGACTGTGTCATTGGCCAATTCCTCAAATCAATAAGAACGCCTATTATATAACAATTCGTAGGATCCTAGTGTAGGAAATTTTGAACTACAAAAACGAAACGAAATAGGATATGTGCTTTACCAGATTATATTAAGTTATATTCATATACTGCGAATCCGTGTTTCTCAAATAAGCTGGAACAGGAGCTGAACTCAGTCGAACACAAACCGGAAATAACAACTGCAAGACTTTTTTATCTTTACGGATCTGCACACAGAAAATTATCTACCCTACGTCAAGATAAAAATCTCTGATTTAAATGGCCGTCATATCCAGCAATTAGTAAATTGTTTTGTAACACGGTCTGATTCTGTTATTCACAAAACAACTAATTAAACCTTTTTCAATATAATTAAATGAAAGTAGAATATATGCTTCTCATTATTCTCGAAATATACTTAGGGTTTTCGACAAAAATCGCTCATTTAGTATATAAAATGTCGGTCAACTAGCCTGGTGCTTGTTCGCAAGCGGAGCTCATTGTTGACCGACAGCGTAAATTTAGTATGAATCCACTCGTGTGACCCTACCTTTAGCAGTGATGCTATAAATAACCAGGTACACATTATGCAAATATACAAGTCGTCTAATTCTGTCAGATAGCGCGCGGGATTCTCTGACTGAAATCTGGTGATGATTCGATTGGTTATAAGTTATTGTGATTGACAAGGGTGCGTACAATTTCTTAACTGATGAAATGTTACAAGGTCGTCTGAGCAGATCATGTTCAGGACACCTTAACTTTTCGGGAATCGATGCAATTGGACAAACTTCTTTTCTGCACGAACTAGATATGTCAATGTTACTTAAATGATAATCGTAGCCTCGAGATCGTCACAACTAAACCTTGAATGGTTACATTTGAATAGCTCGATTGGGCTAATGGAAGACGGGTAAACGCCATACAGTGTGCTGTGAGGGCAATTTTTCCCGGGCAGTGGCACTATGGCCTATTATTATACCGAATTCCAACTGTCAAAGAATCTTTTACGTGCACGGCGATGTGTACACGGGACCAAGGTTTTTCGTCCCATCCGAACGACTAGGCAGCTATCCTTGTCAGGCCATTTGACATAGCCTCGAGATCGTCCGCAACTTGACAAGGGTAGTAACTCCACACGGAATGGCTTCATTAGCATTAACAATGTACGCGGGCTTCAAGCCAATCACTTAAGGGCAATAACTCTACCAGAAATAGTTGACTATCGATGGGCTTCCTCGTCTCATTACTAGCAAAATGACACATCGGCGTGACTCAGTAAAGGGTCAAAACTCTACCAGTTGACTTTCAATAGGCTTCCTCGTCTAATTAACACAAAACAAGCACAAAATATTGCAAATCAATCAGATAATACTTTAGCCTCGGCATCGTGCACAAGAGTTCAGAAAATCACTATCAGTGAACAGGTCTTTTGGTACTACGACCTCGACAGAATTTCAAGTACGCCCCTGGATCGTCCACAAGAATTAAATCTATGAAATTCATTGCAGATATATATACAGTGAAATGGTCTGATTCATCGTTTAATATAGATGCACTATGTACCAACTACTACCCTATGTTGGTGTGTATACACAGTTTCAACCATAGGTATAATACCTTGAAAGGTTCCTGAGATAGGCTTCTTACACAGCAGGTGGTCGGAACGATCGGGCCCATTTCAGTATCCGCCTCCATTCCTGCAACTTCGTCCAAATAAACAGTTTCTTTACAGCGTAATGGATTTCAGCAATAAGAAACCGAAAATCGACATTCTTAAATGACTCGTTGATTTTTTGCTGAGTGGATATTGCGCAATAGTCGCTTCTATTGGGTATTATGATGTAGAATTAAAACCGATTTTCTGCGTTATCGAATTTTAAGGTTTGCCTATTGCGCAATAATCTCAGATACTACATGTCGTCGAGTTAAATACAAATTTTATGCATCATTGTTGATTCAATGATAGATAGATAAGAATTAGCAATACTATTAAACTTTTATGTATGACACAGCACTAAATACTGCATGTGGCTCTTATAAAGGTTTTACAAAACATAAACACCGTGTGCAGCAAGCCAAGCCTACATGTAACCATTTTCAAATGGTAATGCAGCAGCTAATTAATGCTTCGTGCAATATCATTGTGAGTCAAAAATTTCTTCATGAAATCTGTTACACGTTCAATTACCGTGGTTGTTCGTTACAGTTGATTGATGTGTTACATTGTGGGCCCTCTAAATTATTGCGCTAACATTCTTGAAACCAGAGAGAGAGAGAGAGAGGGGGGGGGAGCGTTAAAGGACCTGCAACAACACGTTTTTTCATGGCTCAATATTTAGCTTCCAAAAATGAGAGAGAGAAGTAGGGTGGGATGGGGCCAAGACAATTCGACACAAATCCGGTTATTTCGGGACTAACATATAGTTCGTTTCATTTCAATAACTCGCTTGTCTTTAGTAGTGGGAGAAAACCGGACACCCGGAGAAAATCCACGAGGTTGGACAGGTGACCCTACCAGGGTCACGTACGACCAGGGAATCGACGCCACGCCATCCACCCCCGAAACCAGATTAGATCACTCGTATACATGTTGTTATAACATTTTGGGCAATATTTCGACCGCCAATTAAAACTAATCAGGTAATTCTGCCTATTGCAGGTCTTTCTTTGGGCCTGAAATAATATATAAACTATTAATTAGACATTTATTTACATGAAAAGACCTTAATCAACTCCCGATGTCATCATATGTGTCGGATTTTCACTGGATTTGGATTCAATTTGCTGCCCAACGCTTATTGATGATTTAATCAAAAGAAAAAAAATTAATCGAGACTATGGTTTTTTTTATCGTACCGACTTTATTAATGATGATCGAAGATGGGCCTAAAATTCAAATGCTAATATCTCGGTTCAAATTGGAGCAATTTAATTGATATTTTCCGCCTATTCCCTTTACATTATCCAGTTATAGTGAGAACTGCCAGCTCTTTATCTAATGTTCTATAAAGCCTTTTAGACTGATCTTATGAGGTATTTTGATTAATGGGGAAGTCCAGGTATTAACCGGAAGTCGGTTTATCTACTAATGACAGTCTAATTTTATGCACGACAGTTGAACACGTAAGCTCAACAATGGACATCAGCAAACAGGTTAGCTCAAAAGCGCTCGCAAAGCAAATAAAATGAAGCGAAGCCTAGAATTATATTTTTGACCCAAATCCATAAGGTTTAGTTATTTTAATTATGCTGACTCATTGTAGAACACGTGATACAAGTTATCGTATATTAAGGTCAGGGAGCATTCATTGTTAATTCAAAAGAGGTATTTCGGAACACGTCTGTGCGTCATTGTACATCGTTGCACTGTGCAGGATGTTATGGGATTATGGGGGAAGGGAGACAGAGCAAAATTTATTCTTAGTTTTTGTTGATCGATAAACGTAATTAGCTGCAATTACAGGAATTATACTAATGGACAATAATTCTACATACTGAGGTTAGTTTTGTTGATCGATAAACGTAATTAGCTGCAATTACAGGAATTATACTAATGATTCTAATGGACAATAATTCTGCATCCTTCTCGACTGGGCTTATGAAGAAGGACTGTGTTATGATGGCAATTTTGTCCCGACAGCGGCGCCACGGCCTACCTTTATGTCCAATTCCAACTGCTAGGGGATCTTTTTGTGTACGTCACTGTGCATACGGGACCTCGGTTTTTCGTTCTATGTGACGGACTTGATAGTTTCAAGCTGAATATTGAACCATGCGATTTCGCAATGTCATTTACATGGGCAAGGTAGGGATGATCTTTTAACGTTAGGGACATAGAATGAAAACTCCCCAAAATACACAAAAAACATAAGCGGGGTGAGCTAACACATCTAATTTTGGGCGTATAAAAAAATTAAATTGTTTTTTAACTTCAAATCTGACTTCAAATACCAATATCTCGTTTTTATATTTACAATATGCACTATAAATTAAATATAATGTCCGTTTGGTTTATCAATGAATCACCATGTTATATTCATAGACATCTATGTGCGTGACGCAACACAAACAATTTGCGTTGATGCTGATTCAGCAATATTTGTATTACACCTTCACGCTTTTTGATTACACGAAACGTCCCTATTTTCTACACATTAAAGGATATATTATTTCTGTGAAGATGAGGAGATGTATTTCAAACTTAATTTTATTTTTTATTAATTGAAATCATATTTTCAATGAACCGAGAAAAGGAAATGAAATTCTAAACAAGAAAGCTATCACAGGCATTATCGATTTGTTTATATACATTATGCAAGAGCTAAAGATGCCTATTACAGGTTTTTCTTTAGGCCTGAAATGTTATCTAAATTATTAATTAACCATTAATTAACTGATCCAGAACATAATCAACTGTCGATGCCATTGTTAGCATACAATATTTAGTGGATAAATAATCTAACGTAAAAATGGATAATCTGGACTTTGTTTTATTATTCGTACCATCGATCAATAGTCTGAAATTAAATCCTAATATCTTGGTTCAGGGTGAAGAAATTTCACTGAATAATTTCACCTTATTCTATTTTCGATATCTATTTTTCTAAACTATTTTTGCGAGAACTATTACCTTTTTTGTCTAATCTTATCTAATGTACCTTAAGTTCAATAGCCAATAGTAGTGTTTTGTCTTTTATTAAGAAAGTGTTTTTTGAATATTTAAAGTTAAATTATGGGAGATAAGATAAAGAGATGGCAATTCTCACTATAATAGTTAAAAACTAGATAGTGTAAAGATAATCTGCTGAAAATTTCAGTCAAAATGATCCAATATTAGCCGAGAAAAAAGCGTTTGAAATATTCACATAGCCTCGGTCATCATTACTCAAATCATTAATATAAACAGCATAGTCTCGATTATCCACTCGATTGATTTAATTATCAACGGCCATTAAGTGGCATATAAGAATTTAATCCGACAACATCGAAGGCTAGCCTTAACATAATGAGTTTATTATGGTCTGGATATGTTAATCAATGTCTAATTGATTATTTAGATAACATCTCAGGCCTAAAGAAAGACCTGTAATAAGCAGATTTTGCTCTTGCATAATGCTATTTTAATCAAAGGTAGAATGTCAACTATATTCTTTGGGAATATGAGTTAAATCACATTCTTAATATGGGGTTAGAGCTTAAACCCTTTTAAATAAGGGGGCGGGGTCGATGGTCGAATGGTTATAGCGTGCGAGTTGCATCATAAGGTCTGTCAACTGGCGTAGTTTCGCTTCCTCGGTTGTACTTGTCATAGAGTAGGTTCGCCTGTCCAACCTTGTGGGTTTTCTCCAGGTCCTCCGGTTTTCTCCCACTGCTAAAGAAACAAACGTGCAAGCAAATTCTTGAAATAAAATTGGACCATATGTTAGTCCCAAAATGACTTAATTTGTGCCGAGTGGACGTTAAACTCATCTCTCTCTCTCCCTCCCTCTCCCCCTCCCCCCTCTCTCTCCTTTTAATCAACATGTTTTATTTTTATCAAGCCGACCGTACCATGTTAAGTTCAGTAGTACGGCTATAATGTTATAAAGAAAGCGGATTCGGGGATATTTTAGTTATGACGGTGTGACTGTTTCTTCCGTTTCGTCATACATGTTATAAATACCGGTTTGTCGTTGAACAGGATGTTAATAGACATATCATTATAATCACTTAAACTCGATAAACAGTAAATCACTCGCTTTCACACATAATAATAAGATAATATCCCTTTATCTTCAACTTAAAGGCGCTAAATCGCTAATATTTGGGACCTAGAAATTGACACAAATATATCGCAACGCATATAATAACTGAATGTAAACTGATTTACATTCAGTATTTTCCGTTTTGACTCTAATTTCAAATCAGTTATGTCCAGTGAGTCTCAACCGAATAGAAATTTCTAGTTTCCGATTAATCTGCAGGTCTATTACGCATGCTCTCCAGATACGTATTGGCGTCGCCGTTTGACAGGAGTTGTGGAATATGTCTAGCCTCGTTCTTTCTGGCCACTTGTTACAAATGACGCTATGGTACACGATTCGTATACATATTTTAATAATATGGAAGCGGAAAGAAAGCAGTCCAGTCAATGATGAACACGTACGCCATCTGAATAGAACTAGCACGTACACACGGCCTTTCTCAGTTCTTGAGTACTGTGTTCCTGTATACTGGCATCCAACTCCATGCACCGGACGAGCCCAGTGATAGAAGTGAGCACCTGAATTTTTTTTTAATAATAGTTGATAAGTTTGTAATAATATTGTACCTTGTAGTCACATATAATACACATGTACGATGGCTCAATAGGCCGTAAATAATTCGATACTGAGCCCTTTTTTTTTTGGAAATAAATATTCATAGGTGAATGTAAAGTGCCACTGGCATAGGCGACTTGTAAACTGTCATATAATGAAAAACGTAGCAAAAGTAAATCGTAATACGGAATATATAGATTGTAAATTTGAACTCTTTTAAAATGGCCATTCATATATTAAAAGTAGATAAAGTATACACAAGTCTTCTAAACATTTGAGATCTGGATAAAAAATGTGAAGTCTCATAAAATGAAAAATGTGGCAAAAGTAAATCGTTCGACTTGTCCTTGTTTTCGTAGTAATAGCTAGAGCTTGTATTTTAAAGATGACCTTTTTTACCAGTTTTTATGCTGCAACTGACATAATTTATTACCCGGTCCAAATGACTAGAAAGTATTCGAAATGCCTGGAAATTGCGTCTGCGGTCGTCTGGTTTTCAAAATTTTCGGGGGGAGGCCCCCCAGACCCCCCGTCGCACGCTTCGGCCCTCCGACGCTAGCGGGCGGGCGGGCTCTAAAGAAATATATTTGTTGGGAAAATATGCTGCCCCCCCCCCAAACAAGTTCGGCCTCGTACGCCTATGTTCGTATACAAATGGTAAAATGTTTATTTCGGTCTTTAATATTGGACACCAGAAGCCCACCTTTCAAATTATCAAATAATTCGTGTTTTAAACGTGTAAGACATTGGATGATATTGGGATAGAGACTTAGATACTTTAATGTCAACAAATCTCTCTTGTAGAATTATTAATAGATGCCTAACGTCCGCA
Source organism: Patella caerulea (assembly GCA_036850965.1). Lineage (NCBI taxonomy): Eukaryota > Metazoa > Mollusca > Gastropoda > Patellidae > Patella > Patella caerulea. The sequence continues at coordinate 42,575,248 of JAZGQO010000008.1, forward strand.
ATACAATAATAACAAATATCCCATTTATTAATAATAGTGAGACGACTTTAGTGACACAATGAAAACAAATATCCCATATAAAATTTATAATAGAGACTCGACGTTAGCAGTTAATATCTGGCAGGGTAGTTTTATAGCTCAATAATAAAATAGTTTGAATGATGTTTGAGATAGAGAAAACTGGGGTTTAAAGTCCACTCAACACAACTAGGTCATTTCGGGACTAACATATGGTTAATTTTATTTCAATAATTCGCTTGCGCGTAGGGGTCTTTAGCAGTGGGAGGAAACCGGAGTGCCCGGAGGAAACCCACGAGGTTGAGAAGGCGCCCCTATCTCCATGCCACATACGCTCACACCAGGGCTCGAAATCACAGCCGCAAGCCAGAGGTGACTGGCCAGTTAGAGGCCGAAGCGCGGCGCTCTAGACCACTAGGCCATCCCAACCCCCCTGAATGATGTTTGTCTGACATACCTGAATGACCGGGTTGACCGTAATTTAATAAAACGCTCAGTAAAAGGTTGTCCTTCCCGTGAAAATAAACAAAATAATGTCGCTGTAGAATAGGCATGCATCATAAGAAGGTTCGTATCCCCGAATGCAAGTAACATGGAGTAAGGTCGCCTGTCCAACCTCGTGGGTTTTTTCCGGATCCCCCGGTTTCCTCCCACTGCTAAAGACCCCAATTATTTAAATAAAATTAAACCATGTGTTTGTCTCGAAATGTTGAGTGGACGTTAAAACCACCCCTCCCTCTCTCTCTCATTAAACGGTAAACACTATTAGTGGTCTGATATCTGATCTTATATTTGAGAGAGAGAGAGAGAGAGAGAGCAATGGGGTTTAACGTCCACTCAACACAAACTAGGTCATTTCGGGATTAATATATGGTTTACTTTTATTTCAATAATTCGCTTGCGCGTAGGGGTCTTTAGCAGTGGGAGGAAACCGGAGCGCCCGGAGGAAACCCACGAGGTTGAGGAGGCGCGCGCCCCTTTCTCCATGCCACATACGCTCACACCAGGGCGCAAGCCAGAGGTGACCGGCCAGCTAGAGGTCGAAGCGCGGCACTCTAGACCACTAGGCCATCCCAACCCCCCTTCTTATATTTGATTGACGCGTGCCTAATTTATCAGCAACAATTAGATCAGTTTGACCTGAGGGCGTTATCAGAGACATGACCCAATTCCTCCAAATAAAGTCAACAAATGAATATTTGTACTTTTAACCTTCACAACATTGGAGATAAAGATATTATGTACTTTACTCTTATAGTCAATATTGCTGATGGATTTCGAATTGTATTGTCTCCTATCGTGCTAATAATATTAAACATCTGTCGCTTGGCAACGGAACATATATACGTCCATAAACGGTTAGTCCTAAAGGACACATTAATCTTTGCATATTAATCTAGTGTATTGCATCTATTTTTAATAAAACTAGGAAATATCACGAACCAAGGTCAGTTCTTATACGGAGACTTGGTCGCTCCATGAAAAGCCTTAAATTAACCTACGATCTCGCCAACAGTCACGAGTCTAACCTTATTCACAGCTCAGCGACCTTGACAAAACTTGAGCTGGCCTTAACAAATAGATTTAGACCCCACCACCGATAAGTGATCTGAATAGTCCACAAAGTTTATCCTGTATATTTATTGCTTTGTTGGTAACGAGAACATTTGCCAGACACACAGAAAAATTGTAAACAGTCAAAATCCATGAAGTCATTATGGGAAATAATTTAAACTTGCCCCCTCCCCCACTCCCTGTAAAGAATCAAAACCGATGAAGTCATTATCGGGAATAATTAACATTTGGCCCCCCCTCCCTGTTTTTCCTACTAGTTGCTTATATTTATCATACAAAACATGTACAGGTTATCAAATGATAGTCTTAGATGTTCCAATTATCATAAATTATTGACAATTGATGTTTTTATCTGACACTTGAACTGTGATTACCCTCTACAGCACCCATAAGACAAAGGGTGAAAACTTAGTAATTATCAAAAATCGGTGATAATCAATAGGTGACGTCGTCTGTAAACTGAAAGTCGATTGGATGATTACTTAGACTCTAGAACAATCTGATTAAAACACAGATCCTATTTCGTTTCGTTTTTTATAGTTCAAACTTTTGTTTTACATCTACTACACTAGGATCTGGAACAGTTGTTATATGATAGGCGTGTTCTGGATGATGTGAGGGATTAGCCAATGAAGAAGTCTTTAACGGCGAGTTCTAGGACTTTTGATGCGCGGAACTGTGGGACCACTCAAAACGTCCAAGCTCTTTGACTAAACAATGTTGTTCGAATGGGACAAAAAGCAGAGATGCCGCGTATACATTGGCATGCGCGTAAAAGGTCCCTCAGCTGTTGGAATTCAATATAATAGTAAGCCATAGCACCACTGCCGGGCAGACTTGTCCGCGTCGCACAATGTATGGCGTATGCCCGTCTTCTTTAAGCGAGTTGAAGCAGAACAGTAGGCATATATCATTTTATTATATAAAATATATTCATGTGTTGATATGAAGAGCCTGATCGCGGTCGATATTCATACGAGACATCGGGGGGAGTTTAATGGCCGAATGGTTAACACGCGAGTGCTGTAACATACGGTCTGACTGGGTTTCGATTCCTTGGTTGCACGTGTCAAGGAGTAGGGTCGCCTGTCCAACCTCGTGGGTTTTCTCTGGTTCGTCGGGTTTTCTCCTGTTCGTCCGGTTTCCTCCCACTGCTAAACACCCCTAAGCGCAAGCGAATTATTGAAATAAGATTAAACTACGTGTTAGTCCCGAAATGACCTAGTTTGTGCCGAGTGGAGGTTAAACCCCATCTCTCCCATCTCTCTCTCTCTCACGAGACATCTGTTGTTTGTTTAAAACCGTTCACTAATCAATGATTTATATACATGTTTGATTATATACAACTCTAGATGGAGAAGAGAAATCTATATGACTCTATTATTAATAAACTTATATACAGTAGTTGGACTGAAAGGATCTTAACCTCAAAACTAGGTCACCGCATGTATCGTTGATACATGACATTGTGTGTCTTTTGTTTATGTGTTGGTCTATTCGCGCTATGTATACAAGGTAAAAGTGCTTATCGTTCACTTTCGTCGGACTATGATTTGATATAATATGTAGGTAGTTACCATGCTATGTCTAAAGATCAAAGTGATCTTGGGTTATGTTTAGCTTATACAACGACAATATGGCGACTTGATATGGCCCCAACCTCGTAACAATGCACCGTGCATTCAAATCCACCGATTAGTGTTCCGTGACCACGCTATTTCTGGTCTTATTAAATTAAGACTGAGTCCAAGTAACTTCTATGTAATTTATTAAACATAGATAAATCAACAAATATTTACAAGAAAGAGAGAGATCCGATTCGTTCTAAACCATAGCTCACTCTGTCTGTCTGAGATACAGTTCTTACAAAATATATAATAGACAAGTATGACACATTGACCATTAACTATAAAATATGGTCTCTAAGTTGAAATCTAAAACAATAGTTTATTGACCAACTCTAAATCCTTTCATTGTTAGACTTCAATGCCTAGTCTAAATTATATCTGACGTAATAGCCCTTGGCTGGATTAAGAAGGTTCTATAGGCCAGGGGCCAGTTGGTATTGGATTGTAAAGAGTTTTACTCTATCCGTTTTGATAAGGACAATATTATGTCACTCATGTCAATGTCTGTATAATTCAACATGTACCTTACATGAGATATAATTAGGTAAATAAAATAGATTTAAAATACATTAATGTTGTGAAAGACATGTTTAACAAAATGGGGAATATAATATTGAATGTAGAACTCATATGAATTATGTCGGTCATAGTTCTATAACTTTTTGAATTACAAGTTTGACTGAAAAACATTTGAGTATGGGAGTAAGGTCTGGTAGCTGTACTAGTCTCTGTGTTAAAAATCCAGATTGTAGTTTTTTGCCACCTATCGACCACAACACCAATCTCGAAACCAGAAAAATTGTTGAAGAAATTTCTCTGGTGAATTTGGGTAACCATTTTCCCGGAAGGTGACATGTAACATGAAATCAACCCAAAAAGATTGATCAATCAGAGCTCATAATGGGCGGGGCTTAGGTTTGGAAAAAAATTGGAAAAAAAGGACGGTCTAATGCGCCAGAGGCCAGAGGTTCCGCGGCTGCCTCCGGGAACGAGATTGCCACAACACGATAAAAACTGTCATATAAGTCTATTATTTTAATCAAATATATTACATATATTCTAATATAATTAAGTCTAGCATTTTGATAAAGTCCATTTTTTTTAAAAAAATAAAAGTTCATCATTTTAATAAAAGTCCATTATTTTTTTAAAATGTCCATGATTTTATAATAAAAATCCATTATTTTAATCAAATTCATTATTTCAATCAAATAAAAAAAAAATAATCATTTTAATTTAATATTTATTTTAATAACAAAAATGATAATTGTTTTAATAAACAAAATTAATTATTTTAATTTTAATTAATGAAAAAATAATTATTTTAGTAATGAAAAAAAAAATAATTATTTTAATAATGAAAAAAAAATACTTATTTTAATAATGAAAAAATATTTATTCTAATAATAATAATAAAAAAAATAATTATTCTAATAAAAAAAAATAATTATTTTAATAATAAAAAGAATTAATTATTTTAATAAAAAAAAATATTATTTTTAATAAAAAAAAAATACTTTATTTTAATATAAAACAAAAATAAGTATTTTAATAAAAATCCATTATTCTAATAGAAGGTTTAAAGTCCATCTTATCCGAAGTTGGGCATACCCATGGAGTTCCAAGATTTCTTTTACGCCAACGTGACATCGTTTTCGTTCCATCCGAAAGATCAGAACCTGTTCTTTGTCAAACTGTCTGATTCTGAAATACAGGCGGGACTAACCTGGTTTTTAATTATATTTCATTAATTCGCTTGCGCTTGTGGGTCTTTAGCAGTGTGGGGAAGCCGTAGGACCCGGAGATACCCCATGAGGTTAGACATTCGACCCTAGTCGTTGTTTCGTATAACCGGGGACGAATTTGTTGGCCCCATGCCCTTATTCCACAATATGATACTATGATATAATGGACAGTTCGCAGGGATGTTTGTATATATATTCCTATTTATAATCTATTTTATTTGGGTGTGCATATGCTTAATAACGACTTGTGAAATCTGTATTACAAGATCGATATCCCCACTCCAAAATGAAGTCATTTCGACATTACAACACAAATATTAAAGAAAAGAAAAATCTCCTCAAAAAACTGGAATTTATTTTCCAAAAAAAAAAACAGACTTCTGTCAAAAAACTGAATTTATTTTTATAAATAGACAAACCTCTGTCCCAATATAGATGTGTACTTTAAACGGATAAAAACCCGGAAATTTAGTTAAAGATTTTTTTGCGCATGTCTGCTGGGTGTAAATATGTCAAACTGTGCTGATAAACCCGTATAATTTGATTAATGATTTAGCTACACATGCCCAATAGGTCCGGAAAAGTTCAAATTAATTAAAGTGGTTTAGGTAAAGTGTTGACAATCCTCGCTATAGGCTGTGATATTAAAGTTGATTTGAATAAGTTTTTGGATGAATGATTTAATTGTTTATATCTCGATTGACAGTGAAGAAATTTGATTGAAATTTTCAGCATATTCTGTTGTCATTAGTTAAAGTATCGTCGATGAAGTGTCAAAAGGGTGTGTCTCGGAAAATTAGTCAAATACACTTTTTTGCATTATTAAAATCTCCCAATTTATATGCACATTTCTGTCTAAGCTGTGTATCTCTACGCCATTTAGAACAGTTCTGGGTATCATGTGTCCAAATTTTGTATCTTGATGTGTGGAAATTTTGAAAAGCAAAAGGTTCTATTTCTTAATCTTAGAAATTCTGAGATACACCCTTTTTACACTTCACCAATGGTATGCTATACATGAATAAAGAGAATTTTATGAAAAATCAAATCTTGTCACTGAGATATATTTATTGAGTTTTTGCATTACATAAGCATTTTATTTATTATGATAAGTATTTTATGGGCACTTAAGATGGCTACCCCCCCACCCCTCTACCCATTTCAGTTGTTCGTGGCTACCCCCACCCCTTTTACTGTTTCATTTGTCTACCTTTTGTGGGAATTATAGGCACAATATGTTGTCTCAAATATGTGAACAACTCAAATGGAAATAGTATCAAGTGTTCCTAAATGGTGAAACATCCATGCCTCAGACACCACACATCACTATTTTAGATTTAATATATTATTAATGTTTATTTACTAGAAATTTAGATAGCAGTTGTAAAGAATCAAGACCTGAGATCGGAAAAATACAGAATTCTATCAAGGTAGGTCACTGTCTCAAAATATCTCAACAAAATTAATGTCTTGAATGAAATTTAGATGTATTACCAGTACTTTCATAATTTTCAGATCATAATATTTTTGTCGATATTCAAGGAATGGCACCATTATTAAAAGACTATATCTGAATATTGTTTTTTTGTTAATTTAGGAAGTAACCCATGAGATGGATATGTCTTATGGTATTTTAGGCAGCCTTTTTAGATGTGGTAAGTTTGTTACATCCTATTAAAACTGGACTTTGAAATTTTAATTATAAATTAGTAGGTTGCCCTGAAAACATTTGAACGACGACAAGGTACAATGAGTTTGTTTAAAGCCCCAATAACACTCTTGTTGTAACTGAATAATATAGCAGGTCTGATATGCTATCTAAGTTATCAGTTATCAATTAATTAACTTATCCAGACCATAATCAACTCTGGATGTCATCGCTAGCCTGTGATGTTTACTGGATTAGGACCAACTGCTGCTCAACTATCATTCATGATTTAATCATGAAATGGATAATCGAGACTTTTTATTTTATCGTACCGACTTTAGTAATGATGATCGAGGCTAGACCGAAAATTAAATCGCTAAATTCCCGGTTCAGAGTGTATCAATTCGACTGAAACTTTCAGTAAATTGCCTTCACATTATGTAATTTTTAACTATATTTCATAGGCGTACGAGGCCGAACTTTTTTTTGGGGGGGAGAGCATATTTTCCCGACAAATTATTTCTTTAAAGTCCGCGGAGTGGCGGGCGACAAAGCCGTCCGCCCTCGAGCGCAGGAGGCGCAAAGCGCCCGACAGGGGGACTGGGGGCCTCCCCCCGAAAATTTTGAAAACCAGACGGCCCTAGACGCGATTTCCAGGCATTTCGAATACTTTCTAGTAATTTGGAGAGGGTAGTAAATTATGTCAGTTGCAGCATAAAAACGGGTAAAAAGTCATCAATTGAACTTGAAATTGATTAAGAGAAACTAATCAAATTTAATAATAATTTAGTAAAATTGGATTCAAATATTACATAATGTAATAAAAAGCTTATTTAATGATATTTAACATCTACATCATAGTGGTTTTGGAACTTTTTCCTGGAGAGATTTATAAGTAAAGCACATTACCTTTGTATAACTCTTGCCAGTGGCACTTTACATTCACCTATGAATATTTATTTCCAAAGAAAAGGGCTCAATATCGAATTATTTACGGCCTATTGGGCCATCGTACATGTATATTATATGTGACTACACGGTACAATATTATTACAAACTTATCAATTATTATTAAAGAAAATTTTCAGCTGCTCATTTCTATCATTGGGCTCGTCCGGTGCATGGAGTTGGATGCCAGTATACAGAAACACAGTACTCAAGAACTGAGAAAGGCTATGTGTACGTGCTAGTTCTATTCAGATGGCGTACGTGTTAATCACTGACTGGACTGCTTTCTTTCCGCTTCAATATTATTAAAAATATTCAAAACCCGACAGACGGCGCGACGCTTCCTGACAAACTGAGCATTCATTCGCGATAAGACCATAGCCTTCCCCGACAAGGCCATACCCCTAACCCCACCCCATTTTCAAAAACTCCTCGCCTAATGACCGATCTCACAATTCTGAGCTCTTTTGAGATTTCTAATTTTTTTTCATGAAATTTTTTTGGAGGGCCGGTGCCCCAATGGTAGCTCTCCCATAATGTATCTTTAATGAGATTTTCAACTAGAGCATAACATATAGTATATCCTCCATTTTTTCAATAAAAGTTGTACTATACTAACTGACAATTACGATGTATATGGATATGTAATAGGTAAGTTTTAACCCAATCCGTTTGTACATGTATTTATGTTCTAGAACGGTAAACTAGGATTATAACAAATGAGTAATGTTGGACAATGTTCATACACCGATTTCACGATTTCTTTCTGTTTCACATGATTCAATTGAACTTTGAGATAAAAAATTTTGCCACGTGTTCAATCACCATGGATGGAACAGTCAGCACACAGATAATCATCTACTTCACGCGGTTTCCCCCGACTGCTAAAGACCCATGCGCGCAAGCGAATTTTTGAAATAAAATTGAAACCATAAGTTAGTCCCAAAATGATCTAGTTTGTGTTGAGTGGACGTTAAACCCCATTTCTCTCTCTCTTTGTCATCTACTTAAGAGAATAGACCTCTGTTGTAAAATGGCCGCAATATCAAACAAGTTATTGTTTTGTGACGCGGTCCTACGCTGGTTCACATGTGTTATTCACCAAAAGACTATTTAACACTTCCAATTTTATCAAATGAAAGTAGAATAAACTCTAAATTCTCGAAATATATGTAATGTTTACGACTAAAATTGTCACTTCAACCAAAACGCCGGTAATTTAATAACTCTTCAAGATCCTAGTGTAGTAAACACAAGTAAAACCCGGAAATTTAGTTAAAGATTTTTTTGCGCATGTCTGCTGGGTGTAAATATGTCAAACTGTGCTGATAAACCCGTATAATTTGATTAATGATTTAGCTACACATGCCCAATAGGTCCGGAAAAGTTCAAATTAATTAAAGTGGTTTAGGTAAAGTGTTAACAATCCTCGCTACAGGCTGTGATATTAAAGTTGATTTGAATAAGTTTTTGGATGAATGATTTAATTGTTTATATCTCGATTGACAGTGAAGAAATTTGATTGAAATTTTCAGCATATTCTGTTGTCATTAGTTAAAGTATCGTCGATGAAGTGTCAAAAGGGTGTGTCTCGGAAAATTAGTCAAATACACTTTTTTGCATTATTAAAATCTCCCAATTAATATGCACATTTCTGTCTAAGCTGTGTATCTCTACGCCATTTAGAACAGTTCTGGGTATCATGTGTCCAAATTTTGTATCTTGATGTGTGAAAATTTTGAAAAGCAAAAGGTTCTATTTCTTAATCTTAGAAATTCTGAGATACACCCTTTTTACACTTCACCGATGGTATGCTATACATGAATAAAGGGAATTTTATGAAAAATCAAATCTTGTCACTGAGATATATTTATTGAGTTTTTGCATTACATAAGCATTTTATTTATTATGATAAGTATTTTATGGGCACTTAAGATGGCTACCCCCCACCCCTCTACCCATTTCAGTTGTCGTGGCTACCCCCACCCCTTTTACTGTTTCATTTGTCTACCTTTTGTGGGAATTATAGGCACAATATGTTGTCTCAAATATGTGAACAACTCAAATGGAAATAGTATCAAGTGTTCCTAAATGGTGAAACATCCATGCCTCAGACACCACACATCACTATTTTAGATTTAATATATTATTATTGTTTATTTACTAGAAATTTAGATAGCAGTTGTAAAGAATCAAGACCTGAGATCGGAAAAATACAGAATTCTATCAAGGTAGGTCACTGTCTCAAAATATCTCAACAAAATTAATGTCTTGAATGAAATTTAGATGTATTACCAGTACTTTCATAATTTTCAGATCATAATATTTTTGTCGATATTCAAGGAATGGCACCATTATTAAAAGACTATATCTGAATATTGTTTTTTTGTTAATTTAGGAAGTAACCCATGAGATGGATATGTCTTATGGTATTTTAGGCAGCCTTTTTAGATGTGGTAAGTTTGTTACATCCTATTAAAACTGGACTTTGAAATTTTAATTATAAATTAGTAGGTTGCCCTGAAAACATTTGAACGACGACAAGGTACAATGAGTTTGTTTAAAGCCCCAATAACACTCTTGTTGTAACTGAATAATATAGCAGGTCTGATATGCTATCTAAGTTATCAGTTATCAATTAATTAACTTATCCAGACCATAATCAACTCTGGATGTCATCGCTAGCCTGTGATGTTTACTGGATTAGGACCAACTGCTGCTCAACTATCATTCATGATTTAATCATGAAATGGATAATCGAGACTTTTTATTTTATCGTACCGACTTTAGTAATGATGATCGAGGCTAGACCGAAAATTAAATCGCTAAATTCCCGGTTCAGAGTGTATCAATTCGACTGAAACTTTCAGTAAATTGCCTTCACATTATGTAATTTTTAACTATATTTCATAGGCGTACGAGGCCGAACTTTTTTTTTGGGGGGAGAGCATATTTTCCCGACAAATTATTTCTTTAAAGTCCGCGGAGTGGCGGGCGACAAAGCCGTCCGCCCTCGAGCGCAGGAGGCGCAAAGCGCCCGACAGGGGGACTGGGGGCCTCCCCCCGAAAATTTTGAAAACCAGACGGCCCTAGACGCGATTTCCAGGCATTTCGAATACTTTCTAGTAATTTGGAGAGGGTAGTAAATTATGTCAGTTGCAGCATAAAAACGGGTAAAAAGTCATCAATTGAACTTGAAATTGATTAAGAGAAACTAATCAAATTTAATAATAATTTAGTAAAATTGGATTCAAATATTACATAATGTAATGAAAAGCTTATTTAATGATATTTAACATCTACATCATAGTGGTTTTGGAACTTTTTCCTGGAGAGATTTATAAGTAAAGCACATTACCTTTGTATAACTCTTGCCAGTGGCACTTTACATTCACCTATGAATATTTATTTCCAAAGAAAAGGGCTCAATATCGAATTATTTACGGCCTATTGGGCCATCGTACATGTATATTATATGTGACTACACGGTACAATATTATTACAAACTTATCAATTATTATTAAAGAAAATTTTCAGCTGCTCATTTCTATCATTGGGCTCGTCCGGTGCATGGAGTTGGATGCCAGTATACAGAAACACAGTACTCAAGAACTGAGAAAGGCTATGTGTACGTGCTAGTTCTATTCAGATGGCGTACGTGTTAATCACTGACTGGACTGCTTTCTTTCCGCTTCAATATTATTAAAAATATTCAAAACCCGACAGACGGCGCGACGCTTCCTGACAAACTGAGCATTCATTCGCGATAAGACCATAGCCTTCCCCGACAAGGCCATACCCCTAACCCCACCCCATTTTCAAAAACTCCTCGCCTAATGACCGATCTCACAATTCTGAGCTCTTTTGAGATTTCTATTTTTTTTTCATGAAATTTTTTGGGAGGGCCGGTGCCCCAATGGTAGCTCTCCCATAATGTATCTTTAATGAGATTTTCAACTAGAGCATAACATATAGTATATCCTCCATTTTTTCAATAAAAGTTGTACTATACTAACTGACAATTACGATGTATATGGATATGTAATAGGTAAGTTTTAACCCAATCCGTTTGTACATGTATTTATGTTCTAGAACGGTAAACTAGGATTATAACAAATGAGTAATGTTGGACAATGTTCATACACCGATTTCACGATTTCTTTCTGTTTCACATGATTCAATTGAACTTTGAGATAACAAATTTTGCCACGTGTTCAATCACCATGGATGGAACAGTCAGCACACAGATAATCATCTACTTCACGCGGTTTCCCCCCACTGCTAAAGACCCCTGCGCGCAAGCGAATTTTTGAAATAAAATTGAAACCATAAGTTAGTCCCAAAATGATCTAGTTTGTGTTGAGTGGACGTTAAACCCCATTTCTCTCTCTCTTTGTCATCTACTTAAGAGAATAGACCTCTGTTGTAAAATGGCCGCAATATCAAACAAGTTATTGTTTTGTGACGCGGTCCTACGCTGGTTCACATGTGTTATTCACCAAAAGACTATTTAACACTTCCAATTTTATCAAATGAAAGTAGAATAAACTCTAAATTCTCGAAATATATGTAATGTTTACGACTAAAATTGTCACTTCAACCAAAACGCCGGTAATTTAATAACTCTTCAAGATCCTAGTGTAGTAAACACAAGTAAAACCCGGAAATTTAGTTAAAGATTTTTTTGCGCATGTCTGCTGGGTGTAAATATGTCAAACTGTGCAGATAAACCCGTATAATTTGATTAATGATTTAGCTACACATGCCCAATAGGTCCGGAAAAGTTCAAATTAATTAAAGTGGTTTAGGTAAAGTGTTAACAATCCTCGCTATAGGCTGTGATATTAAAGTTGATTTGAATAAGTTTTTGGATGAATGATTTAATTGTTTATATCTCGATTGACAGTGAAGAAATTTGATTGAAATTTTCAGCATATTCTGTTGTCATTAGTTAAAGTATCGTCGATGAAGTGTCAAAAGGGTGTGTCTCGGAAAATTAGTCAAATACACTTTTTTGCATTATTAAAATCTCCCAATTAATATGCACATTTCTGTCTAAGCTGTGTATCTCTACGCCATTTAGAACAGTTCTGGGTATCATGTGTCCAAATTTTGTATCTTGATGTGTGAAAATTTTGAAAAGCAAAAGGTTCTATTTCTTAATCTTAGAAATTCTGAGATACACCCTTTTTACACTTCACCGATGGTATGCTATACATGAATAAAGGGAATTTTATGAAAAATCAAATCTTGTCACTGAGATATATTTATTGAGTTTTTGCATTACATAAGCATTTTATTTATTATGATAAGTATTTTATGGGCACTTAAGATGGCTACCCCCCACCCCTCTACCCATTTCAGTTGTCGTGGCTACCCCCACCCCTTTTACTGTTTCATTTGTCTACCTTTTGTGGGAATTATAGGCACAATATGTTGTCTCAAATATGTGAACAACTCAAATGGAAATAGTATCAAGTGTTCCTAAATGGTGAAACATCCATGCCTCAGACACCACACATCACTATTTTAGATTTAATATATTATTAATGTTTATTTACTAGAAATTTAGATAGCAGTTGTAAAGAATCAAGACCTGAGATCGGAAAAATACAGAATTCTATCAAGGTAGGTCACTGTCTCAAAATATCTCAACAAAATTAATGTCTTGAATGAAATTTAGATGTATTACCAGTACTTTCATAATTTTCAGATCATAATATTTTTGTCGATATTCAAGGAATGGCACCATTATTAAAAGACTATATCTGAATATTGTTTTTTTGTTAATTTAGGAAGTAACCCATGAGATGGATATGTCTTATGGTATTTTAGGCAGCCTTTTTAGATGTGGTAAGTTTGTTACATCCTATTAAAACTGGACTTTGAAATTTTAATTATAAATTAGTAGGTTGCCCTGAAAACATTTGAACGACGACAAGGTACAATGAGTTTGTTTAAAGCCCCAATAACACTCTTGTTGTAACTGAATAATATAGCAGGTCTGATATGCTATCTAAGTTATCAGTTATCAATTAATTAACTTATCCAGACCATAATCAACTCTGGATGTCATCGCTAGCCTGTGATGTTTACTGGATTAGGACCAACTGCTGCTCAACTATCATTCATGATTTAATCATGAAATGGATAATCGAGACTTTTTATTTTATCGTACCGACTTTAGTAATGATGATCGAGGCTAGACCGAAAATTAAATCGCTAAATTCCCGGTTCAGAGTGTATCAATTCGACTGAAACTTTCAGTAAATTGCCTTCACATTATGTAATTTTTAACTATATTTCATAGGCGTACGAGGCCGAACTTTTTTTTTGGGGGGAGAGCATATTTTCCCGACAAATTATTTCTTTAAAGTCCGCGGAGTGGCGGGCGACAAAGCCGTCCGCCCTCGAGCGCAGGAGGCGCAAAGCGCCCGACAGGGGGACTGGGGGCCTCCCCCCGAAAATTTTGAAAACCAGACGGCCCTAGACGCGATTTCCAGGCATTTCGAATACTTTCTAGTAATTTGGAGAGGGTAGTAAATTATGTCAGTTGCAGCATAAAAACGGGTAAAAAGTCATCAATTGAACTTGAAATTGATTAAGAGAAACTAATCAAATTTAATAATAATTTAGTAAAATTGGATTCAAATATTACATAATGTAATAAAAAGCTTATTTAATGATATTTAACATCTACATCATAGTGGTTTTGGAACTTTTTCCTGGAGAGATTTATAAGTAAAGCACATTACCTTTGTATAACTCTTGCCAGTGGCACTTTACATTCACCTATGAATATTTATTTCCAAAGAAAAGGGCTCAATATCGAATTATTTACGGCCTATTGGGCCATCGTACATGTATATTATATGTGACTACACGGTACAATATTATTACAAACTTATCAATTATTATTAAAGAAAATTTTCAGCTGCTCATTTCTATCATTGGGCTCGTCCGGTGCATGGAGTTGGATGCCAGTATACAGAAACACAGTACTCAAGAACTGAGAAAGGCTATGTGTACGTGCTAGTTCTATTCAGATGGCGTACGTGTTAATCACTGACTGGACTGCTTTCTTTCCGCTTCAATATTATTAAAAATATTCAAAACCCGACAGACGGCGCGACGCTTCCTGACAAACTGAGCATTCATTCGCGATAAGACCATAGCCTTCCCCGACAAGGCCATACCCCTAACCCCACCCCATTTTCAAAAACTCCTCGCCTAATGACCGATCTCACAATTCTGAGCTCTTTTGAGATTTCTAATTTTTTTTCATGAAATTTTTTTGGAGGGCCGGTGCCCCAATGGTAGCTCTCCCATAATGTATCTTTAATGAGATTTTCAACTAGAGCATAACATATAGTATATCCTCCATTTTTTCAATAAAAGTTGTACTATACTAACTGACAATTACGATGTATATGGATATGTAATAGGTAAGTTTTAACCCAATCCGTTTGTACATGTATTTATGTTCTAGAACGGTAAACTAGGATTATAACAAATGAGTAATGTTGGACAATGTTCATACACCGATTTCACGATTTCTTTCTGTTTCACATGATTCAATTGAACTTTGAGATAACAAATTTTGCCACGTGTTCAATCACCATGGATGGAACAGTCAGCACACAGATAATCATCTACTTCACGCGGTTTCCCCCCACTGCTAAAGACCCATGCGCGCAAGCGAATTTTTGAAATAAAATTGAAACCATAAGTTAGTCCCAAAATGATCTAGTTTGTGTTGAGTGGACGTTAAACCCCATTTCTCTCTCTCTTTGTCATCTACTTAAGAGAATAGACCTCTGTTGTAAAATGGCCGCAATATCAAACAAGTTATTGTTTTGTGACGCGGTCCTACGCTGGTTCACATGTGTTATTCACCAAAAGACTATTTAACACTTCCAATTTTATCAAATGAAAGTAGAATAAACTCTAAATTCTCGAAATATATGTAATGTTTACGACTAAAATTGTCACTTCAACCAAAACGCCGGTAATTTAATAACTCTTCAAGATCCTAGTGTAGTAAACACAAGTAAAACCCGGAAATTTAGTTAAAGATTTTTTTGCGCATGTCTGCTGGGTGTAAATATGTCAAACTGTGCTGATAAACCCGTATAATTTGATTAATGATTTAGCTACACATGCCCAATAGGTCCGGAAAAGTTCAAATTAATTAAAGTGGTTTAGGTAAAGTGTTAACAATCCTCGCTATAGGCTGTGATATTAAAGTTGATTTGAATAAGTTTTTGGATGAATGATTTAATTGTTTATATCTCGATTGACAGTGAAGAAATTTGATTGAAATTTTCAGCATATTCTGTTGTCATTAGTTAAAGTATCGTCGATGAAGTGTCAAAAGGGTGTGTCTCGGAAAATTAGTCAAATACACTTTTTTGCATTATTAAAATCTCCCAATTAATATGCACATTTCTGTCTAAGCTGTGTATCTCTACGCCATTTAGAACAGTTCTGGGTATCATGTGTCCAAATTTTGTATCTTGATGTGTGAAAATTTTGAAAAGCAAAAGGTTCTATTTCTTAATCTTAGAAATTCTGAGATACACCCTTTTTACACTTCACCGATGGTATGCTATACATGAATAAAGGGAATTTTATGAAAAATCAAATCTTGTCACTGAGATATATTTATTGAGTTTTTGCATTACATAAGCATTTTATTTATTATGATAAGTATTTTATGGGCACTTAAGATGGCTACCCCCCACCCCTCTACCCATTTCAGTTGTCGTGGCTACCCCCACCCCTTTTACTGTTTCATTTGTCTACCTTTTGTGGGAATTATAGGCACAATATGTTGTCTCAAATATGTGAACAACTCAAATGGAAATAGTATCAAGTGTTCCTAAATGGTGAAACATCCATGCCTCAGACACCACACATCACTATTTTAGATTTAATATATTATTAATGTTTATTTACTAGAAATTTAGATAGCAGTTGTAAAGAATCAAGACCTGAGATCGGAAAAATACAGAATTCTATCAAGGTAGGTCACTGTCTCAAAATATCTCAACAAAATTAATGTCTTGAATGAAATTTAGATGTATTACCAGTACTTTCATAATTTTCAGATCATAATATTTTTGTCGATATTCAAGGAATGGCACCATTATTAAAAGACTATATCTGAATATTGTTTTTTTGTTAATTTAGGAAGTAACCCATGAGATGGATATGTCTTATGGTATTTTAGGCAGCCTTTTTAGATGTGGTAAGTTTGTTACATCCTATTAAAACTGGACTTTGAAATTTTAATTATAAATTAGTAGGTTGCCCTGAAAACATTTGAACGACGACAAGGTACAATGAGTTTGTTTAAAGCCCCAATAACACTCTTGTTGTAACTGAATAATATAGCAGGTCTGATATGCTATCTAAGTTATCAGTTATCAATTAATTAACTTATCCAGACCATAATCAACTCTGGATGTCATCGCTAGCCTGTGATGTTTACTGGATTAGGACCAACTGCTGCTCAACTATCATTCATGATTTAATCATGAAATGGATAATCGAGACTTTTTATTTTATCGTACCGACTTTAGTAATGATGATCGAGGCTAGACCGAAAATTAAATCGCTAAATTCCCGGTTCAGAGTGTATCAATTCGACTGAAACTTTCAGTAAATTGCCTTCACATTATGTAATTTTTAACTATATTTCATAGGCGTACGAGGCCGAACTTTTTTTTGGGGGGGAGAGCATATTTTCCCGACAAATTATTTCTTTAAAGTCCGCGGAGTGGCGGGCGACAAAGCCGTCCGCCCTCGAGCGCAGGAGGCGCAAAGCGCCTGACAGGGGGACTGGGGGCCTCCCCCCGAAAATTTTGAAAACCAGACGGCCCTAGACACGATTTCCAGGCATTTCGAATACTTTCTAGTAATTTGGAGAGGGTAGTAAATTATGTCAGTTGCAGCATAAAAACGGGTAAAAAGTCATCAATTGAACTTGAAATTGATTAAGAGAAACTAATCAAATTTAATAATAATTTAGTAAAATTGGATTCAAATATTACATAATGTAATAAAAAGCTTATTTAATGATATTTAACATCTACATCATAGTGGTTTTGGAACTTTTTCCTGGAGAGATTTATAAGTAAAGCACATTACCTTTGTATAACTCTTGCCAGTGGCACTTTACATTCACCTATGAATATTTATTTCCAAAGAAAAGGGCTCAATATCGAATTATTTACGGCCTATTGGGCCATCGTACATGTATATTATATGTGACTACACGGTACAATATTATTACAAACTTATCAATTATTATTAAAGAAAATTTTCAGCTGCTCATTTCTATCATTGGGCTCGTCCGGTGCATGGAGTTGGATGCCAGTATACAGAAACACAGTACTCAAGAACTGAGAAAGGCTATGTGTACGTGCTAGTTCTATTCAGATGGCGTACGTGTTAATCACTGACTGGACTGCTTTCTTTCCGCTTCAATATTATTAAAAATATTCAAAACCCGACAGACGGCGCGACGCTTCCTGACAAACTGAGCATTCATTCGCGATAAGACCATAGCCTTCCCCGACAAGGCCATACCCCTAACCCCACCCCATTTTCAAAAACTCCTCGCCTAATGACCGATCTCACAATTCTGAGCTCTTTTGAGATTTCTAATTTTTTTTCATGAAATTTTTTGGGAGGGCCGGTGCCCCAATGGTAGCTCTCCCATAATGTATCTTTAATGAGATTTTCAACTAGAGCATAACATATAGTATATCCTCCATTTTTTCAATAAAAGTTGTACTATACTAACTGACAATTACGATGTATATGGATATGTAATAGGTAAGTTTTAACCCAATCCGTTTGTACATGTATTTATGTTCTAGAACGGTAAACTAGGATTATAACAAATGAGTAATGTTGGACAATGTTCATACACCGATTTCACGATTTCTTTCTGTTTCACATGATTCAATTGAACTTTGAGATAACAAATTTTGCCACGTGTTCAATCACCATGGATGGAACAGTCAGCACACAGATAATCATCTACTTCACGCGGTTTCCCCCCACTGCTAAAGACCCCTGCGCGCAAGCGAATTTTTGAAATAAAATTGAAACCATAAGTTAGTCCCAAAATGATCTAGTTTGTGTTGAGTGGACGTTAAACCCCATTTCTCTCTCTCTTTGTCATCTACTTAAGAGAATAGACCTCTGTTGTAAAATGGCCGCAATATCAAACAAGTTATTGTTTTGTGACGCGGTCCTACGCTGGTTCACATGTGTTATTTACCAAAAGACTATTTAACACTTCCAATTTTATCAAATGAAAGTAGAATAAACTCTAAATTCTCGAAATATATGTAATGTTTACGACTAAAATTGTCACTTCAACCAAAACGCCGGTAATTTAATAACTCTTCAAGATCCTAGTGTAGTAAACACAAGTAAAACGAAATTTTGAACTATAAAGATAGGTTGCCAGGCAACGAAACATACGCCCACAACAGCTAAGTCGTCCGGGCAGTCAACAAGGGTTGTCGCATATTGTTTCTTTTATCAGTAAGGAGAACATTAAGTAATTATCAGAATTGATTAGAATAGTTTTGATGGTTTGTCTGAAGGCCTTTGTCCACAAGATATTTCAAAGTGATCAAGCGTCAGAAATTATCAGATATCACTGAAAATCAAATAGGATTCTTCGTCTCATGACCCTAACCAAAGTGTACAAATTTAAAGTCAATCTGATATTAACTTTAGCCTTTAGAGCATTCATAGGGTTTTTCAAAGTGATCAAGGGTCATAACTCTGGTAGTAATTATCGGATATCGCTGAAAATAAATAGGCTATTTTTATCATGACCGTAAATAGTGTGTATAAATTTAAAGTCAATTGGATATTAACTTTAGATTTTTCAAAGTGATCAAGGGTCATAACTCTGGCAGTAATTATCTGATATTGCTGAAAATCAATCATGACTTTAAACACTGTGTATAAATTTAAATTCAATCGGATATTAACTTTAGCCTCTAGAGCGTTCACAAGATTTTTCAAAGTGATCAAGGGTCATAACTCGGGCAGGAATTATCCGATATTGCTGACAATCAACAGGCTTCTTCGTATCATGACCTTTAACACTGTGTATAAATCTAAAGTCAATCGGATATTAACTTTAGCCTCTAGAGCGTTCACAAGATTTTTCAAAGTGATCAAGGGTCATAACTCTGGTAGTAATTATCGGATATTGCTGAAAATCAATAGGCTTCTTCGTCTCATGACCTTAAACACTGTGTATAAATTTAAAGTCAATCGGATATTAACTTTAGCCTTTAAAGCATTCACAAGATTTTTCAAAGTGATCAAGGGTCATAACTCTGGTAGTAATTATCGGATATCACTGAAAATCAATAGGCTTCTTTGCATCATGACTTTAAACACCGTGTATAAATTTAAATTCAATCGGATATTAACTTTAGCCTCTAGAGCGTTCACAAGATTTTTCAAGGTGATCAAGGGTCATAACTCGGGCAGGAATTATTGGATATTGCTGAAAATCAACAGGCTTCTTCGTATCATGACCTTACACACTGCGTATAAATTTAAAGTCAATTGGATATTAACTTTAGCCTCTAGAGCGATCACAAGATTTTTCAAAGTAATCAAGGGTCATAACTCTGGCAGTAATTATCAGATATCACCGAAAATCAATAGGCTTCTTCGTCTCATGACCTTAAACACTGTGTATAAATTTAAAGTCAATCGGATATTAACTATAGCCTCTAGAGCGTTCACAAGATTTTTCAAAGTGATCAAGGGTCATAACTCTGGTAGTAATTATCGGATATCGCTGAAAATCAATAGGCTTCTTTGCATCATGACTTTAAACACCGTGTATAAATTTAAATTCAATCGGATATTAACTTTAGCCTCTAGAGCGTTCACAAGATTTTTCAAGGTGATCAAGGGTCATAACTCGGGCAGGAATTATTGGATATTGCTGAAAATCAATAGGCTTCTTCGTCTCATGCCCTTAAACACTGTGTATAAATTTAAATTCAAACGGATATTAACTTTAGCCTCTAGAGCGTTCACAAGTTTTTTCAAAGTGATCAAGGGTCATAACTCTGGTAGTAATTATCGGATATCACCGAAAATCAATAGGCTTCTTCGTCTCATGACCTTAAACACTGTGTATAAATTTAAAGTCAATCGGATATTAACTTTAGCCTCTAGAGCGTTCACAAGAAATTGTGGACGATGGACGGACGGACGGACGGACGGACCGACGGACGGACGGACGGACCGACAGACGGACGGACGGGGGCGACGGCAATATACGACCACATTTCCATGTGGGCGTATAAAAACGAAGCGAAATAGGATCTGTGTTTTAATCAGTTTGGCTAGAAACCACCGTGTTTTTACTCGACGTTTTTCTGTTTATACTTCCTTAATGTCTTTTTTATATATTGCATCTAGATTTACCAGATTTGAATACGAACTTTGCCCAATTTGATGTTTCGAGACACGAATGCTAATTCATGAAAATTTGTATTTGTATCTTTTCAGGTTTTTTTAATTCTGGCAGTTCAGAAAACCGAGTTAACAAGTTCCTTCAAAATAATGCAAATTTTGCAGACCCGCTACCTACTCAACCAGCGCACCCGCACACGCCAAGAAGATTGCCAGATGTTACATCACCCCCCCCCTTCACCCCCGTCCCCACTCACACAAAATAGTCACTTAGCTTGCTAACGTCGAGAGAATTCTCTTCGAAACGTCGACCAAATAATTTAGTAGCTGTTTTCCATATAGATTATGGGTCAGGAATGTTATCATGTTGCCTTCTTGGGTCAACAATGTCTGTCAAACCCACTCGGCAAACCTCGGCAGATTCCCTAACCTCCGTAACCTACATCTAACCTCGGATGTATGACGAATTCCGCCATATTGGAACTACTTTAAAGGTCCCGGATGAAACATGGCTGCGCCCATACCGAACACAAATTGGCGACCTATTTGGCTAGCGACCTATTCGACCGATCCAGCTGTAAGAGAGAGAGAGAAATGGGGTTAAACGTCCACTCAACACAAACTAGGTCATTTCGGGACTAACATATGGTTCAATTTTTATTTCAATAATTCGCTTGCGAGTAGGGGTCTTTAGCAGAGGGAGGAAACCGGAGTGCCCGGGGGAAACCCACGAGGTTGAGAAGGCGCCCCTATCTCCATGTCACATACGCTTACACCAGGGCTCGAAACCACAGCCGCAAGCCAGAGGTGATCGGCCAGCTAGAGGTCGAAGCGCGGCACTCTAGTCCACTAGGCCATCCCAACCCCCCCTCCAGCTGTAAGATAATGACGAAATTACACTTCTATTCTGAGCTAAAGGAATGGATAAAAAATAATATATTCTACTTTCATTTGATAGACATAACGTTGGATTTTATTGGTTGATAAATAGATGAGTTAAGGTGACTGTTGTCTTTATTCTAAATAGGTTTCCAACGAACAGGTTGCAGCTCGATCGGTCGAATAGGTCGCTAGCCGAATAGGTTCCCAATTTGTGTAATAGCGTCAGGTTTTCCTGTTAAAGTAATCCGGTAGCCGCATCGCAAATGTATGGGCGAAGGTACGTATCACTTACTGTCATACAGCCGAGACTAGATGTAGTTTACGGAAGTGCTGTCAAACCCTAAACAATCATAAATAAATGAAGAGTACCGATTGATTCTCTGGTCTTCAGCAAGATTCATCAAGTTTTGGTTATGAACGATTGAGTCTGGTCAGAGTGTGACTGGCGGTAAGACCCCATATAATACAAACAGCCTTGGGGGGGGGGGGGGGTCAATGTATAATGGTTTCAGGCTGGTGGGACACGGGATGGTCTTGACAGTCCTAGAGTTAGACGTTAGGCACCATAGGTTTTGACAACATCCAACCATATATTTATCGAATCTTAATTGTGTTGGTTGTTGACTGTCATCAAGAATAACTAATAGTAATCAACTAATTAGCGCGGTAAGAGAGAGAGAGAGAGAGAGAGAGAGAGAGAGAGAGAGAGGGAGGGAGAGAGAGAGAGAGAGAGTCGATTGCACTATACTTGTTCATGTACGAAAAAAGGGAGTTTTATAAAGTGACGCCCCTTCTAATTTTTATAGGAGTATCAACTTAACAGAGGATTAAGATAAGATAAGATGTTTATTGCCCCATGTATATCTAAGGGGTTTCACTTAGATGTAGTTACCACCAAATTTAATTTAGCTCTCTTATCAAATTAAGCCAAAAGCACATATAAAGCCACTGCCTTGGCAACCAATTTTGGTGGTTAAACAGATTAAGAAGAGTGTAGGAAATCTTTGGAAGTGCTGAGAAGCCTGGGTATAAATGGACTTGGCGTATGATCTTATAACATAATATATGATTTGTTAGTTATTTATGGGTTAAGAGTTTCATATAAACACGGAGAGATTTGTCCTTGCTTGTTCACTTGTTGACACCGGGCATAGACCCTAAGACCCGATGTTTCTTTATGAACTCGGTGTCAAGGGAAGGGGGTGGGGGACGTCATTTTTAAATATTCTTCACTAAACTTTGTTTACACAGCCACTTGGACCGAACCCATCCTTTAAACTTTAAGTAGGACAAGGAGAAACGTTCCCGTGTTCATAGTAACATCTCATTCTTGTTTCCGACACAAACCAGGCCGCTTTTGTGGTCCTAACGCAGACAGAAGGACCAAGCCAGACCCCATGTTTGGTCCTGATTCAGACACAAGGACCACATTCTAGACCCGACTTAAAATATAAATAAATGAAAACTGTAAATAAATACCTGTTACGTAGTTTGTTCTAGTTGTTGGGTAGCTAGGTAGACACAGTGGTGTCGATTCGGGAATTAAAATCAATTTTATTTATAGCTTGATTCTCCCTTCCTGTTGCCTGTACTGTTAAACAACCACTATCACTAACTATCTCTACACAGCCATCAGGTCAAGAACTAATCACATATCTATATACACTGAGAGCTATAATATAGCTTATCGCCTCAACAGCAAAGACGAGATGAAATTTAGGTTAAAGAATTATTTTGTTATCAGATATGCTATGCCACAAACGACGACTATTCGATGAACCATATAGTAGGTCATGCGTCCCTCACTAGACAGCCACATTGATAACACAAAAGTAAGCAAAGCGGTTTGTTTACTTTCCCCTGCTATCGTAGATGTTAATACTGAATACAGTTATAAAAGTACATATACACGTCCAATGTTACGTATATACAGCTAACATTTTATCAATAAACGCCCTCTCACAGGTCCGCGTGCATATTCAGCCTGCTTGAGCCTTGAAGATCACATGATTCGCTATATATAAATCCTTGACTCATGTATAAGTCTTGTTCCTATGGTTTATATTAACAAATTAAAATGACGGAAAGTCGATAATTCTGCCAAATAATGATGACAAAACATTTTAAAATAGCTTTTATTGTTAAATATGACGACATCAGGTTTGGGTGTCAATGGTAGTTGTGTTGTGCAAGTCCGCATGCTTATCAATGATCGGTATTGTTTTTATAGCGACCTTGACCGACGATGATTGAACTGTTCGGAAATAAGAAACCACGAATGTCCTACTTCGTTATAAATCCAGTCAATATATATTATGGAACACCATTTTCGCAATTATATTAGACTGTTAGTTTTTTTTAGTTTTTTTTTTTTAAAGAATATTTTATTCACGGGGTACCGAAACAGGTTATTGGCCCCTAGTTCAGCTCTTAACGTCGGTCTCATTACACTCACCTTGGACGTTCAGGGACTGGCCCATTCAATCATTGTCGAAAATAATTTGAACCTAAATTTTACTGGGCAACTTTTCACTGCTAAACGATGGGTGTCACTCCGTGTGGACGCGTGTACAGTGTAAAGGAAGATCTCAGTGAGAAAATAAGACCTTGCTCATTTCGCTAGAGTCAGTATGAGCATCACAACACGCCGTGTCATGGTGGCGAAAGGGTAGTTTGATAGGAGGGGACGTATTTTAAACAGCGTGTTGTTTCGCTCATACTGAGTCTAGCGAGGTAAGCAAGGTCTTATTTTGTCACTAAGATGTTCCTTTACATTGTACAGACGTCCACACGGATTGACACTCCGATGTTTTGCAGTGAAAAGTTGCCCAGTAAAATTGACTGGGGTTCAAATTATTTTCGACATTGATTGAATAGGCCAGTCCCTGAACGGTCAGGGTGAGTGTAATGAGACCGACGTTCAGAGCTGAACTAATTGGCCTCTCGGCTGTTATTTATTATAACGGTATCCTGCGTGTTTCGTATGCGTGACCAATCTGATTAAAACACAGATCCAATTTCGTTTCGTTTTTTTATAGTTCAAAATTTCGTTTTTACTTGTCTTTACTACTCTTGGATCTGGAAGACTTGTTATTTAAAGCCCCAATAACACTCTTGTTATAACTGAAAAATATGTCCCAATCTTCATTCTGGTCAACAAATCGTATTATTTTAGAATATTCCAATTAAATGACGATATAAATTTCATCTTAACACACCTAATTTAAAAAATTGGAAAAATTCAACCAATTGATTTGAAAAGTCTAACGTAAACCTTTTCAAATGTGACTTGGATTTTAAAATATTTTCGAACCCTCTGGACAAATACAATAGGTTGTAATGGATAATTTACACAACAGGTAGGACATTTAAACATCTAGTAGTTAGAATAAGGGTATTATTTATTTTCTGGAGCTACCAAGCCAGCAAGAATGTTATTGTCCCTTTAACTTGTGTTCTGCATGAAATGAGGGGTCAGCCAATCAAATGGTCTGTCGAATCGACCGTTTGACCTTTTCATGCGTGGAACTGTGGGTAGATATTACCAGCGGATAGAAATTAAAACAAAAGTAGATTTTAAAAGCATGGCGGTCGCTAATTATTGGTTTATCGAATGACAGACGTTATCTGGTCCCGTGCTTGATACCTGACGTCATAGAACGTGAGCTCCCACTATAACTTGTTAGATCTACACGAGTGTAGGCCATCGAAAGTATAAAAAACGAAACGAAATATAGATCTATATTTTAATTAGATTGGTGCGTGATAGGAAATGAAATGAAATGGGGTTTAACGTCTTACTTTTTTGCCCCCACCTGGGCTAATGGAAGACGGGCATACACCATACAGTGTGCTATGAGGGAAATTTTGCCCGGACAATGGCACTACTGCCTACTCATATATCGAATTCCAACTATCAATGGATCTTTTACGTGCACGCCAATGTGTATACGGGACAACGTTTTTTTTATCTCATCCGAACGACTAGACAGCTGCCGTTGTCAGATCTAGCCAGCGTCTTACCCACTTAGCCACTTAATATGAACATGTTTACAACTTATGAAATGTTTTTAATAAAAGAAATTATACCGATCCAGTGAGTGTATTATTATACAGTAATTTCACCCGTTTTAATTTTTAATTCATATTATTTAATATAATAATATACCCAGTCATGTGGAAATGCTGTCGTCATCATTGTTTATTGGGGCCGTGGGTGGTTGGGGATTCAGGCAATTTTGCTGATGTGGCAAAAAAATCAAAGGCTTTTCAATTTTAAATGGCAATTCATTGAAGGGGTGAAACAATTGAGAATTATAGACATGTCTGACTGACAAAGTATTAAATTATTAAAGCTACAATTTCATATTTTTAAGTTATATTTTTAAAATGTATTAAAATAAATCCCTAAAATAGATTGTATCTATAAACAATTCTACCTTTCACTTTTCAACTTAAAATTCAAACGTACGAAGATAGCTATTCCATTGGGGGCGGGGGGGGGGTTGTAATTGTGTTATTATTTCCGGCGTGAACGATATTATTATTAATAGTGAGTTGACAACATTTTGAACAAAAGCCATATAAATTATTATGTTTTGACTTTCTTAGAAAATATGAAATTCTCGCTTTAACTGAAAATATATAAAATAAACATAGGTTAAACATACAATATGCAAGAGCTAAATCTACATATTGCAGGTCTGTCTTTGAGTTTGAAATATTATCTAAATTATTAAGTAGACATTTTAATTAACTTATCCAGACCATAATCAACTCTCGATGCCATCGTTAGTCTGCGATATTTAGTGGATTGGAATACTTTTTTGAAAAATAATTCAACGTAAAACTGGATAATCGTCACTTCGTTTTTATCGTACCAACTTTAGTAATGACGATCGAGGCTAGGCCTAATATTCGATAGCTACTATCTCGTCATTTGACTGAAATATTCAGCATATTTTATTTAGGTTAACTATTTTTTTAAAATTATTATAGCGAGAACTGTGAACTCTTTATCTAATTCCCCATAATGTTCCTTTAATGTTGCTGTTTTTGATATACAGGTGTTTGTAAGTTTAAAATTATTTAGATGATTAAAATAGAATTATGCAAGAAAAAAAATCCGCTTATTACAAATCTTTCTTTAGGCCTGAAATGTTATCTAAATAATCAATTAGACATTAATTAACATATCCAGACCATAATAAACTCTTGATGTCAAGGCTAGCCTTCGATGTTGGCGGATTAAATTCCTATCTGCTGCTTTACGGCCATTGATAATTAAATAAATGAAGTGGATAATCGAGATTATGCTGTTTATATTAGTGATTTTATTAATGATGACCGAGGCTATGTGAATATTTCACTCGCTTCGTTCTCGGTTAATAGTGGGTCAATTTGATTGAAATTTTCAGAAAATTACCTTTACACTATCTTGTTTGTAACTATTGTAGTGCGAACTGACAGCTCCTTATCTCCCATAATGTATCTTTAACTATATTCTAACCATACACCGACCCATTGTTATATTAGTATAATGGGGTGGGGGTGTCACGGTGGCTACGGGGTCACGGTGGCTACGTGGTTCGCAAGCCTGGAGGTCGGGTGTTCGATTCCTGCATTGGCCGAGAAAGTTCATCTCGATTTTCCCTTGTCAGTGATGCAGAAGGAGGGCCTGACAAGGACAGCTGTCTAGTCGTTCGGATGGGACGAAAAACCGAGGTCCCGTGTACACATTGGAGTGCACGTAAAAGATCCCTAGGCAGTTGGAATTCGATTTAGAATTTATTTTGTCAGCGAAAAAAAGTTAATACCGGGGAATCATTAAGTCGCGTCGATGTCATCCTTATCAGTGATTGTAGCGGCCAAGCGAATATTCACTGCTGATCAGTGTGATTTGGCACCCGAATCCTGGCGATGTATTGGACAAACCCTGTACCGCCCTCGTCCAATCAATTTCTTGGAACATTGCGTCACGAGATCGAGAGATGAAACCTGTAAATTAAGGCCACTGAAACCAATCTCATTAAAATACAGATCTATATTTCGTTTCGTTTTTTACACGCCAACATTGAAATGTGGTCGTATATTGTCGTCGCCCCCGTCTGTCCGTCCGTCCGTCCGGCGTCCACAATTGCTTGTCCGATTGACTTTAAATTTATACACAGAATTTACGTTCATGAGACGAAGAATCCTATTGATTTTCAGCGATTTCCGATAATTAGTGCCAGAGTTATGGCCCTTGATCACTTTAAAAAATCTTGTGGATACTCAAGAGGCCAAAGTTAATATCCGATTGACTACAAATTTATACACAGTTTTTAAGGTCATGAGACGAAGAAACCTATTGATCTTCAGCGATTTCTGATAATTAGTGTAGTCCTTGATCACTTCGAAAAATCTTGTGGATGCTCTAGAGGCCAAATTTAATATGCGATTGACTTCAGATTGATACACAGAGTTTAAGGTGTTGAAACGAACAAATAGTTTGATTTTCAATGAATTTTGATAACTGAACAGCTAAATCCATCATATTAAATGTTTCCTATACTAATTGTTAGTGTGGGGTAAAACTTTATAAAAAGCAAACAAATTCTAATGATTTTCTGATAATTACATAATGAGTTGTTACTCTTAATCAGATTTTAGTGTATTATAAATGTTTCATTACCGAAAGAAGTAAAAATATGCGACAACTCTTGTTGACTGCGCGGACGATTTAGCTGCTGTGGGCGTATGTTTCGTTGCCTGGCAGCCTATCTTTATACTCTCGATGATCTACATGTACACTAATGAAGATCTGACAAGTTATAGTGGAAGTTCACGTCAGGGGTCAAGCGACCGACCTTTGACCTATGACGTCAGACATTGATTAATCAAACAATGTTGACGTTTCTAATGGTTTAAACATAGTTCCGTGCATCAAAAGGCCAAGTACTCGCCGTGACAGACGATTTCATTGGCTCATCCCTCACATCAGCCAGAAATCGTCAATGATAACAACTCGACCAGTCACACGCAACACCACCCATCACCACCCCCACGCCCGCCCCTAAAAGAATCTCACTGATTTTATCAATATGGTAATCCTTTTTACAATAAAACTATGGAAATCAATAAGTCGTTTTGGTGTATTCGAAGACATAGGTATCGGGGGATAATTCGGACAGCGTGGGCATGGAGAGGGAATAGAAGGGGGGGGGGGGCACGGCTCCGGGCATTCATCTAAAAAAGGTCGGGGTTCAATTAAAGAGTGATATTACATTTGAATTATGACTGTTAACGTTGTAGTAGGATGTAAACAACCCCACTTAAAGAAGCATTATAGAAGATTAGACAATGAGCTCGCAGTTCGCGTTAAAATAGCAGGCGCGGATCCAGAGGGGGGGGGGGGGTCCAGGGGGTCCGGACCCCCCCCCCCCCTGCTCAGGCTTGAAAAATTTTTTATGCGATTTTATTGGCGATTTAGACCTGTTATTTTTGAATTTACCTTCCGGAAATACGTCAGAATGAACCAAATTGAATCTAATTTACCAAATTATCGGTTGAGCGCAATTAGTTAAGCAAATATCAAACCTAGACCCCCCCACCCTGCAAAAAATCCTGGATCCGCACCTGAATAGATAATTTAAATGGAATATGCTGAAATTGCTTTACTCCAAGCCGAGAAAACTCCACTTCAAAATCAACGTAGCCTCGATTGTCATTTTTACCGCTGTCAAGATAATTAACAAAGTCTCGATTATCCACTTTTGTGTCTCATCATCAATGGGCGTTGAACAGCAGATCGGATTCAAATCTAATGAAAATCTGACACATAGGATGGCATCGAGAGGTTTTCCCGTGTTAATAAATGTCTAATTAATAGTTTATAATATTTCTGACCTAAAGAGAGAGAGAGAGAGAGAAATGGGGTTTAACGTCCACTCAACACAAACTAGGTCATTTCACAGATAACATATGGTTTATGTTATTTCAATAATTCGCTTGTGTGTACGGGTCTTTAGCAGTTGGAGGAAACCGGAGTGCCCGGAGGAAACCCACGAGGTTGAGAAGGCGCCCCTATCTCCATGCCACATACGCTCACACCAGGGCTCGAAACCACAGCCGCAAGCCAGAGGTGGCCGGCCAGCTAGAGGTCGAAGCACGGCACTCTAGACCACTAGGCCACCCCCCCCCCCCCCGACCTAAAGAAAGACCTGCAACATAACGCATGGTTAATTTGAATAAAAGCTTATTGATATCCTCTTTTCTATATTAAAATATCTAACCTTCTCGCATTCCTGAATACTAGGCCCTATAATTGAGTCTTTGGACATACAATCAAGGGGTTGTCCCCGGCCATTACCAAACCCTTACCATTGCCCCCTAAAATCAACTTATCCCGTACGCTTATCTAAACATCCATTAAGTGCAGCATTCACATACTATTAAGATAAAACCGATAAGAGTGCAAGCCATACTGGTGAAGTTTGTTTATACTCTTGGTTCTCGATTTTAAATATAAACCTTGAACTGGGTCTATACAACGAGATATAAATAACCTATATAATTTATCTACTCTAGATACAAGCTTTAGGGTGTACTCAACCTCTATGCGGTTTTCTCCGGGTCTTTCGTTTTCATGCCACTACTAAAGAACCATACACGCAGGCGAATTATTGAACAAAAATTAAACCATATCTTAGTCCTGATATGACCTATAGCTTGTGTCGGGTGGAGGATACCTCGAGATCTCCGGTTCTCCCTCTTTCTCTTTGCGTACTGGAGGATATTATGTAACTTCTTTAAGTGGCATTTAGTAATTGAACAGTAACACAATCACACTTTTTATGGATTAACAATTACTGGTTTATTGACATGCAACGTTTCGACGATCATACTCTCGTCTTTATCAATCTCCCATCGTCTACTGACCTGCCACCTCTCGATTACTGCATGTCACACACGGTGTTCCATAGAAAACGTGTCCTACATTTTTAAGCCGTGTCAATATTTGCACGTTCGGGTCATTTTATTATCTCATGAGACAGAACCATGTCGGGAAATTGATAACTTTTACATAAAAATGGTGAAAATGAAACTTTGTTTACATCCTTAGTAAATATTCGGCTACCATAAGCGTACGCTTCATCTTTTTTTTGTTGCAAGTCTATATATAGATGTGAACAGAGACGGATCCAGGAATTTTTGCAGGAGGGGGTTTGCCAGGTTTCTGTTACGGAAATCTGACATCAACGTATTGAACTTTTTAAACAGAGAAATCATTTCTATACTGATGTAGGATCACTTTGTGATGTAATTTCATTGATGCAAGGCATTATTTGTTTTTCATGTAGCTGGGCAAAGCGGGAGGGGAGGGGGACCCCCAACCCCCTCCTCTGGATCCGCCCCTGGTGAATAATGATAAGCTCGCGTAATGCAGAGCTCAATACGTACCATGCACGGTACATACATTAATCCAATTTAACACACGTGATCTGTGTTTGTAAAATCTTGTTTGTTTTTTTTTGTACTTTTGTGTTTAAATGCAGCTCAACACAGCATATATGTAGAGAGAAATGGCGTGTCCACTCGACACAAACTAGGTCATTTTGGGGCTATCATACGGTTTCGTTTTATTCAATAATTCGCGTAGGGGTCTTTAGCAGTGGGAGGAAACCGGGGTGCCCGGAGGAAACCCACGAGGTTGAGAAGGCGCCCTTATTTCCATGTCACATAATATGCCCACACCAGGGCTCGAAACCACAGCCGCAAGCCAGTGGTGACCGGCTAGCTAGCGGTCGAAGCGCGGCACTCTAGACCACTAGCCCCCCCCCCCCCCCACACACACACAGCATATAAGAGCCACGTACCACAGGATCGGATTAGAGATCTGGGCTGTAGCAAATTGCAATGAAATAAAATGGGGTTTAACGTCCTACGGTTCTGCTCCTAAACTGGGCTAATGAAGACGGGCATATTATGCTATTCAATGTGCTATGATGGAAATTTTGCCCGGAGAAGGGCACTACGGCCGAATCCCAACTGTCAAGGGGTCTTTCACGTCCCATCCAAACGACTAGATAGCTGTCTTTGTCAGGCGCTCCGTCGTCGGTGTTCTGCATCAATAAAATGCCTCAATGACAAGGGGAAACCACGCCGGAAAATCTGGATAAACTTTCTCGGCTGCAGGGATCGAACACCCGACCTCCAGGCTAGCGATCGAGTTACGGTCTCACCTACTTAGCAGACCCGTTACATAGGTAGCGGGTGGGGGAAAGAGAAACAGCTGCCACCCTGAAACAAACCGGACACCCTGTGTCTTTTACCCAATGGGCAAAGATTCGCTTACTCCATTGGGCGCCTTTGGTGCCATTTCCATCGGATGCAATACGAAACCAACGTCCAACGTCCAACGTCCAACATGTCTGTCTTGCCCCGACCCCCACCCCCGCCCGCCACAGGCCTGCTTTGCCCCCCCCCCCGCCCCCTGCAGCAATGGTCCCTCAATATTAAAGATGATGTAAACTTATTTCTTTGCACCTTGCACAACTGACAAACAAAGAGCATTTCAATGTTTATTAAGTGTTGAACAATAAAGCGTCAGCTTAGTCTTGATAGGCAAATGGGCCGATTTTTTTTTTTTTTTTTTGATTTTTTCTTTGCTGAGTGGACCTCTTACATAATACCTGTTTAATGATAGAGGTACGTACGGTACCTTTTTAATTATTCCACATTAATCAGAGTACTCGTCGTGTATTGGGTCACCTGATACTCGCCTGGAATTGATCAACTCCAGCTGAACAATAACGCATCATTAGAGTAATGTCAATCAACCGTGTCTTTTAGCACAACTTTATAAACATAAACAAACTAAATAAATCGAAAATTGCAAATCAAATGAAATGCGGTTTAACGTCCTACTGTTTTGCTCCTAAACGGGGCTAATGGAAGACGGGCATACGCCATACAGTGTGCTATGGGCAAATTTTGTCCGGACAGGGGCGCTACGACCTACTCTGATATCGAATTCCAACTGCCAAGAGATATTTTATTTGCATGCCAATGTGTACACGGTACCTCGGGTTTACGTACCATCCGCTCGACTAGACATCTGTCCTTTTCTCCCCCTCCGTCCTGCATCACTGACATGGAAAAACTCGTCGGAAAATCTGGATGAACTTTCTCGGCCAATGCAGAGGTCGAACACTCGATCCCCAGACTAGCGAGCCAGAGTCTTACCCACCTAGCCACGTGATTCCCAATTGTAAATGACCAATGGTCCAAATTTTATCCA
The DNA here is from genome assembly GCA_036850965.1 of Patella caerulea. NCBI lineage: Eukaryota > Metazoa > Mollusca > Gastropoda > Patellidae > Patella > Patella caerulea. The sequence continues at coordinate 42,608,446 of JAZGQO010000008.1, forward strand.
GCAGTTGGTACACACTGGAGTCGATCAAACTGCCCGGTTGCCAGTCAAGGGAAGCAACTCTTACTATCATCATTAATCATTACACCACTCAACGTGCTTTTCAATTAATCATGTATTCGATTTTAAAAATTGAAGATCCCATATATATGGTTTTTAATTTTATTTCAATAATTCGCTTGCGCGTAGGGGTCTTTAGCAGTAGGGGGGAAACCGGAAAACCCGGAGAAAACCCACGAGGTTGGACAGGTGACCCTACTCCTTGCCGCGTACAACCGGGGATTTGAAACCACGCCAGTTGACTCAATGGCAAGCCGTATGATAAGGGTTAAAGAAGACGCGCATGCGGCAAACAGTTTGCTATGAGGGAAATTGTGCCCGGGCAGCGGCACTATGGCATACTCTTATATCTAATTCCAACTGTCAATGGATCTTTTACGTATACTCCAATGTATACACAGGTCTTTGGTTTTTCGTCCCATTCGAAGGACTAGACAGCTGTCCTGCATAACCGACAAACTTTCTCGGCCAATGGCATAACTGAACTTAACTATAAATTCACTTATAATTAAATCAAACGTTTACCATTTTACCACGATAAAAGCATGGATGTTTATCACAATATAATAACTGTCTACCGGATTGCAAGATTGGTATCAAATTGTACATATACAATCCAGTCGAAATTAAGAAATAGATTGCCTAGGTTAGTCTGCCTTCCTTAAAGGATTGGGTCAAATTGTACATATACAATCCAATCGAAATTAAGAAATAGATTGCCTAGGTTAGTCTGCCTTCCTTAAAGGATTGGGTCATCTTGGACTTTATTTCATGTTGAATCACCCCCCCCCCCGGCATCCCTAAGGACAACTTCTTAAACGTTTTAAATATTCATATTTTGTAATTTAAAAGACAGTTGGGGGAAAAATAGGATATATAAAGGAACATTCCTACGAAATTATTTTGGGTATTTTTTTCAAATAAAATTGTTGTATATTTGGTCTACATGAGAAGATGAGAGTAGAAAAATATTGGATTCCCTGAAAAACCAGCCTATGGGTCGCCCACAGGAGTGGCGCAATGTCTGATCGAGTGACGCTATGTGTGCTCGATTGACGTAATGTCTGCTCGAGTGACGCAATGTCTGCTCCGTTTGGCTAATGGTTGTGAGAACACCGAGAGACTTTAACGTATGCGCGTTGGATCAGAAGTGATTTCGATTCCCCCGCTTGTGCGTTACAAGGAGTGTGTTCCTCTCGTTTCCTCCCACTTCTAAGGAGCCCTACGACCAAGCGAATTATTAAAGCAAAATTGAACCATGTTAGTCCCGAAAGAGAGGGAGAAATGGGGTTTAACGTCCACTCAACACAAACTAGGTCATTTCGGGACTAACATATGGTTTAACTTTATTTCAATAATTCGTTTGCGCGTAGGGGTCTTTAGCAGTGGGAGGAAACCGGAGTGCCCGGAGGAAACCCACGAGGTTGAGAAGGCGCCCCTATCTCCATGCCACATACGCTCACACCAAGGCTCGAAATCACAGCCGCAAGCCAGAGGT